>JAJOZX010000746.1:952500-1195000 GCA_023014485.1 Bathynomus jamesi | reverse complement strand
TGTAACTCACTCTAGAGTCTTTCTTTAGCTCTAAGACAGCTACACCTTCCTTTTGAGCAATTTCCTTTTGTTTGAATAATAAATTTGTTTCAATTTGCTCGTGTCTGTGTACCATTTATTATTAATGTTAAATAGGACTACAATCAGGGGCTTCTTTGCCTCGGAAGTCAAATTTACTGGTACGAATTAAAGGTATTTATATTGATTCCCATAGAGAAATTAGGCTCACTTAGCCCCCTATTTTCGCTGAACTTATTATTAAGAGCGCTAAGTGAGGGATTGCTGTACTTATTTTTTGGCTTTTTCATAAAATTACGTGGCACTCCTAAGAGGCACTTACGGCACCCAAATGAGGAAACACCGACACATCCACGATAGTACACCCAAATTTATCCGATTTAGAAAATTGTTATTTCTGAGATGGTTCGGTTCCTCCGCTCATTCGTCTTCCATGAAGATTCACAGAAAAAATTCTAGAAATCAGAATTGCCAACAGTTTCTAATTAATAAACAACCAACTACTGATAAAAATTTTAAATTCTTCAAACCTAAGAATGACACACAAAGTATTAAGTAATTTTATAAATAAATGTACAAAAATTTGAACAGACGAAAAACACTATTTATGATATTTATACTAATTTCAAAGTGTAATTATATAAAAATATTTACATTTACGAAAAAGGGAAAGCTTTATAAGTTAAGTTGACCATAAATTTACATTTTCTCCAAATAGCTAATCTCTAAATATTATAAACTATTGTAATCTCCTACTCTATATTAATAATAATAATAATTCTATATTAAGTTGTATATATATATATATATATATATATATATATCAGGAAAATTAATTAAAAAATTAATTCAAAAATACAAAAATGTTGGATCATTGGATGTGGTGAAAGCCAGTTTTTGCTGTGCGCGGTTGTTGTTGTTGTTGAACTGGGTGCCTTTGACCCAAAGAAAATTGGTTTGGAGAGAAAAATATGTATTTGCCAATCAAGTTTCCAAGGTTCATTAAAGTCTTTTTGGGTCGGAAAAAATTGGTTGGAAAGGGCCTCTAACAGGATTTAAAATTTATTTATACTTCCACTTTTACCTCCATATATATATATATATATATATATATATATATATATGTGTGTGTGTGTGTGTGTACAAAACATTCTATGCACATTATTTTCGCTGTTTTGATCCGAAAGGGAAGATACGAAAGAGGTTTGCTTGGATCATACAGTACATTCGCTCTGTGACCTAGTTGCCCTTACCTCCACTCCCCCGAATTGGGCAACAACTGACTCGACAATGCCCATATGCCCATGCAATGCAAACAAAACTGGTTTCACTTAAGAATATATTATTATCTTCGTAAATTACAATTTAGAATCAGTTAAGTTTTATCTAAAAATGCGTGTTTTTGCCTCTGATTACTAAAACACTGACTATATACTATATACTGTTATACGCCTCAGTAGTGTTAGCATCGCCGACTACGAATCCACTTACCGCGGGTTCGATTCCCGACGATGGCTATTAAGCTGAATGTCTAAAGTGGGACAACAAGGTTGACCATCGTCAGAATGAGCAATTCAGTGGGGGGGGAGAAAAACCAAGGTTACGAAGAGATATTTCGGTTTGGTTGAATGGTTAAGTTGTTGAATAGGGGGAGCAATACTGGATTAATGAGTGAATCACTTATTGCAGACCAACAGCGATGAGGTAATTTCACTTTATGTTATTATTGATGCAGGCACGGAATAATTTTTCTTAGACCTAAGTTTAAAAAAAATTTCTATAGTATAACCCGCTCTTGGCCTCTTGGCCTTGCCAACGAGTGTTGGGGGTAGTGGTGTACCCTACCCATTAATCGGCGCCGGCAGAATCGGCCATTTTGGGGCATCGGCATCGGTCATATTTAGCCGATTCTCTCACCGATTCTTTGAAATTTAAAAATTTTAATTACAAAACAAAATCTATATTTATGGAAATTTGAACAGACGAAAAACACTATTTATGATAATTTATACTAATTTCAAAGTGTAATTATATAAAAATATTTACATTTACGAAAAAGGGAAAGCTTTATAAGTTAAGTTGACCATAAATTTACATTTTCTCCAAATAGCTAATCTCTAAATATTATAAACTATTGTAATCTCCTACTCTATATTAATAATAATAATAATTCTATATTAAGTTGTACTTTATAATTTATATATTAGACCATCTTGTTATGTTGACTTTATTTTAAGTAAAGGGTGGTCTAAAAGCCCCTATCTATTTTGATGAAATAATAGTATTTTAGGATAAAAATGTAGTAATATAATTAGATGTATATTTATTTATCAAATTTAGGTCTAAGATTCGACTTAAGCACCATCAGTGTCTCTGTAAATCTTATTAATACAGTATTTTATTTCACCGACTGCTACGACAATGCGGGTTTGCAGATCCTGCAGGTCCGTAACTCTCGTTTTATAACCCTCAGACTTTATAAAGCCCCACGCAAAGAAGTCTAATGGTGTTAAATCCAGAGATCGTGCTGCCCAGGGCCTGTTTCCACCACGTCCACTCCAGCGATTTGGTAAGATCTCATCAAGGTACGCCCGAATGATGTTTCCATAGTGACATGGAGCTCCATCTTGTTGAAAGACAACAGTCTCGAGAATGCCATCTGAACGAAGTTGGGGTTTAAGAGACTGCTGAAGTATGTCAAGATAAATTGGCACTGTTACCGTAGCTTTTGCAAAGAAAAAAGGCCCGTAAATCTTCGATTTTGTCATACCCAACCAGACATTAACTTTGGGAGAATCTCTCCCCCATTCGTAGAACTCGGTTGGTTTTTCACTAGCCTAGATACAGCAATTATGTCGATCAACCTTTCCGCATGTGTAAAATGTCGCCTCATCGCTAAAGAGAATATGGTTTAATAAGTTTTCGGTATGAATTTTTTCAATCAATTTTGTGCACATGGCGGCTCAACGTGGATAATCCTCTTCGTGTAACTCGTGTAGCACTTGAATATGATACTTTTCTTTCTTAATGTTGATTTTAAAATCCTTAGAACAGTCGTTTTTTGGTATGCTCAGTCTACGTGATGCTGTGCGAGTTGACATTCTAGGATTTGTTTCAGAGGCATCTCTTACCAATTTGACATTTTTTTTGAGAGGTACCTGGACGTCCAAATTTTGCCTCATCATGAACAGATCCTGTTCTTTTAAATTTATTCACCAACTCGCGAATTGCTTTGTCTGTCGGTCCTGGTTTGTGAAATCATCTTAAAATTGTTCTTCAATTTCTTTGCACTTCTTCCCTTGGATACGCAGTGGTACTACCATCACACGTTCTCGTACATCCATTATCATCTATGCCCTGTAGAAAATAAAATAGAAATATCATTATTTTAGCAAAACAGATAGGGGCTTTTAGATCACCCTCTATTTTAATAAGTTTATAAATCCAAATTATGTATCCATTTTTTTTATTAATCAAATTGGGCACCAGGGACTTCAAATTTTAATGAAAAATTTTGTTATTGTTGACATTCTTGAAGAAAGAAAATACCGTCAACATAAGGAAACATAATTATTTTATCATTTTACTGAGTAATACAATTTTTTCACATCATTTTTGCTACGGTATACAGTATAAGTAACAAATTCTGGCGCTGGAAACTGTGCAGTGAGCTTAGGAAAAGCATTTAAACAAATCTGAAATTTAAAAATATGAAAATTGAAAATGTTCACAATAAATTAGTAAAATTTATGAAGGGAACCGATTTTTTAAAGTATAGGTAAATAATCGACATCGGTATCGGCAGTTTTTCATGAAATCGGCATCGGTATCAGCTAAATTTTGGAATCGGTACATCACTAGTTAGGGGGGGGGTCTGGGGGAAGATTCTTTTTCCCTGTTCTGAAATTAATTTCATCCATTAGATGGGGGAATGGAAATTACGAAGGGGGGCGGGGTATGTCACGTAATTTTTTCCTTTTTTTTTTTTAAATTTTAAAGAGTTTAGCTTTGACCACTGAGCTGAGAAATTCTCAACTTTTCTTCTGGTCTTAATAAATTATACCTAAGAAAAAGTTTAATTCTGACGTCGGTTTGTTTTCGTTTATAAATTAACTTTACGGAGTTACGAGTTTTTTTTTTTTTAATAATTTAATTTTGATCAGCATCTTTTTTTTTCCCCTTTCTTTCGTTAATTAGTTGCATGAAGTTGTTTTTTTAGTTTAAATGATATAATTGATGAGGAGGAGGAACAAGGTCAGAAACCGGCACAGCTATCAAGCCAGACGAATGCTGCCCATTTGGCTAACTCCTTGATTATTATTAATTAATCACTATCGGAAGTGTTTTCACATTTTAACCCATTGAGCTACTGGCACTCGCTTTTTTTTTCTTTTTAGTTCTACGCCTCCCCCGAAGGGTTGACTTGAGCATAAAACATCGGCATGGTTTTGAGAATGAAAACGAAAATTAAAAAGTTTATTGGCAGACCATAGTCCATATGACAAACGAAGGGTAACCGCATTTCTTTGGCTGAAACTATGTTTTACCTGAATGCAATGTTGTAGTATCTTGGGATAAAAATAGTTTCCTCTCTCTCTCTCTCTCTCTCTCTGTATATATATAAACTTTGGTTATAAATAACCTTTGGTTAGCTTCCGCCGAATTGTTCATTCTGACGAAGGTCAAGCTTTTCACTCCAACTTAGACATACAGTTTAACGTGGGATAGCTTCCGCCCGAATTGTTCATTCTGACGAAGGTCAAGCTTTTCACTCCAACTTAGACCTACAGTTTAACGTGGGATCCGAACCACGCCCCACCAGCAGCCCAGCGTCTAGGCCACCCAGGGTATATATATATATATATATATATATATATATATAATCCTCAAGTTAAAAGAAATAAAAGTTTAAAATGACCTAAGCCTTTTGAAGGCTCCTTCTTATAGGTCAGACTTACAACTACTGTAATTAAATGTAAATGTTAGAGACGGATGAACGACTGAGGGCGCATGCGCGAGCTACGTAATTGTTTCTTGAACTGTCTTAAGAAATCTATTAAAATGAGAATCATATTGTTTATGTCAAAAGATCATTTGTTATTATTAAATTTTTCAGTTTTTTTAATAAGAAAAAATTCTGTTAATTGTCTCTTCGTCTCTTGAGAAATAGTTAAAAAGAACAAGCGAGTTCTTTGAATGTAAAATCTGTGGTTATTTTCAACTCGATGTGATTGAAGAGAAGAGGAACTATCACCATTTCTTACACCAGTGGTTCCCAACCTCGGGTTGCGGGGTTCCTTAAGTAAGGTCGCGAAGGGTCACTATATTCACCATTTCTTAATTCACTTTATATTTATTTACATATATACATATTTAAATTTTATCATAAGCCTGAGGGTTGGGAGGTCCTGTTGGTGGCCAATTTAGGGTCGCAGCAAAAAAAGGTTGGGAACCACTGTCAGACTTAGACTATATTCGTGTTGATATTTTCTTCTTTTAAAATCATTACAGTACTTTCCCTAACATAACACCTATTACAATCACGACATTTTATCGTATATACTCCAGTGTTATTAGTGTTGTCCTCGAATTTAGGTTTCTGTTAAAGATTCTTGATGGGGAAAAGCACTATGGAGACAGTGTTGATAATTTTAGGAAGATTGGTTCTTAAGGGTTTTGCAGTCGGAGTATAAAGTCAGTATGTTTTTCGTTTCGAATTTAGTATTCTGTTTAATACCGTAGAATTTTTTTCTTTGAAGTTTTAAGAGAATTACGTAAGGGGACCTAAACAGGGGGGGGGAAAAGAGGGGAAAAAAAAGTCAATCAAAATATTTAATTTCAACACCTAAAAATTGCGGCCTAAATATTTTCAAACTTCTTTTAAAAGAAACTAATTAAAATGTTTCTTTGTAGATGAGGAGTTTGAAAACCAATGCACATATTTATGAATTTAAAGAATTTAAATGAGTGCCCTTTCCATAAACGGTAAAGGTCGCCGGGCCGGTTTATTCGGTGATGATCTAAATATGCGAACCTCAAGGAAAGATATCTGAGAGTCGTTTTCCTTTTCCAAGGTAAATATTACTGAAAGTAAAACGCTGTTTAAATTGCGAGAAGCGAAAAACTACATCAAAATCCTTCGCCTCCAGTCGTCCATCCTTCTCCAACGTTTACATTTTAATTATTACGACCCAGAAGATGAAAGAGGTTTTCCTTCGAAAAGCTTAGGTCATTTTAAATATTTATTTCTTTTAATTCGGGGATTTTAATATTATTTATAAGTAGGGTGATTGTACTCATATACAGGTACCGTTTAGTATTTGATGGTTAATCACTGTATACCAGTGAAGATAATTGCGTATTATACAGAAGGATACAAAAGAACGTAACTATAATTATTATTATTATTACTTGAATTATTATTATTATTACGATTTTACGCGGGAGAATTCTCTCTTTCATTTATATTGAAAGAACAGACGAGTAGCGCAGCGGGAAAAGGGGATAAGCGACAAAATCGGCAAAATGTGTTTTCTGTTTGAAAAGACAGCTTATTCTTCCCTCCATCACCTTCAATTGGCAGATATCCCATTTTGTAACTGGAAACACTGTTTCCAGTCAAAAAATAGGATATCTGCTAATTGGAGGTGATAGAGGAAACAATAAGCTGTCTTTTCAAACAGAAAACGCATTTTGCCGATTTTGTCGCTTATCCCTTTATTCCGCTGCGCCACTCGCACGTAAAATTTTACAATTCTAACTTTTTTAATTGAATTGAATAACCTTTATTAATAATAAAATAAATACATTGGTTTTACAATTTACAATGACATAAATAATTGTGAAGCTGAACTATTTATTTTTATTTAATTTGGCCCTTAAACTTTATACTTCACCGGAGTCAGAAAGGCTGCAATTATTCACCTACAGCTAATATTACTTTTTAAGCATTATCATTAGAGTAATTATAAATTAGCAAGCGGCATATTAAAACCTTCTAGCGTACCACCAAAAAGAGCTCCACTACCCGAGACCCGGGAGAGGAATCACTGTCCTTGGATGCTTTGAAACTTCGTCCATTTGGCTGACAATCACGTAACCAGTAACCACCTATTTTAACGTTGTCAAAAAATATTACATGAACAAAATCGAATTTCATAATGTCGACCTTCGACTTTATGCGTGTCGATATACACAGAGGGTTGACAAAAGTAAATAGACAACACGATCATTATGCTGGCGAAGAAATGGCAAAGCTCCTCAATGGAATGCCAGAAAGGAACACGATTCAAATATATTTATTCAATAAATTTGTTATTATCAATTGACTTCTATTAATTATCAAATCAAAAACTATGGAAAAACCGAAGGTGTCTATTTACTTTTGTGAACCCTCCATATTCAAATTCGACTTCGTACAGATGAGTGCGTGTATTTAAAACTTAAATTAAAATAAAAAATTTGTTTAATATTATAACTGAGTGGTACTATTCTATAAATAAGTACATTTCGCAGTTTTAAATTAAAATTATTAACCTAACCTATCCTAACATTACGCATATGTACACTTTCGGGACACTTCTTAAATTTTAGGGAGTGCTGACCAGCTGGAGGTGACTCCGGATCACTGCTCCCTTATTTAAGTAATTTCAGTCGAAAGATGGCAATGTAATGTAAAAGTAAATCCTTGAGTACGATGGCCTTCGCATTCATCAGAAAAATGATGCAACGATGAAATGATGAATTCTTGTATGAAATAAAAAAAAATCCTTAAAAGATTGTATAGTATAGATTAGATTAAGTAGTTTAGTGTTTCATGATATCTCTTATTTTCCACTGTCCTCCAATGCGTAATTTGGTACACGAGATAAGTGTACGCATGGTGTGAATGAACTCTGGATCTCTTCTTTTCATTATACTTCTTCTTACTTTCCTAGAAACCTTTCACATCTATTTTCTGTCATCAATGGCTGGTGGAGGAGGAAGAGAGCCTTTTCTGTTCTATACTTTGCAACCATACTACTATTCCTGTGTGAAATCTTTACACGTCTGTGAGTGTAAATAAACACGGTACAAATTTTCAGTATTCTTAATTTTCATTTGCTATTTTTTTTTTACTTTCTCTACTTCTTTCTTGGGCTAGCCTAGAGTGGAATTTAGGGTCTTTGTTTATCCTCTCTCTCTCTCTCTCTCTCTCTCTCTCTCTCTCTCTTAATATTTAAAGTTTTCAAAATTTTAAGCTATCGCGCGAAGCCCTAACAAATTTTTCAGCATGCAATTTGCATGATTGAAAACACCAGCAGAAAACCAATAGGATCCGAAGGGGTCAAATTTGCTTAGAGAAAGTTATGTTGCAATTAAACATAAAATTATTCATGACAATAAATCAATAAAGCGAAGCTCATAATTTTAACCTTGGGAATACCAAGTCATTTTAATTAATTTATATTAAATACAGAATATTAATTACAACCTTTATTGCCTTTATTTAAAAAATAAAGCTTCGCGATTGAAAATTTAAATAAAATTTCCCATATTTTAATACTGAAATTTATTTCGTGACTTACTTTTCATTGACATTTCTCAAAAAGTCCTTCCTCAGATTTCACTATGACGGAAATGTTAAGAATAAGTAAATACAAAGTGGCTGTCTTAATAAATATTGAATGTGTTCGGCTGTTCCAATATTTGTGTAATGGTATCGCGTCTGACCGGCAATCGGAAGATCCCGGGTTCGATTCCCAGGTGGTTACCTCATTTTTTCATTTGTTCCGTTCTTTCTTTCTCGTCTTGCGCGGAATATCTCCTATACAAGCGTCGTTCTTTACGTTATTTATACTGCGTGTTCTTTGCAGTTGAATGTATATAATGTTACGGCATGCGGGAGGTGCCCCCTTGGGGCATTGGTTTCTGCGAGTATGTAGAAGTATTACGGCGTTTGGAAGAGTGAGGTCCATGGTGTAATGGTATCGCGTCTGACCGGCAATCGGAAGATCCCGGGTTCGATTCCCAGGTGGTTACCTCATTTTTTCATTTGTTCCGTTCTTTCTTTCTCGTCTTGCGCGGAATATCTCCTATACAAGCGTCGTTCTTTACGTTATTTATACTGCGTGTTCTTTGCAGTTGAATGTATATAATGTTACGGCATGCGGGAGGTGCCCCCTTGGGGCATTGGTTTCTGCGAGTATGTAGAAGTATTACGGCGTTTGGAAGAGTGAGGTCCATGGTGTAATGGTATCGCGTCTGACCGGCAATCGGAAGATCCCGGGTTCGATTCCCAGGTGGTTACCTCATTTTTTCATTTGTTCCGTTCTTTCTTTCTCGTCTTGCGCGGAATATCTCCTATACAAGCGTCGTTCTTTACGTTATTTATACTGCGTGTTCTTTGCAGTTGAATGTATATATATATATATATATATATATATTATATATATATAGAGAGAGAGAGAGAGAGAGAGAGAGAGAGAGAGAGAACATAGTTCCGTTATATAAAAAAGGAGATCGATCCGAGGTCAAAAACTATAGGCCAGCGTCGCTTGCATCTCATCTCACCAAAATATTTGAAAGAATAGTTAAAGAAAAAATCTATGACTTTTTGGAAACTCGGACAAAATTAAATGATAACCAACATGGATTTAGTCAAAAAGATTGTGTCTATCACAACTAAAGCCTTGTCCACACTTGCTATATAACACGTGTTATTAACAATGTTATATAACATGTTCGAGAATATTTAGTGAAATTTCATGTTATATTAAAAACATCAAGGTTTATAACATGTTAGATGTTATCCGTTTGAAGTCGGAAAGTTCAAAGGATGTTACATAACTTGTTATATAACATGTTATAATTGCGTCCAGACACAGGTTGTTCATAACCTTTTGTTTATCCTTTCAGTTTATCCTCATCACTCGACATTTCAGTATCGACTAGTGTGCTTAATAACATTTACTGTACGTAGTGTAAACGTCATTGTTAGATAACATTTTATATAACTTGTTAGCAGCATTGATATATAACATGTTACCGAGTGTGGACAAGGCTTTATAGAACACTATAACAATATTATTGATGCACTTGATAGTAATGAAAACTATGATGTAATATACACAGACTTTGCGAAGACGTTCGACAAGTGTGACCATGAAATCATAGCACATAAACTGAAATATATGGGAATAACAGGAAAAGTAGGAAAATGGGTATATAATTTCCTAAGTGAGCTGCAGCAAGTAGTTACAGTTGAAGGAATATCTTCATCAGAGTCAGAGGTCCTTAGCTCAGTACCACAAGGAACAGTATTAGCTCCATTGCTCTTAATAATCATGTGAACTGATATAGATGAGGACGTTACTACTGACAGCACAGTAACCTTCTTTGCCGATGACACAAAAATTAGTAGAAAAATAAGAAACCCAGAGGATATAGGATCTCTACAAACATACATGAGCAGAATCTACAATTGGTCTGAAGGCAATAATATGAAATTTAACACTTAAATTTTCAGATATGGAGCCATATGGAGAGTCAAGCCAAAGTTTGCACTGAAGATATACCCGTTTAATATGCAGTCTAATACTTTTTGAAGAGCAAGGAAGCTGAGTAAAATCGATTTTGTCCCGTTTTGTAGTATTGCTCAGATCTTAGTTGATCAAATGATATGGATTTTGACTTGGGTTTGATGCAATGAACCAGAAAGTTTTCGGCACCTTCGATTATTTCCTCTGTAAGTGGTTCCTTGCCAAAGTCCTTAATTTCATCAAAGTAGTTTGATTGCTTCAGTGCACTAGATTTTGTGCCTACTTTACTGACACTGTCACAGCCAGTTAAAGCATGCAAGGCAGGTAAAACTTGGATCAAATCGTTTTCAAGCTTTTGATGCAAGCCATGCAGAGGAATGATTTTGCGACTTGTTCCAGAGCCTTTAACAAACCATAATTCCTTCAGGCCATGCTCAATCCACTTTGTTAAATGGTAGATGAGGCACACAAAGATATCAGTATCACTGGTAGCTACTGAAACTGTAGCTCCACCACCAAGCATTGCTTTATCCACCACATAGTTTACATGTAGCATCACTTTGTCATCTGCTTCTTGTGAAGAACAAAGCTCAGGAATTTCGCAGACCTCCCCATTTTGGAATTTGACACAAACTTCTGGTTTTTCAAGAGTACCACCTCCCAGTACAATTACTTTATCTCCATGGTAGTTTTCCATGAAAAAGCCGACAAAAAATTTTGGAAGTTTGCCTTGTTATCTGTGGAACTCCAATACTTGTTGAAGTCAATTGGAAGCCTCTGCTCAGGTGATGTTATGGAAATTTGTATTTTCGAATGCGCAATTGATCGTCTCATCCGTTCTCCAGTCTTGATGCTTGAAGCCTTGTAATTTTCAAATAAGATATGAATTGTGGTTGACTTGGATCCCATACTCAAAAACATATTTAAAAGTGATTGTGCAAATTCACCAAATGTTTTCAACATTGCTTTTTTCACCGGGAATTTCCTTACTTGAGCCATAAAATCTATGATCATTGCATCATTCCCTTCTAACAACAATGGGAGGTCTTCACCCAGTTTCTTTTCAAGTTCCGATCCCAATTCCGATTTCTTAGATTTCTTCAAAAAACCATCACTGTCTACAAGAAAAAATGGAAGAGGTGTAATTTCATGGAAAAGTAATTGATTCAATGGAAATTGCCTGAGGTGAGCAAATGCAATGTAGTTCAGTGCTGCAATGGTTTCTTTTTTTATGTCATATTACTTTCGTTTTCTGGAAGTGTTCCTCGCTGTTGCGGGTTTTTGCCTCTTAATTGCTGCAAACAAAGTTTCTGTTTTTTTCTCAAGCCGTTCGGTTTTGAAATTCTTCTAAGCAACATTTCTTCTATCCAGGCAAGTAATGTGATATGTACCGTGTGACCACAAAAATTGTCCCTGTTTTTAATCGCTTATTACTCAGTCATTATTGCAGCTTCACAAATGAAATAAAAAGCATTCGAAAGAGAACATTTTAAAGTTTTAATTTATTCTACATGTGTTCAAAGTGACGTCCCTGGACATTCTTACATTTCACACAACGGGAAAGGAAGTTATTTATTACATTTTCCAAAACGCTGCATTCAATGGACTGTACACTCTCTACCACCGCTTGCTTTAATTCTTCGATAGAGGATGGCTCTTGCCTGAATACTTTGTCCTTGACAAATCCCCAGAGAAAAAAGTCCAAAGGTGATAGATCGGGAGATCTTGCGGGTCAGGGAAACTGCGAGCGATGAGAAATGAATCTTTGTTCAAAAAATCTTGTTAAACATTCCAGTGATTGCCTAGTTGTGTGGGCTGTTGCTCCGTCTTGCTGAAACCACTTGTTACTGCAGTTTTCTTGTTCAAAAACAGTGTTCAGCATTTCTACATATCTTTCTGAAGTTACTGAAAGTGGTCTCCTTGTCTCTGGGTCCTCAAAAAAGTAAGGACCATAAACCTTGCTGCTACTCAAACCACACCAGACAGTAACTTTTGGTGAATGCAGAGGTTTCTCCAAGTGTATATTTGGCTTGTTTTGTGACCAACACCGGTAATTCTGTCTGTTGATGAACCCATTGAGATAGATGTGGCATTCATCACTGAATATTATGTCACTTAATCTTATCTGGTTTTGTTCAATTATTGTTTCAATGCGTTCACAAAACATCAAACGATGCTAGTAGTCTTGTTCGCTAAGCTGTTGCAAACACATAATTTTGAATGACTTCATTCTCAAATCCAACGTGATTATTTTCCGAATGCTCTCCCGTTTGATTCCTGTCACAGCTGATAGTCGTCTCACAGATTTCTTGTTGTCCGTTTCAAGCTGATTTGCGACTGAATCAATGTTTTCAGCGGTTCGCACACCTTTGCTGCGCCCAGAGTTGCCTTTATGCATGTTCTTGATTGAGCCGTGATGTTTCCATTTTGCGAAAATCCTGCGAATCGTTTTAGGATCTATGGTCTTTGCTGACCGTATTGTCGTCTGAAAGACCGTTGGGTGGCAACTACCGAGCCATGTTTGATCATCTCTTCTGCGATGAAAACACGTTGCATGTCCGACAAATAACCCATGATTGTGGTGGATAAAACTGTCATTTTTTTATAAGTACTGATTTCGTATCCAGGATATCGAAAAAAATAAATAAAACTTTTAAATATTCTTTTTCGAAAGCTTTTTATTTCATTTGTGAAGCTGCAATAATGACTGAGTAATAAGCGATTAAAAACAGGGACAATTTTTGTGGTCACACGGTATAAGACTTTATCCTCTTCACCGGTAGCAATGTTTCTGAATGGTTTGCCATCTAATGTTTTGCTCAATGTGTTTCCAACTTTGTAAATGTACTGTTGAATAGCGTGGACATTAGTGGAGCTCGATAAGGCATTTGTAACACCACATTGGTCTTTATATTTATGTTTTAAATATTCAATTCGATTATTACTTACCATGATCTATCATCTGTTGAATCACATAATGAATACGGATCCTCAATTTGTAGCTACTACCAATACTAAACCTGAAACACAATAAACATGACTTAGTTACTCTAAAGAAATCAAATAGATCGATTCTATAAGTTCAAGCATTTTACAACAAACAAGTCTAAGAATAACATAAAATTAGTACTATTTTTTTATATTTTGGCTATTTTCTCAAGTATTTTACAACAATTTTTATCGATTTATACCCGAAATTTAGACATTTGTGCATACTTTGTTTTAATAAATTATTGCAGAGCTATTACTATCTAATTTCTTGACTATTTAGTTCGATATGATTGGTTAGAGCTAGTTTATGCACCAAAATAGCCAAACATTTCATTTTTGTGATTTTTTGATAATATTTACTTAATTTTTTACTATTTTTGCTGTTATTTTTTGACATTTTTGTCAGTTTTCTTGGTTCAGGCAGCAGTATGTTACAAAAACATTCTCAAACAAACAATTGCCCTTAAAAAAATTTTCAACTCAAGAATATGACAAAAATACAAAAAACTTATAAAATTTTGCCATTTTTGCCAATTTTTTGCCATTTTTACCACTTTCGCACCAATTTTGTGCGATGGCATAGAAAAATTCGGATTCTCCGCCCCAAAATTAGTCTAGATCAGTCGTCAAAACCTCTGCATCCAGAAATTTATACGAACTCTGGGCCAGATCCTAGACTATAAAGGCCAGACAGGGAACATCTCAACCCTGAAGAAAATTAGTTTTGGTGTGAAAGGACCAAGACTGTTCAACCAGCTGCCCAAGGAACTAAGTGGTGTAGCGGTGGATATATTCCAAAGAAGACTAGACGCCTGGCTGAGAACGATTCCAGATAAGCCTGGAGTACCTGGCTATGCGAAGTGGGGAGCGCAAGAAACCAACTCTTTACTTCATCCTGCCAACTCGAGTGGAGGGCAACAAGCTTGACCTTCGTGAAATGAGGCATCATCGCACGGAACATTTGAAAGGTTGGAATGTATTAACATTTGTTGACCTTCAGCACCCAGTAAGGTTACTCGTGTTACCCCTTCCCCCTTCATGTGGATAAGAGAGAGGATAGATAACATAACAGATTCACGACGGATCTCTTTTAGAAATACCCACCATAAAAATCTGACACGCATGAGAATGAGATATACCGATACAGTATATCATTTAAACTGAAGCTCTTACGTGTAATGTGTCCGACTCGGAAAGTGTGGCTTTTGGGTATCTGGGTGCGAAATTGGCTGAAACAATTAGAGATGGAGTACCACCTATCGAAAGATAATAATAAATAATAATAATAATAATAATAATAATAATGGATATCTTGCCTATTATATTTGTTGGAATCTTGAAATCATGCTTGGATTCGTGATTTCAAATAACTTGTGAAGGAACTACCACTAAAAATTAATCTTTATGTTCTCAGTACATATATACACTGCAAACGTATGGTGTATATATATATAAATTTTAGCCCATCCTAAAAGGGAAAAGACAAATTTATTCATCTTGTTAAAATTCCATTCATATCAAGAATTTAGGATGTTAAACCCCCCATATATATATATATATAAAATTGTGTATTATATATATATATATATATATATATATATATATATATATATATATATATATATATATATATATATATACGGAACAAGGTTTCTCAGCATGTGCAAAAAAAAATAAACTAATTAAATTTAAAATTGTGACAAATTTTTGGAAATAGCTCTTTTCATAATAACTGTAATGCAAACGGAAAACGATTTAAACGTCTGATTTATAGGGTCGTTCGTGATTTAAATCGTCTTAAATCACCTTCATGTATTTTAAATAACTGATAAAATGTACTCGAAGGTTTTAATAACGTTCTACAAAGGATTTCTATGAAGGATTTATGCACTCACGTAAAGAATGGGGTTGTCAAAGGTGAATACACCCGTTTACACAATAATAATAATGATAATGATAATAATAATAATAATGATGAATTCAGGGATTGTTTATACAAATTAAACTTGGATAGAAAGTGAAGGCGTCGGTATTTTGACGCTCCGCCCATGCAGTACATGTAACACATAAATGGCATTTTCTTTATATATATATATTTCCTCCAAAAAATGTTTGGAGAGAGAGAGAGAGAGAGAGAGAGAGAGAGAGAGAGAGAGAGAGAGAGAGAGAGAGAGAGAGAGAGAGAGAGAGAGGTGTACGTGCAGCTCGCATCAACATTAACAAGTATGTTCAATGAGACAAGTCTAATTAAAGTGAAAAAACCAACAAAGATAGTTTACGAGTAATTGTAACGTCATGACCTCTTCAAATGAAAATAATCAATGAAGAACACGAAAAAAATTGGCACAGTGCCGAGGCCACTTAGCGAATTACTATTACGAGCACCATTGACAGTCAAACCCCCGGTTAAGAAATTTTTTCTCGAGTGCAAAACACTAATAATAATAATAATAATATATAAGGTATACAAAAGGTATACAGAGAGTGACATATAATAATAACACATGTATATAAACTCGTTGCAGTTCCGTGCGTTGGGTCTCTCTTCACACGAAGGTGTGATAGTGCGATAGTTAATGCATTCCTAAGCATACAGTATGATGTATAGACATTATAGATGCAATAAACAATATGAAACAATATTAACAGCAACATAGCAATAAAAATATCAGTATTATAATTAATTATTGTTTTTATGCGAGTCAATGAGCCCATCAATTGCTACAGGAAGCATATATACAGGGTAGTGATGGGACGATTGTCATATTTCATACAATCGCTGTTACGATTGCGATTGTCAGAATTTGAAAAGCGCGCGATTGCGATTGCGATGTTTTATCTTTAGCCTCACATAACGCTCATTTATGCTTTAAATATACCTAACTGCGTTACCTACCTCAGTCAGGGAGTTAAGTATTGATGTAGCTCCTGCTTCAGTCTGTGAGGAAAGTCCAGTTTCAACCAATGGCTTCACCAACTCCATCCGTGATTTTTTTGATACTGGTACTGAATCCTTCATTACTTTATCAACTAAGAAATGAGAGACAATATACCTAAACGCGTTTCAGCCAAGGGTAGTGATGGGACGATTGTCATATTTCATACAATCGCTGTTGCGATTGCGATTGTCAGAATTTGAAAAGCGCGCGATTGCGATTGCGATGTTTTATCTTTAGCCTCACATAACGCTCATTTATGCTTTAAATATACCTAACCGCGTTACCTACCTCAGTCAGGGAGTTAAGTATTGATGTAGCTCCTGCTTCAGTCTGTGAGGAAAGTCCAGTTTCAACCAATGGCTTCACCAACTCCATCCGTGATTTTTTTGATACTGGTACTGAATCCTTCATTACTTTATCAACTAAGAAATGAGAGACAATATACCTAAACGCGTTTCAGCCAGACATGATCATAATGTGCGTTTCTAGGATGCGGGAACGAGGACCCAACGCGTTATGCACCCCACCAACCACTTTCCCCAACCTCCTCCCTTTTAGAAAGTGATTTTACTGTTTTCTTATTATTTTTTTAATATTTGAACTGTATACATGGTAGACATATTAAACCAATTTTTTTATTCTGTTTTCAACTAATTCGCAACCCGTTTTCATTTCTGTTTTTGACTTATTTATTATTTATTTATTATTCCGTATTGTTGTTAGCTAAACTTTCCTTTAAGTACGCATGAAAGAGCAGCTTTCATAGCAACTTTTGTAGAGATTTAAATCTTTTGTTCATAATCGCAACAATCGCACTCATTAAATGCGATTGCGATTGCGATTGTAAAAAATGTGCGATTGTATCGCGATTGCGATTGCGATGCATCATCCCATCACTAATACAGGGTGTCCCATAAGTCCGCATCATAGGAGAAATTCATATTTTTCTATTTCTACAAACCATAATTCATATTTTTCTTATGCTCGGGGTGCCAATTTCCCGTCCACCATTCTGTTCAGTGACGAGGCTGTTTTTTTATGGAAATGGTGAGGTAAATCGACAGAACACCCGCTACTGGTTTCAAAACAACCCTCATTGATATACCTCTTCAAAGGAACAAGGTGCATCTCGGGTGATGGTATGATGTAGCATTTGGAAGGATCGCATTATAGGCCCCTTCTTTTTCGACGAACATGTCACTGGAGGCACCTACCTACGTATGCTCAAGGAAGAAGCATTTCCCAATGTCTTGAACGAAGAAGGAAATTTCCCAACATGGTTCCAGCAAGACGGCACTCCTGCACATTACAGCACCCGAGTAAGGGAATACCTGTACCAACAATTCCCTGGTCATTGGATAGGACGGCGAGGGCCTGTGGAATGGCCAGCTAGAAGCCCGGATCTCACGCCACTAGATTTTTATCTCTGGGGCCACTTGAAAGCGCTGGTATACGCAGAGAAAATTAGGAGTGTTGAACATTTGCGGCAGCGCATTATTGGGGCATGTAACACCATTACTCCTGACATCATTCACCGTGTGCTTGCTGACTGGGTATCACGTCTGAATTTGTGTATTGAAAACAATGGTGGACATATTGAGCACATTCTGTAAATAAAAGCTTTTGTTTTGCCTTTTTTTATTATTTTTCCTATGATGCCGGACTTATGGGACACCCTGTATATATATATATATATATATATATCTATATATATATATATATGTGTGTGTGTGTGTGTGTGCGTACACATCTCGCAAAATTCTAAATTTGCTATACAACACATCTTTCAGACTCCTGCATAAGTTACCCCCAACATGCTCAGCTTCACAAATGTTTGCTAACCACAATGTCTCGACCCTCCCGGAGGTAACAAGACGCGCGCAATACAGTATCATGCAAAGAATTAAAAAATCAGCCAACCCAGTTATCCAAGTTTGCTAAGCTATGGACTTCATTGTATGAAAGTGTTTGTCTGTAACTCCACTAAACTTCGACGTTGCTATTCTTCATTAATTATATTCCTATTATTAGTGCTAAAATTTTCAGTTTCCTTACAATAAACTTTTTCTTTTTCATTGTCATATATATAGTATATATATAAATATATGAAATGAAAATGAAAATGAAAAGGTTTATTGGCAGACTATAGTCCATATGACAAATATTATTAATACAATGACAGTTCATACACTAAGGATAAAAATATATACAATTGATTAGAAATAATACTGCACTGTCGAAGTTAAGTGGAGCTACAGACAGACGTTTTCGTACCAAAAAGTCCATAGCTTAGAGGATAAATGGCAGGACTCATGGATAGCTTGGATGATCGGGTTGGTTGATTTTTTAATTCTTTGCATTAGACCAGTGATGCACAAACCCTGGCCCGCGGGCCAAATGTGTCCCCCACGGGTCTTTTCAGTGGCCCCACGGGTCTTTTCAATTCAATGAAAAAGTTAGAATATAAAAGTGACCCAATTTATGACTTAGATGGAAAGTAAGTAGGCTAATACATTTAGTTATTTTCTTCGCTTGGCCCTCACATCAAAAAAGTTTGTGCACCACTGCATTAGACTGTGTTGAGCACGTCTTGTTACCCCCGGGAAGCTCGGGACACTGCGGGTAGCAAACATTTACGAAGCTGAGCATCTCGGAGGTAATTTATGTAAGAGTCTAAAAGACCCGTTGTACAGCAAATTTAGGGTTCTGCCAGAACCTTTTTTATAATTCACCCACAGGTGCTGTCCGTATATATTACTGCAGAAAGTACGAAAGAGAGTGTCTTTGGCTTCACTTGTACAGAATCGAAAGTTCCTTATGGTCATATTCGCTTTAGCACACAGGCTTCGAGATTGTTTTCTTATATCCGAGTCATCACTCAAGGAGCTGGTAATAGTTTGACCCAAATACTTAAACTCTTGTACTTCCTCAATTACTTCACCATTCATTTTAAACCTTATATTAGCTGGCTAATTACAGCTTTTAGGATGAAGTTGCATAACCTTAGTTTTTGTAACATTAAAAAGAATATCATGTTTCTGCGAATACACTTCGCAGACTTTCAGTAGCCGATCCAGACCTTTAACAGAGGGATTTATTAACACCATATCATCGGCATAAATTAAGTTATTTATCCTTGTGTTATCTATACAACATCCCACTGTTGCCTCGTTAAGTGAAGCAATTAATCCGTCAATATACACATTAAACAGCATAGGGGAGAGCACGGAGCCTTGTCTCACCCCGCAAGAGGAGCCAAAACACTCGGATAGTACATTGCCCCACCTAACAGTGAAAGATTGGTGGGAATACCAAAATTTCAATAAATTTAATATGTACATGGGAACCTTCCTGTCTTCTAGTTTTGCAAATAAAATATTGTGGTTCACCCTATCATATGCCTTACTTATATCTAGGAAACAGCTATAAATAGTTGAATTACTCTCAATGTATTTAGATATTGTTTCTTTAAGTACATAGATACACAGACAGGTCAGTTGAGTGGGACCTTTTAAAGCCAAACTGATTATATATATATATATATATATATATATATATATATATATATATATATATATATATATAGATATATATATATATATTATATTAGTGATGTAGGTCACATCCGCATCCGCATCCGCATCCGCGGAACATCCGCACATTTTCTCGCATCCGCATCCGCGTCCGCATCCGCACTTTCAACTGCGGATGTCGTGCGGATGTGGACCGTTGAGATAAAACGTTATTAATAAGCGGAAATTATCAAATTCTACTATATTAATAGAACTAGTTCATTGTGCGCAAAAGTGATGCAAGCGACAAGACGAGAGGCTGTTCTTGTATGAAGTTACTCTCTTGCAACCTACTTAGATCCACGTTACAAAGCTAAGTTATTTTCACCAAGTACATTAGAACGAGTTAAATCATCACTTGGCAAAGCAGTTGAAGAGCTTCAATCTCTTGAATCTGTCGCTTCGCCACCCACCAAAAGAATAAAAGTTTCAGTGACAGAACCAACACCTTCAACAAGCAAATCTATCACAGAATCTGTCTCTCAGTTTCTTGACTCAAGCAGCAATGACGAGACCTACGCGATGTCAAAAGATGTAGTAAAATGATCGAGAGCTATCACCAAGAAAAACGCCTGGCTGCATGTGACAATCCTATTAGTTGGTGGAAAAATACGCAGAATATCTATCCATACTTGAGTAAACTTGCAAGGAAACATTAGCCTGTCCTCCAACAAACGTACCAAGCGAGAGATTATTTAGCAGTGCTGGATTAATATATGATGAAAAGAGAAACAGACTGGCAGCAGAAAAGGCAGAAAAGTTAATGTTCCTTAAGCATAACCTTCCTATAATTAAGTTTGAACATTAAACGATGAACATCTTAGTTTCTTTTTTTAATTACTCATTTATAAATATGCCTAATAAACTTTAAACTTAATATAAATAGTTATCAAGCTAATTAAAGATCTCTTTCTATAAGGGTGGAGGAGGTTGGGGAAAGAGGTCGGTGGGGTGCATTTGAGTTGGGTTCACGTCCCGCATCCTGGTAATACAATTATGGTTTCTAATTGTGGCTGAAACTCAACAAAATATAACGAATTTATTTGCAGACGAATTCACTAATTGATTCTATATTAGTTAGAAGCCTGATATTATTTTATATGTTCAGAGAAAAGTACAGCAATT
Organism: Bathynomus jamesi; assembly: GCA_023014485.1. Lineage (NCBI taxonomy): Eukaryota > Metazoa > Arthropoda > Malacostraca > Isopoda > Cirolanidae > Bathynomus > Bathynomus jamesi. The sequence goes on along the minus strand of JAJOZX010000746.1, from coordinate 1,173,835 downwards.
ATTGTACAATTAATCAATTATACTACATTATAGCTACAGCTCTCTCTATATAATAACTTATTATATACGTTAAACACAACAAATCTCGAATATATCCTAAAAAATAACGAAAATGTAGACATCCGCATCCGCATCCGCATCCGCGGATGTTGAAATCAAACATCCTCATCCGCATCCGCGGATGTGAAAAAAAATGACATCCGCTACATCACTAATATATATATATATATATATATATATATATACACACCTTTGTTTTATATATTCGTATATATAAACAAAGGTGTGTGTGTGTATATATATATATATATATTATATATATATATATGTGTGTGTGTGTAAAAAATTTTGATTACAAAACCAGTTGGTTTGCATTTTTGTGATCCTGATATATAGTTTTTGGCACTGTGCAACCAGTTCTGCGAGTGACGTAACCGGAATAAATGCAATCCAAAACCGGTTGGCGAGACATATAAGAGGTCAAGTCAGTTATTCAATTGTCTCTCTTGGAAAATTAATTTTATCTTTGCGGCTTCTCTTTTCATTTTCCACACTCTCACAGTATATACAGAGGGAGGGTTGACAAATGTAAATAGACACTTTCGGTTTTTCCATATTTTTTATTTGATATTAATTAAATAATAACAGATTTATTGAATGAATATATTTGAATCGTATTTTGCTTTTCCCTTTTCATTATGGAAAGATGACACACACACGTTCTGGCATTCCATTGATAAGCTTTGCCAGTTGTCCTTGAGGATAATCATTGCGGTGTCTATTTACTTTTGTCAACCCTTTCTCTGTGTGGTGTGTGTGGTGTGTGTGTATGTGTGTAAAGAGATAAAAAAATTGCAAAGTACTTGGCTGCTGTAATAATTGTTTTAAAAGGTTTCTGAACCCGGATTCGAATGTGGAGCTCAGAATTTTAATAACTGCGCTCTTTTTAGAAGTTAAAACTCTCTCTCTCTCTCTCTCATGTTAAAATGAAGTAGATGAGAGAGAGAGAGAGAGAGAGAGAGAGAGATTGGGCTTACATTACCGTCATGTTTTTTCAGTGTTATTTCATTAAGTGCTTGTTTATTAGTAAAACAGATCGAAAAAATAAATAAATAAAATATATATATATATTTGGGTGGGGGTGTCCTTGAGATATGTTAAATACTCTTTTATCTGTTATACAAAACATACTATACAAGTAGCATATATAAGTAGCATGCTATTGAATTTTTTAAGGTTGAGAACATTTTTTTTTATGTCAACGTATCCGACCATTAAGTAAACTTGCCTCCAATCAGGTTTCTAAGGTTACAAAGCGAAAGGGATTCGTTCGAAATACGAGGTGGTTTTTAAAAAGAAAAAAGTTAAGAAATTAAAAGAATAATTCAAAAGTAAATGGGCATAAAGAAAAACTTGCTAAAGTCAAGGTTATGTATGTTTTGGGGTCTTTCATTTTTTCTAAAAGTGGGGCTACCTTGAAACGTTAGGAATATATTGCCACAGTCACATTAATTCAGTGTGGTTTTTTATGTTCAGTTGTAATCACATTTTATATATATATATATAGTTAGTTAGTTAGTTACTTAGTTAATTAGTTAATTAGTTAGTGTCAAGTAACCTACCCATAAAGTATATTGTTAAATTAATACAATATTCACTTTGAAATATATCTGAAAAATATTTCGAAAATAAGGAATATATATGAGGCTACCTTTATTTTTGTACATTACTCAAAGGATTTATGATATTAACTATTTGATCGGTATTTTATTTGATGTAAGTTACGGGTGAATAAACTCATGTGAAAATAAGGTTGTTATTGTTGAAATTAGGATTTCTCCATCGGGGGAACGCCACGGTTTTACAAATCAAATTATAATGTGACATTTTGATTTTCTAATTATAAATATTATTATAAATATTACAAAAGATGTTTTTATTATTATTATTATTATTATTATTATTATTATTATTATATTATCTATATATATTTTGCCCCCTGGGCCCCCCACCTTGAAATCACCACTGGTTGTTGTTGTTAATTGCATGATTTATCCTTCGTATTATAACATTCAACGATGTTGGGACGTTCATATACGATGTGAAATTCGAACCGCGGGTCGGTACGTCATCTAAACGCAGAGAAAGGTCACCCGTCAAACTATTTCCCATACCTTTCATTTTCTTTGTATTTCTTATGTACATTTTGTCATCTGATTATTTGAGTCTTAAAAAATTTATTTAGTTTTTGTAAGAAATATTTTTTTAATTAAAAAAAAATGAAACGGCAATAATAGAAAATTCAGCTACAAAAATTATAAACCCTCTCTCTCTCTCTCTCTCTCTCTCTCTCTCTCTCTCTCTCTCTCTCTCTCTCTCTCTCTTTGAATGCCAAACATAATCAGTTTTCCAAAATTAAAGAAGAAAAAAAATTTGAATTCTGTTACCAAATTTCCAGCGAAAAAAGATTCAGTTTTTGTACCACTGAATATTCAAAGTCAGTGACTGAATTCATTATCGGTTGATGACAAAACGTCGATGAATACTAAATTAGGCACGCTCCCGAGCCCTATCGAGATTTGTGTACAATTCTCATGAATAGTAATCCCATAGATTCTTAATATACTTTCCCGTTAATAAAAATTAATGGCGTGTAGTACGTCAATTAACACAATCTCGTATGGTAATCACCGTTATGTGAGCCGTCTATAAGTTTCTTTCTCAATTAATTCGAGCCATTCTCAATCGATTTTCAGCGTGATTTGCAAAATTTGTCTCGGAGATTTTCGCGTGAAAATATTTTTTTTTTCTTTTGTATATATATATATATATATATATATATATATAATATATATATATATATAAGTTCATCTCGTTAATTAAATTAACTTACCTTTAAATTATTTAATTATGTTTTTCTTTTTCTTTTAGTTTTTAATATTAATTTACAGTTTTTAATTAAAGTGTGAAGGAGCTTTCAACGAAGGCGAAGTAGTTATCTATTATCATTGAAATCTCCTTATAGGATGAGATCATTGACAAAACTCGTTTGGTATAAAAATTTAACTCCATTTATTAATTTGGTTGAGTGAGAAAGAGAGTTCGGTTGCGAGGTAGGAAACGGAGGGTGGTCGTTGATGGAGCGGAGTCGTGTTGGGCTAATCTAGCGAGTGGCGTTCCTCAGGGTTCTGTATTGGGCCCCTTGCTTTTTTTTATATATATTAACGATTTAGATGTCGGCCTAGTCAGTACAGTTTCAAAGTTTGTGGATGACACGAAGCTGGGTGGTAGGGCGATTAATGACGAAGATAGAGGTAAAATCCAGGAAGATCTGAATAAAATCGTTGATTGGTCAGTCACATGGCAAATGAGATTTAACGTTGATAAGTGCAAAATTTTGCATATAGGTTCGCGTAACGGTAATTTTGCGTATAGTATGTCAGGGAAAGAGTTGATAAGCGTAGAGCAGGAAAAAGATTTAGGAGTTATAGTCACTGGTGATTTAAAAGTAGCGAAACAAAGTACAGCAGCGGTCAATAAAGAGAACAAAGTGTTAGGTTTTATAGCTCGGAATTTTGAGTACAAATCGCGCGATATTATAGTTCCTCTTCATAAATCATTAGTTAGACTCCATTTGGAGTACGCGATCCAAATTTGGAATCCGCATATGCGAAAAGATATAGACAAACTCGAAAGAGTTCAAAGACGAGCAACTAAGATGATTCCGTCGCTTAGGTCGAAGTCGTACGAGGATAGGCTTAAGGAATTAAAATTGACAACACTCGAGACTAGGAGACTAAGGGGTGATCTAATCCAGGTTTTCAAAATTATGAATGGGTTCGAAAACGTAGATAGAGATAGCTTTTTCGAAATATCTCAATATAATAGGACTAGAAATAACGGGTGTAAGTTGACAAATAAAAGGTTTGAGACAGCAATTGCCAAAAACTTTTTTTACGCATAGAATAGTAAATAGCTGGAATCGTTTGCCGGTAGAAGTAATTAGTAGCACGTCTATAAACATGTTTAAAAATCAATTAGACGCATATGTTGATAGATTGGGTATAGTTTAAGGTAGTAAAATTAAGGCTTTGTGGTTCGGAACCCACGTAAAATTGTAGGTCCCCTCCGCCACCACGGAAGACATGCACAATATACAATTACGAACACAGTTAGGTAGACCAGCTATGAGTGGATCCTAGGGTCTTTGTTGGTCTGAAACATTATAACATTATAACATTATAACATGTATAACTAAAGTGATAGATACAAAAGAGGAGACGAAGAGATTAGATGAGTTCCACACGCTAATGATAATAATAATGATAATAATGATGATAATGATGATAATAATAATAATAATAATACAAGATGCACAAAATTAATGGTCTTTTATTTGTCCTTTTTTCGGGAAGGGGGGGGGAGGGTCTTTTCGTTCTAATTGTACCGGGTGTCCCATTCGAAATGAAACAACTCTGAAACCTTATAATTTTTTATTGAATGATGCAAACAATGTAATATTCACATAGTAAATAGACAATGTCATAAAATTTCATATGATATATGTGAATTATAACATTTAGATACATTAGATACATTGCGCACAGCATAATATTTCCTTTTGTTAAGATCTTCACACGTTATATGCTGAACAATTTGAAGCTTATATGGATAGAGCTGCAGCCGCGTGCGCACGACTCTGTGCGCAGTTGAACGAGAAACCGCAGTTCGACACTGGCACGACGGATGGACTTTCTCGGGCTATTACCAAAGGCGCCGCGTATTCGTTCAACATCATCATCTTCCGATTTTGTTCGCCCTCCAGAGTGTTCCTTCAGAACACTGCCAGTCTCCTCATATTTCTTGGTCCATGCATATAGGTCTCTTCTGGTGGGTGGTTCCTCGTGAAAGGTTGTACGGAATCGCCGTTGCACCAGAGTAGGGGACTCAACTCAGCCATCTATAACACGCATTTCGCTTTTTCTCGTCGGGTAAACATAATTCAATCTGAAACAAACAAAAAACATTATGACAGAAACGTACGCATATGGTGTAGTAACTGGCAAAGTTTCAACATTCTCACATTAATACTTTAAAAATTACAGCGTTTCAAAGTTGCTTCATTTCGAATGGGACACCCCGTATATAGGTGGTTTAGCTCTCGTATATTTACGTTACAGGTGAAAAAAAAAAAAAGATGGGATTTCAAAAGGGTTATTAAATACATCCTTTAACGATGGTTTTTGTTCTTACTTTTCGTTTTTATTTTATATTTTCTCTCTTCTTTCTTTACTCCAAACTACATTTATTTTCGGTTTTCTTTAAAAGAGAGAGAGAGAGTTACAAGGAAAAGAAGTACCTCTAAAGGCCTTGCGGCCCATACCGAGGAGGTACCAATGGCAACGGGTGCCACGGAAAATTTTCTACACCCTCAAATTGTGTGCAGGATTTGGTCTAACCTTTTCTTGAAGTGATCCACAGAGGAACTGTTCACAACTTCTGAAGGTAAACTGTTCCACGTGTCACAGATCTTATACGTAAAGTAATTCCCATACACACTAGTCCTAAACCGTTTCAAATCCAACTTCCAACCATTGTTGCGAGTTGGGTTATCATTTAAACTAAACATGCTTCTAAAATTTACATCGTTGAACCCGCGTAAGAGTTTGAAAACCTCGATGAGTTGACCGCGCAGCCTCCGAGTTTCCAGCGAAAACAAGTTCAGGGCGCGTAACCGTCGATTGTAGCCCATATGCCTAACAGAAGGGATTAACTTTGTGGCCCTCGCCTGCACTCGCTCCAGCCTCTCAATATCTTTCCTGAGGGTGGGCGACAAGAACTGCACAGCATACTCCAGGTGCGGCCGAACCAGGGAATTGTACAGTGAGAACACAATCTCCTTGTTCCGAAACTGAAATTGCCTCCTGATATAACCCAACAGCTTCTGGGCTTTCTTTTCCACCTCTACGCATTGTTTGGTAAACTTAAGGTCGCTGCTAATTAGCACACCCAAGTCCTTTTCCAAATCAGTCGCCTCGATATTACTCCCCAACATCGAGTAGTCCGACTTGGAGAGAGAAAGAGAGAGAGAGAATTACAAGGACAATGCGTTACAAGGGCAAAGAGAAGCCTCAAAAACCTTTCGGTCCACTCGGGAAGATTACGTTTATTAAACTGGTTTATTTTTAATATACATATATATATATATATATAACGTAAAGAACGACGCTTGTATAGGAGATATTCCGCGCAAGACGAGAGAGAGAAAACGGAACAAATGAAAAAATGAAGTACCACCTGGGAATCGAACCCGGGATCTTCCGATTGCCGGTCAGACGCGATACCATTACACCATGGACTTCACTCTTCCAAATGCCGTAATTCTTCTACATACTCGCAGAAACCAATGCCCCAAGGGGGCACCTCCCGCATGCCGTAACATTATATACATTCAACTGCAAAGAACACGCAGTATAAATAACGTAAAGAACGACGCTTGTATAGGAGATATTCCGCGCAAGACGAGAGAGAGAAAACGGAACAAATGAAAAAATGAAGTACCACCTGGGAATCGAACCCGGGATCTTCCGATTGCCGGTCAGACGCGATACCATTACACCATGGACTTCACTCTTCCAAATGCCGTAATTCTTCTACATACTCGCAGAAACCAATGCCCCAAGGGGGCACCTCCCGCATGCCGTAACATTATATACATTCAACTGCAAAGAACACGCAGTATAAATAACGAAGAACGACGCTTGTATAGGAGATATTCCGCGCAAGACGAGAGAGAAAAACGGAACAAATGAAAAAATGAAGTACCACCTGGGATCGAACCCGGGATCTTCCGATTGCCGGTCAGACGCGATACCATTACACCATGGACTTCACTCTTCCAAATGCCGTAATTCTTCTACATACTCGCAGAAACCAATGCCCCAAGGGGGCACCTCCCGCATGCCGTACATTATATACATTCAACTGCAAAGAACACGCAGTATAAATAACGTAAAGAACGACGCTTGTATAGGAGATATTCCGCGCAAGACGAGAGAGAGAAAACGGAACAAATGAAAAAATGAAGTACCACCTGGGAATCGAACCCGGGATCTTCCGATTGCCGGTCAGACGCGATACCATTACACCATGGACTTCACTCTTCCAAATGCCGTAATTCTTCTACTACTCGCAGAAACCAATGCCCCAAGGGGGCACCTCCCGCATTTGTTCCGTTTTCTCTCTCTCGTCTTGCGCGGAATATCTCCTATACAAGCGTCGTTCTTTACGTTATTTATACTGCGTGTTCTTTGCAGTTGAATGTATATAATGTTACGGCATGCGAGGTGCCCCCTTGGGCATTGGTTTCTGCGAGTATGTAGAAGAATTACGGCATTTGGAAGAGTGAAGTCCATGGTGTAATGGTATCGCGTCTGACCGGCAATCGGAAGATCCCGGTTCGATTCCCAGGTGGTACTTCATTTTTTCATTTGTTCCGTTTTCTCTCTCTCGTCTTGCGCGGAATATCTCCTATACAAGCGTCGTTCTTTACGTTATTTATACTGCGTGTTCTTGCAGTTGAATGTATATAATGTTACGGCATGCGGGAGGTGCCCCCTTGGGGCATTGGTTTCTGCGAGTATGTAGAAGAATTACGGCATTTGGAAGAGTGAAGTCCATGGTGTAATGGTATCGCGTCTGACCGGCAATCGGAAGATCCCGGGTTCGATTCCCAGGTGGTACTTCATTTTTTCATTTGTTCCGTTTTCTCTCTCTCGTCTTGCGCGGAATATCTCCTATACAAGCGTCGTTCTTTACGTTATTTATACTGCGTGTTCTTTGCAGTTGAATGTATATAATGTTACGGCATGCGGGAGGTGCCCCTTGGGGCATTGGTTTCTGCGAGTATGTAGAAGAATTACGGCATTTGGAAGAGTGAAGTCCATGGTGTAATGGTATCGCGTCTGACCGGCAATCGGAAAATCCCGGGTTCGATTCCCAGGTGGTACTTCATTTTTTCATTTGTTCCGTTTTCTCTCTCTCGTCTTGCGCGGAATATCTCCTATACAAGCGTCGTTCTTTACGTTATTTATACTGCGTGTTCTTTGCAGTTGAATGTATATAATGTTACGGCATGCGGGAGGTGCCCCCTTGGGGCATTGGTTTCTGCGAGTATGTAGAAGAATTACGGCATTTGGAAGAGTGAAGTCCATGGTGTAATGGTATCGCGTCTGACAGGCAATCGGAAGATCCCGGGTTCGATTCCCAGGTGGTACTTCATTTTTTCATTTGTTCCGTTTTCTCTCTCTCGTCTTGCGCGGAATATCTCCTATACAAGCGTCGTTCTTTACGTTATTTATACTGCGTGTTCTTTGCAGTTGAATGTATATATATATATATATATATATAATTTGATGTAAATTTATTTTGTCGAATAAGTTATGACAGTTGAAGCGAGTCGTACTTTAATTTTCGACAATAATTATTGTATTTTTGTATACACTTATTCGACCGAGATGTAAGAGACTTTAATGATGATAACTCAAAATAAAGCGAATTGAGTGGTGATAACCAGTAAATAATAATAAAGTAATATATTCTCGTCTCTTCTAACTATATAAATATAATGGAGCTATTGAAGAATAGGGACCCCAGCCTTCTTTAGTTAGGTTTATAAGGCTAACTAACGAAAATATCACGACCTAACCTAACCAATCGTTAGGTTAACTGTACGCCCTTGACGATTGGTTAGGTTAAGTCATGATATTTTCGTTAGTTAGCCTTATAAAGCTAACTAAAGAAGGCTGGGAGTCCCTATTCTTCAATAGCTCCAATATAATTTTTTTTTAAATTACTTATAAAATTATTACTTATTATTTTATAAAATTATATATAAAAAAAACAATACATTTCAATACATAATTTTTTTCAAAAATGGGACAATAAGTGTGAATTTACAGACTTGTTGAGCTCAACAAATGTTTAACTATGAATATATATGAGAGTATTTGTTCAGTGCTTACTGCTGCTTTACGAGAGGATAATAAAAATAACATACATTATTCATTTTTTTATATATATATTAACGGATTTCAAGATGTGCAGATGGTCGTCCCAAAAATGGAATCAATAAAATTTCAGAAATTATCACAAAAATTATTACGTTTTGAAATTTTCAGTAATAACCTTCAGAACTATTTGGAATTCTGTAAAGTACAACAGCTCGCTCGGTGCTGTAAGCGACGCAAAACTACTCTTCATGGGGATTGAAAGCCCCTGCGATGCAGCGACCTTACTGCCTGACTCTTTTCTTGGGGTCAAGATCCCTTTCTGCTACTGGGATCCAATGAGTCATAGATTCATAGTGGGATAAAGTGGTTTGAGGTCTTAGAAAACCGTTTTTTTTTATTGTTTTGCGTAAATTCTCGATATCACACACGTTCAATTCTATGGTTTAATTTATACCCTCAGTACCCTTCTTTTAAAGGGTAGCTTTGTCTTTCAGTTCCACGTTTTTTAGGGCCCAATATCTGACTTTGTCTCCCGAAATTACACCAATCATCGGTATTGTTTCATTCGTTACCCATACAATGCCTAGGATCGGGTATTCGTGTCTCAAAATTTACAGTCTCAAATCGATTTTTATGCCCTATACCCACGAAAGAATTTGCAAAATCATTTACCCTTTACTAACGATCGCCATGTATACTTTTTACGGGGTTAAGTGTAACCGGATAAGGGTACTGGGTATGGGAAGACTTTTTAAACGAGGCTGTACCCGTAACGTCATTACAGGAATGTCGCAGTCACGTTTAGTAGATAACTCTGAAAACGTAACGAACCTGCCCTTATCGAAAGAAATAAGAACGTTTCTGTAACCTTCGACACCAGCGATAGAGAACATTCTCCGTTTTTTCTTGTTGTCGTTTGTTTTTTAGTTCATTTTTGTTTGAAATTACACTTCTGTGTTCTTTTACTCACCACATAACGTTCCATTTTAGAAGCGTAACTAAATGACTCCTGCTGCGTTGGCGCTGGTTACATAGTATATCCGAGCGAGATAAGAGTCCGTAAACATGTCTAAAATACACGGCTGGCATCTCTCTTCACCGTATTTAGGTTAACAAACTACCATTAACCGAAGCCTAAACATCTGAGGAGGTCTCGTCCATTGGTAAAGGTATATAGCATCGGCCGCAACAGCTACAGTTTCGACGAGACAACCATCTTTAGACCAATGTTCTCTCCAACTGATTCTAGAACAGTGATGAAACAACTCTCCAACTTCGAAACACATCATTTCACCACCATTTTTCGTTCCAACCAGTAGTAGAAAATCGTCTTTGATGTGGTGATTCTGAAAATCGTAAACGCAAGCGGTCACAAGCACTTTCTTCTCTTCAAAAGTCGGAAAAAAGGCTAAATGACAATAAGAATAACCCTTCCTCGTGTAAAAATACTCCTAAATATTTGCCTCCTTATTTCGTTTGGCGTGTCTTGATTTCTTTCTCTTCATCATCGTGTACTTGCGTAAACTGAGCAACGAATCTGAAACAAATTGTGTTCTACTATCAAGGATTTTTTTTTTTTTTTTTTGACGAAACCGCATGAAAAGTAATTTTAGTCGTAGGAATCGTGCTTTGAACTCTTTAAACAAGAAATAGTGATCCTATTCCTAATTTTACTTTAATTTCAAATCACAGTTGAACGTTTTATGCGATGGAAACACACACACACACACACACACACACACACACACTGCTTCATGACTTGGAAATTCCATTGCCGAGAGAAATGCGTCCTTGAGAAGACCCCATAATCCCATTTGATTAATTAATTGAACTTAACCTAACCTAACCTAACCTTAATTAAGTGTCACGATACGATAAAACAATGAGATGCCTTCGTGATTAAAAAAGAGGAAAATGAATTTTTGAGGATAGATTTGTGTCAAGCTTATGAATAGTTTGTCACACGTTATTTATTTCTTAATGCGTGTCAGAAATGCGTTTTACTCCTTGTAAGTATTTTATTACGACCTGAAGACTTTTCTTTGAAGAAAGAAGTTTGTTTTCAATTAAACTAGAGGAGCAACTTCAATGTAGTGAACGGTCGGAAAAAAGTCAGTTTTGTGTACGTGTGTGTGTGTGTGTGTGTGTGTGTGTGTGTGTGTGTGTTTTGCGGTGGAGTGAGGTGTATTTTCATTCCTTCTGTGTAAACTTTTTTTCAGTCTTTTTGACCAAAGCGACGGACGAACGCAGATTTGTTGAAGGGAATCTTCGCTTTCCGACAAGAATTTGTCTCTGAATCCGCACGTGATCTATATATATATATATATATATATATATATATATATATATATATATATATATATATATATATATAAAAGTTTCTCCGCAGGTTTTATCCAGTCACATTTTCAGTTGCTATTATACCATATACACCGTTCAAGGGATGTAAAGGGAAGGCTAATTTTGAGTTTATGAGCACCACGTATGCAGATACTTCGCGTTGTTGTGTTTATATTGTAACTTTGAGGAATTTAAAAAGAACACACATTACACACAATGCCCCCACCCTCCCTCCCTCCCTCAATCCGACCACAAAATATAGGGTTGAAGGAGAACATTTTGGACATGGGATTAATTCAATAATGAATAAAAGAAAATTGGAAAGGCAATATTATTATGATTATTATATATACACTGTATATCGTCTTGTAGTCTTTATATATAATGAGTTTGGACGCCAAATAGAGTCCATATATAGGCCTAAGAAAAGGGCGTTCTTGTTGACAATAATGAAAGGAAAGATTTCGAAGGTTGCTGCCTGAATGATGTATGTACAAAGGGCTGACAAAAGTAAATAGACAACACGATAATTGTCCTCAAGAACAAATGGCAAAGCTCGTGAATAGAACGCCAGAACGTGTGTCACCTTTTACCTAATGCAAAAAGGGAAAAGCAACGCCATATTCTAAATATATTTAATTCAATAAATCCGTTATTATTTATTCACATTTTATTATCAAATAAAAAAAATATGGAAAAACCCAAAGTGTCTACTTACTTTTGTGAACCCCTCCGTTTTAGCTATGAATTTAAATCATTCAAAACTCATATGTAATATATATGCAGTAACATAAACAGTTAAGTTCAACCCGTTCAAAATGTTCACTAATGCCATGAATGACACATTTGTTCCTTAAAAAAGCGATTGTTTGGTTTAGTTAATTTCGTAATAAACAAAAAATAGTATTTATATTAAATTCTTGTAAAAGTTTAGACGCGATATTGAGTATTATGTACTGCCTATAGTGTATAATGCTGTATAATATATATACATACACAAGAGAGAGAGAGAGAGAGAGAGAGAGAGAGAGAGAGAGAGAGAGAGAGAGAGAGAGAGATTGTATTAGTGTACATAATGGTGTTGACATTTAAGGTTATACTTAATCAGGCACTGTTAACTAATATATATATATATACTTTTGAAATATTTTTAAAACTTTTCATCTTAGTTTTTGTTATAAGATAAATGTTAAACTTGATTATATGTTTAAGCGTATTTATTAAGAGTTACGTCGTGGATAGTGTCGTAACACCACTTCATGTCGATCAGCGAAGTTAAGCAACATTGGGTTTGAAGAGTAATTGGATGAGACCGTTCTCTGCGTCCAGATTATGTAGCGACCCGTGGTTCGGATCCCGAGTAAAGCTGGAGGTCCCCTCCGTCAGATGCCCTTAAATGTTGCGAAGGAGGTTTGTATCTATTAAAAATCAGTACCTGGTTACGACTTTGAGATTAGTTACAATTCGCGGGACTTTCTGTTAACGTAACCTAACTTTTATCATACTACGGAGATAGATCTAACGTAACCTATACGCAAACGCAGTTCAAACTAACCTAATGAGTGTGGAGTGAGTGGGTTGTAAATTTTGAAGTGACGGACTATGAAAATGTTGACTTTTCCGTGGGGAGTTGGTCGTGGGGGGGTATTTTTTAACATTCCCTCAGAGTGGCCATTTTTATTCTATCTGTGGATAAAAAATCAAAACGGATTTAAACATGTTTAGGGCGAAAAAAAAAAACTTTTTTTTTTCATTTTTTTATGATAAAAGAAAATTAGAGTTAATGAAACATCAAATTTATATTATTTTATAACTTTTGAATTTAAAAAATTGGTTATATAACTTAAACATTTATTTAACAATACATTTTTAACTAAAAAATTTGTTCCGCTCTCTCGTTGCTATGATTACATCTTAATTCTCTCTCTCTCTTATTTTTAAAGGGGGAATACACACACACACACACACACACACACACACACACACACACACATATTACTTTTGTTGAGTTTGAACGACGGTTCAGGATCGACCTGCGGTCGACCCCTCTGCAGCATCCCGCCTCATTTGCGGGACTTGGTGAAGGAGGGAATTGCTCTCTGATCTCCTGCCCTCGTAGCCAGCCACGCATGGCTGGTCAGGGACTTTGCACAAGAATCTGTCCAGCTGGTTCTTGAAGTTATTCGGGTCGGTGTGCTGGAGATTCCTCACTTCTTTTGGAAGGACATTGAAAAGCTTTGGGCCCCGTATTCTGAGGGTATTTTCCATCCTCGTTTTCATGGCCCCTTATCCCGCCGCAGTTGGGACCGTACAAAATCTGCCTCTTCTCTCATTCCAGTTTGTTTCTATTTCATTTCTGAGGTTAGGGACAGAGCCCTCAAGTATTTTATACGTTATATATATATATATATATATATATATATATATATATATATCGGCTATTGATTGATGGCGTGGAAAACACAGTTTAATAATAAACAGGAACACCAGAGAAAAATAACATCCTTCAAGGTTTAATAGTACCAACGTTTCGGAGTGCACTAATTCCATCTTCAGGGCTAAAACAATAAAATACCAAATCACATGCAAAATACAAATTGCTTAATAATAATTTAAAATAAAGTTAAAAATTATAAAAAGTAGCTAAGAAAATGTAAACCATTAAAACTAAAAGGTAAATAAATGTGAAGTTAAAAAACAATTATATAAAGTAGCAAGGAAAAATATAAAAGCATTAAAACTGAAAGGTAAATAAAATAAAATAAACTAGTACCTTAACCAAAACATAGCAGATCTACCGATGATTCGATGATTCGTCAGAATTTATGTCTGGTTTTAATTTATAAATAAACAAAGACTCCATAATTTTGAGCTTAAGGTCAAAGCTTCTGGCAGCAAGTACGGCGAAATTAGACTGTGAAATTGGGTGGTTATTGTTGTGCGAGTGATTACGTATGAGAGAATTAGGTGGTTTGCCAAGAGGTAAATTTGTACGGACCGATTCACCGAGATGTTTGTAAATACGAGATTTTAAATGTCTTTTAGTTTTACCTATATATGACCCCATACAGTGGTCACACTCATATGGGTAAACTATGGATGACTTAAGAAGTGTAGGAATAACATCCTTGTATTTAAATAAATGATAAATCGATTTAGACGGGTGATTATAATTTTTATACATAGTTGTGGGTAGAATTCCTTGAGCAATAGGCAGAACCTTAAATAGACTAATAAACCCCATAACTAGAGACTTAATTACAGTCCCCAAAGATATCCTGTATTTCACTTTGCCTTATATGGGAACCTCACGTTTTAACATTAGAAACAAACTTAGAAACAAACTTTATGTATTATAGGAAAATTGCAGACAACAGGTAATAATAACGGCGTCCTAAATGACAAGATTTATTATATATATTCTCGTACAAACATATTTTGAGCATTCACGAAACGTACAAAGAGTCAATTTTAGTTTATGTACATTTTCCTCCCCACCCAATCCTATTGCTAGTCCCCAATCCCCCAACTCCCAAAGAATTCACAGCCTTTCATTTTTTGTTCGAGCCACCTTCTTTCCCCTCCTACTTCTGGAGCCCTATATCAAGGGCGCCTCGCACCCCCCCCCCACCCTTTTATAGAACCAGTAGATTGGAAATTTCTTTTTCTAATCCATTAACCCCCCCTCCATACTTACTGTTTCTGCCCCCCCCCCCACCGACCAACTCGAATCATTCACTATTCAAAAGCTATAACGTAGCTAAGGTTACGAGCTGTTCTCTAATCGTTCTGAGTTCGGAATTTAACGATTAAGATGTTCTGATCCCACATAAAGCCGTTTGTCCTTTTCGTCATATGACCTTTGAACGTTACGAAAGAGGTCAAATAACTCCCCCCCCCCCCAATAATAATAATGATAGCAACGTCCTCCGCAACGATCATCACATGACAAAATAGGAGTTACTCACGCAGCATTACGCGGAATCTTGACTACATCCAAAATACGTTATTTGAACGCTGAATTAACCATTAATGAGGGTATTCACATCCGCGGGGCATCTTAACATGAAAGTGTATAATGTAGTGAGTGTGGTCAGGAATTATAGACATAGTGTTACATTTAAAAAAAAAAAAAAAAAAGATTCGTGTTGTCATAAATATTAATTTAATATTATTAAGTATTAAAATTTTGTTTGGATAACCATGGCACAAAAAGAAATTTTTAAATTGCTTTAGAAATTTTATTGTAAATTCAATAAGGTATCCAAAAAAATAGTTCGCCTGGAAATCATTTCTAAAAAAAAAAGCATAATAAAATATTAATTGGTAATGTTCGGGTTTTTTTTTTTAGTTTATTATTTATTTATTTATTTTTTGGACGTCAGTAATATAATTTCAAAAACAATTAATCAGTATTGATCAGTAATATTTTATGATTTTTACAAAAAAAAAAAAATTCTAGACGAACTTTTTTCCCGAAATTGTACGAGTATGTTTCACGACAAATGAATATACAACATTGAACAAACAAATGTTTTACAATAAATGTTGAAAATATTCCCGAATTAATGGTATAATTCATGTTTTGACACCGTTAAAACGTGTTTTCACACACGTTCCGCTGCAGTTTGATAAATTGTGTCGTGTTGTTTGTTATATCTGGAATGCAGATTATTTTTATAGCGAAAAAGGTTACGCGCATTATTTTATAGCACAAAGGTTATGCGAATTATTTTTGTAGCAAAGAAGGCTATGCGGATTATTGTGATAGTCAAAAAGGCTATGCGAATTATTTTCATAAAAAAAAGGTATGGGGATATATATTATATATATATATATATATATAGAGAGAGAGAGAGAGAGAGAGAGAGAGAGAGAGAGAGAGAGAGATGTCGTACAGAAACTATAACATACGAAAATAATGGCGATTTAAACAAAGAAGCCTGTATAAAACTGAATGTTTGAGGTTGCGCACACTCGCAGTTTTTGGGCAACTCTGCGTAGAACAAACATAAGGTGATATGAATGCGCCCGTGATTATAAAGAAAAAAGTATATTTGCGTCGCCTTGGGAAGGAAACACAAGCTGTTGCCGCATCTTGCTTATGAAGAATCACGCACCGTGATTGATAAGTGGGAATGTCTGCAACAAAGACTGATGAAACCCGAATATGCTTTGGGTACGGATTTGGACTATGATAACACGGAGCGTTGTTGCTTTTAGTATTCTTTTTATTGATCCTCCGTTTACTCGGCAATGCTGCTGCGAGCTGCTCGTACCTCGAAATGAGTGTATGGGCGGAATGATGTTTGGTGTAAAATGGCTTAACTGGAAGCGAGATGAAAAGTTTAGAACGGTGATTATCAATATATATATATATATATATACAGGGTGGGCCGTAAGTTTCCATACATAGGAAAATTTAAACGTTTGGTCTTCACGTGCGTCGGTATTTGGATCAGCAGTTTCCGGATGCTTGGATTGGTCGGCGTGGTCCTGTGGAGTGGCCTCCCAGATCCCCAGATCTCACCCCCCTTGATTTCTATCTTTGGGGGCACTTGAAGGCCATGGTGTATCAGGAAAAGATACGAGACATAAATCATCTAAAGGAACGTATCACCAACGCCATTACAAGCATAACGTCAACTGTGCTAATGCGTGTTCATCAACAGTGGGGAACACGTATTGAAATGTGTTTTCAAAACAATGGCAACCATGTAGAGCATATTATATAAATAAAAATGGTTGTCCATAAAAAAATGTTTATTTTTCCTATGTATGGAAACTTACGGCCCACCCTGTGTGTATATTATTTATTAAATAATATTTAAATATTTTTGTTACACTTCGGAAAAAAATAATGAGTTGCACAAATGAGTTTTTAATTAAAAAAAATTGTTAACGTCTAAGTGTGAATTCTGGCGGTTCTCAATTCACTTTTTACGTTAAGGCTCTTTATTGATGTAATCATTGAGTTCAAGGATTACTTTAAGCTAGTAAGGACACACACACACACACACACATATATATATATATATATGATAATTATTTCACGAAAGTAACACGTAACCTATATATAGGCTGTAACTCTTTATGTACTTCAGTGTTCCTGAGGATGTCATTAGACGAAAGCGCTTGAGCACCATTCTGTGTTTCCTTTCCTTCGTGGTTTTATTCATCATATATATTATATATATATATATATATTATATATATATATATATATATATGTTACAAGCAATCTGTGTAACTAAGGATTTCATGGAATCCCAAAAATGTTCAGGGATTTCACGTAAGGTTAAGTGATACTATTTTCGTTAGTTTTAACGAAAATATCACAACTTAACCTAACCAATCGTCAAGGGCTTAAAGTTGACATAACCGGCATTCAATAATTTTCCCGTATAGTGTATAATGTAGTGAGTGTGGTCACTACATTATACACATTATTACATTATTATGACTTAGTCTTACATGAAATCCCTAGTTACACAGATATATATAATATATATATATATATATATATATATATATATATATATATATACAGGGTGGGCCGAAAGTCTGGATCCATAGGAAAATATTTATTTTAATACATAAATTACAACAAATGGTAAATACTTAAAATAGTCAGGGGGCTTAATCCAAAAAATCACCCCGATTGTTCCCTTTGTTCCAAAAGTACCATTTTTTTACCAGGGGTAGATATGACCATAAGCATTCATTTTTTTGCGGGAGCCAACATGGGCTCTCCCTGTGGCGGCCATTATGGACGAATCCAAGATGGCCGCCATCTGGTCTGACATTGGGCGATAAAATAACAACCAATCATAGTAGAACAGCAAATAATGACACTTTTTGTATGTTTTTGAGTATAGAGAATCCAGTTCTGATATTTGTTTTTTAATTCAAGATATACGTCAGGTCGTATATATCCACATTTGATATTATTTTATAAGAAATGTACATTTTATGTCAATTGAATGAAGTAGCAGCATCACTGTCACAGATACAGGAAGTAAGTTGGCCAAGCCCTTCATGAGGAGTATGTAAAGACTAGGCTGGACAAAGGGACAGTTCCTATATCAAACACTATAAAGAAAAACAATGTGTACACATTCAGCAATCGGCCAGACCCACGCAAGAAGAGTAGCAAAGTAGGGGTACAGAAGCAAAACACAGTGCTCATTACTCAGCTATTCCTGTCTCTACAATCACGTCCAGATGCGGATATGACAGAATTTTTCACATACGGGAATCAGCGAGAGCCCCCTTCACTCTCAGACCGAGGTTCACTCAGAGCTGGAAATAAATCAGACATTCTTGCATGTGTCAATGCACCAACTGGATCTGCCAATCCTGCTAAACAAGTGACAGTTCAGTTGTATGACATGGCCGCCATCGTCCACATTGTGCGTCCAAGTAGAGCATCAACATTTGCTGAATATATATCTCTACACATCATACCTTTCATTAAAGCACAGATGACTGACAGAGTTGAGCGCGTTGATGCCGTGTGGGATACCTATCCTGAAGACAGTCTGAAATCACTTGCACAGCAGCGGCGTGGTTCAGGAGCACGTACTCGACTTGATCCAGATAGTGATGGTACCACACCCATTCCCAAACGAGACTGGCAGTCGTATTTGAAAAATGTGGAAAACAAGAAGGAACTGTTCGTCTTTATCAGTAAACAGCTGATCAAGATTGACATGGGTGGAAAACTCTTCCTCAGCACTGAATTAGAAACTGTGCTCTCCAATAAAGCATTTGATATATCAGGGCTCCAACCATGCAACCACACAGAGGCAGATACGCGGATCATTCTGCATCTTGCTCACGCATCATCTCAGGGTCACAAGAAAGCATTCATCCGCACTGTTGACAGTGACATAGTCGTTCTTGCCATTGCTTTCTTTCAACAGCTTGACCTAACAGAACTCTGGATTGGTTTTGGTAGTGGCAAATATTACCGAGACATCCCAGTGCACAGCATTCAATCACAGCTTGGTCCATCAAAGTCGCTGGCTCTACCTCTGTTCCATGCACTAACAGGCTGCGACACTACGTCTCAGTTTCTTGGATGTGGGAAGAAGACAGCATGGACTGCATGGAATAATACACCAAACTTAACTGAAACCATGATCAAATTGACTGAAGACCCCGAGTCCTTCAGTCTAGTATCTCCTGAAATGACACACATTGAGAGGTTTGTTGTTCATGTACAGTAAAACATGTGGACAAGCATCTGTAAACGTAGCCAGGCACCATCTGTTTTCTAGTGGCAGTCGATCATTGGACAGCATACCACCTACCCAAGCTGCCCTCTTCCAGCATATCAAGAGGTCATTGTTGCAGGCAAGTTTTGTGTGGAAGCAGTCAACCACATGCCATCAGACACTCCCTGCTTTTGATAAATGGGGATGGGAATATGACAAGCGCAGCAACCAATGGCTCCCTTTCTGGACAACTCTCGCTGATGCCAGTAAGGCATGTGCTCTTCTCCTTCATTGCGGATGCACTAAAGCCTGCAGAGGGAATTGCTGCAAATGCAGTAGTGCTGGAATTCGATGTACGACACTCTGCAAGTGTGAGGGTGGCTGCCTGAACAATGACGACTATTAATCAGTGAACAGCCATCTATTGGATAGACATTATCATGAGATGCAGTACTGTGAGTAAAAGGAATAAAGAAGATTGTACTTGCGTATATACTAAAGTTTAATAGCAAAAGATGTTGATGCTGACTCTTATTTTTTATCAAGTTAACTATGTAACCTGTACTAGTATTGGTACTCAAGTGGATGTCATTTTGGACAGCGGCCATTTTGATTTGGCCAATATGGCCGCCACAGTGGGAGCCCAGCTTGGCTCCCGCAAACATTCAAATTAGTATGGTCATAGCTACCTGTGATCCAAAAATGGCACTTTTGGAATGATTTGAACAATTATATGATTAAGCCCCCTGACTAAAATGAATATCAACTTTAACTCGTAAATGCGTATCCGTGATACTGTACAGTAGTTCGTACTCCAGTATAAATACTCAAATACTTTTTTTATTTCAGCCCAGAAATGGCTTCGAATCTAACAACAGAAGACCGGGTAGAACTTGTGCTCATGTACGCAAGACAGGGCGCTCCACACAGAGAAGTTGCTACCGAATTCAATAGAAATCATCCTGATAAGCATCCAGTAACATATGCGACTGTTGGCAAGTTGTTTAAACGTTTCAAAGAAACAGGAAGTGTACATGATCGACGGCGTTCTGGTCGTCCAAAAACTGCAACTGATGAAAATACCTCTGCAATGGTATGTGAAACTTTAACGAATAGTCCAGTAAAGTCAACAAGAAGATTATCGAATGAAACACGCATCTCGAGAACGTCAATTCGAAGAATTATTAAAAATCATAAATTCCATCCCTAAGTTTCTCGATGTCAGAGGCCGCCAATTTGAGCATTTGTTATAATTTGTTGTTTATACTGGAGCAGTGTTGCCATTTCTACAGATTTATCTGTGCATCTACAGATTTTATGCTTTGTTTCAGATTTTCAGATTTTTCCCCGAAAATGGGCGAAATCTACAGATTTCTAAAATTTATGATTTTTTTTTATGCTTCTTTTCAGATTTTCCTTCAAAATGGGCAAAATTTGCCGATTTCTAAGATTGAGGTTTTTTTTTATTAACCATTACGGACTACACTGGATATTACAGTAATATTATTGAGTTTCTCCATGAGAATCAACAAATTATTTTCGTGCGCCAGCTGTCAGTAGAGAGTGGCAACATAACATAAACACGCCACACTCAGCTGACTGTGCGTCGGTTCTTACTAAGTCATCAACAAAACACACTGCTAAAGAAAGCAAAGGGTGGAATCTACAGTACAGATAAATAGCCCTGTTGTTGTTAATGATAATGTTCATTCCATAATTCCAGTACAGCACAAAATTATGTATTTTATTGAATTCTTTTTTCCATTTGTATATATGCATCCTTATTTTGTTGCTGTATACTTGTTCTTTCTATTTGCTGCTTTTTGTCTAGATCATTCTTAAACTGACCTATAGACGTAGCTTGAATAGTATTCTGGTTTAAAATATTCAGTTTATCTACCTTTGATTCACTAAATTTTGTGTTTAATTGACAATTTTTGTATTTCTGTTTGGAATTATGAATATTATTGTATATGTTACTTACAAAAATAAACTTTAAAATCAAATGGTAGTTTACAGATTTTGTCTACAGATATTTTTATTGAAACTACAGATTTCTACAGATATTTTGACACCAATCTTCAGATTTTCATTATTTTTGGATGGCAACGCTGTACTGGAGTACGAACCACTGTACAGTATCACGGATACGCATTTACGAGTTAAAGTTGATATTCATTTTAAGTATTTACTATTTGTTGTAATTTATGTATTAAAATAAATATTTTCCTATGGATCCAGACTTTCGGCCCACCCTGTATATATATATAATATAATATAATATAATATAATAAGTCAGACCTTGAGCTGAAGGACTTAATACTTATCTGTATTATCTGTACAACATCCTACTTTTGCCTTGATAAAAGAAGCTATTAAGCCATTAATTTTTACTCTGAAGTGCAGAGGAGATAGAAAAGGGCCTTGTCAAACTCCACTCCGCATATGAGTATTTTGGTAGGCATACGAAAATTTCAAAATATAATGAATAAAAGAAATATAAGTGGAGAGAGAAAAACCTCTCTTTTAAACTATTTTATTTTTTTTAATTGAATTTTTTTTACTGTCGACTTTATTTTTGTGTTAAAGGGTTTATAAGGGCAGTTTACTGCCAAAACCGTTCCTCCTCTTCTTCCTCCCCTATATTTCCCTTACTCTGGGTTTTAGTCACCGTATTTATTCATTTTTTTTTGCTCTTATTTCAATTATTATGGTAAAAATTTCAAAATTTGTCATATGTAATTCTTTTCTTCTGATTTCCTATAATATACATATGTATATATATATTGTTATTTACCCTATGCTTATTTTTTTTATGCGGGGAAAAAGGGGTCGAGGGCGAATTGCTGGAGATTTACGTACAGTTTCCATCCGTTGAGTAGAATTTTTCAAAAACCAACCTGATCAGATGCCCAGTAATAATCATTTAGTGGGTATAGCAAATGTTTCTGAACTACAGTCACTGCGGGAAGCGGGAGGCAGTACTAATAGGTATACCCTCATAACTTCTGTACGAATATAAATATGAGCAGTTGTGGCTGAAAAAAGCAACGAGATGTGAAGATTCACCCCCACCATTAACATACTGTAAGTACTCATACGGTAGGTCGTTCGCATTTGGGGATGAAACCAGTTTTAACTCTCTAATCTGACGCTTAATTTCAGAAATTGAAGTCGAAGACATTTCATTGCCAATTACATCTAGATAAACCCTTCTCAAGCTGATAAGAATGTTTATAAAGTATGTTTTACACATATCCGCACTTTTGTACAATTTATCACGCTCATAAGATTACCTAATCACGTATTTCTCGCCAACAAATTTGCATCCGAAATGTAAGTTAACGTCGCAATCTTTTGGATCACCTTTGGAGGGTGAAGCTACGTCGTAGCCAATGTCGTAATCTTTGCTTCTCGTTGCTAAACGACATTGGGTTGGATAGTAGTTTGATAGGAGATCGTCCTCCGCGTTCTGTGTAGCGACCCGTGGTTGGGATTCCGCTTAAAGCTGTACGTACTCCTCCGCCATATGACCTTAGATGTTGCGAAAGAGGTTAAACAACCCCATCATTACATTTACGTCAAAGGCTTGAATTAGGCTTGAATTAGGCTTGAATATAATTTTTTTTTCTTGTTTACGCAGCTTTCTGGCTACGTTATGCTGAGCCATCCTTCAACCAACTCATTTATGTAAACTGGTCCTGTTGTCGGTCGGTAAAGATGACACCATTAAACCGTAAGTGTCTTTACAGAGATTCCCTTTTTAGTAGTACAGTTAAATAATTCGATCCAGAAACGTTATTAGTGTATCATTTATGTTAAGTTTTAATCAAAAGGATTCCTTCTTCTTTTGGTATGGATAATATATCACTTAATACCTGAGTGTTTATAAGATTATTATTATTATTATTATTATTATTATTATTATTATTATTATTATTATTATAAATAGAATCATCCGAAGTGGAATTATTATATTATACAAGGAAGTTGCAATATTATTAAATTACTTTAAATAGATTTATTCCTTCGTTTATACTCGAAGGACAACGCAAAACAGGAAACATCCTGCAAAGATTTATGGAGGAAACAAGGCCTTACAGAAACGCATCTTAAAGACTGCCAAGGAGACTGAAAACTGCAAATACTGCATAGATGAAAAAAATAAATTGATGGTTAAAACATTACGAGCTGAGAGAACAGAAAGACGAAATAGTAGCTGTGCTATATACATACGTGAAAGCCATATGACGGAGACAATAATAAGTAAATCAAACAGTTAGGATAAAACAACCGAAGAAATGCTAATAACCTTGGGAAAAAAGACGCTAGAAACCTTAGATAAATATGTTCCGAAAGTACAACCAAAGGGAAAGTGGAATTATTTCGAGAGGTAAATGTGAACACTATTCCGCAAGAGAAGGAGAGTAGCCAGGAAGTTAATTAATTGTAGACAATAACACCAAAAACGTGGTAAAGTAAAGTTGGAAAGTATAGACAGGGAAGTACAAGCCCTAATTAAGGGCCATTCAGAGAGAGAGAGAAGAGGAAGACGGGGTGAAAACAATAAAAGATAATCCAAAATACTTCTGTAGCTTCGCGAAAGACAAACAAAAACGCGAACCACTATCGCATTCTTAAAGAAAGAAAATAATGAACTAACCGATGACCTAAAATAAATCTGTGAAATACTGAAAGCGCAATATGTATCATCTTTCAGTACCCCAAATAGAGACAAAGCAGTAGCTACTTGACAAGAATACCTTTCCTGAATAGGAATTAAATGGAGAATGTATAACTGATTTTCAATTTACCGAAGAAGATATAGCAAAAGCTATCGGACCAATGAAATCGCATTCAGCTGCAGGTCCGGACAAATGGAATGCTTTCTTGATTAAAAACCGTAAGAATTAAATAGCTACACCTCTTTATTGGATATGGAAAAGATCCATGGACAAGGAAGAAATACTGAGCATTCTAAAAAGAACGAACATTGTTCCTATATATAAAGGGGAGGATAAGTCTCAAACGAAGAAGTATAGAGCAGTGTCACTGACATCACATCTCGCCAAAACATTTGAAAGAATAATCACAGAGAAAATATATGACACTTTTGAAGTCACAGGAAAGACTCAGTGAGAACCAGCACAGATTCCGATCAGTAAAATAGTGCCTATTACAACTAATGAAAGGAAAGGTAAAATGTGTAGTGTTCCCAAACTAAAACCCAACGACGAACACCCTCAAAACTGAAGGGAAATAGCTTGGTTGTCAGGGGGGGGGGGCCAAGACTTTTTATCCAGCTTCCGAAGGACCTCATGAACGTCACAAGGCTAAAAATTGAAATCCTCAAAAGAAGCCTAAATGCCTGGCTCGGGACGGTATCAGATGAGTCGGCTGTGCCTGGCTATGTGCGACGGAGATCGCAAGAAAGCAACTCCCTCCTCTATTAGTCCAGATCTAGAGGTGGGGCCACCAGCTTGACCTTCGTCTGAAGAGAGACCGACGCACGGAACTTTTACCAGGTATAATGGAATGACGTTCTGTGGTGATACGAGATCTTTCCACCTTCGTCTTCTTAAACTGTAATTTGAATTGCCAAAACACTGACTGATATATATATATATATATATATATATATATATATATATATATATATGAATGCAGAAATTGTATACTAAATAGTTAAAATAGTCAAATTCAACTGTTACGTAAAAAGAAAAAGAAATTAAGCACGAATTAAATTTATAAAAAATGTTGAATAAAAATTGTGATGAAAGATTTCTTCAAAAAACCTGAAATTTATCTTCATTATGAGACAGGGACTATTTTTGATTGATCTAAAACATTCACTTTCACAGAAACAGATTTGGGTGAATATGAATATGAAAGAAGATAACTAAATTAGTGAGGTACTCAAGGGTATCCTTGTTTTTCTTTATCCGCTCTCTTTCTGTACCCAGAGAGCGCGACCAATATATTTTTTGGGATCCAACAATACTGCGCATTTTTAATTTTTTCCTTTCAGTTAAAATATAATTTTTTTACAAATTCTGATGTAACCTTATTGCTCACTTTGAAAGTATATATACACCATTCTGAGTTCATTCCCATATATATATACTTATATATATATATATATATATATATATATATATATATATATATATATAATGCAAACCCACAAGGAAAAAGAAAAATTATTCCAAGGCCTTTCGTGTGTTCAGAAGTACACCTCATCAGGGAATGAAGGGAGAAGGAGATATGACAAAAATATATACCTTCTCCCTTCATTCCCTGACGAGGTGTACTTCTGAATACACGAAAGGTCTTGGAATAATTTTTCTTTTTCCTTGTGGATTTGCATCATTCATTCATTTCGCGTGTTTAATTGTGAAATTCATCCCATATATATATATATATATATATATAATTTAATGGTGGACCGGATGTCAGTTTTTCAACATCTGCTGATGCGAATCTTTAATTTCAATATCCGCGGATGCGGATATTTAGTTAATCTATCAATATAATATAGAATTATGAATATATGACATAATTTTTCAAATTTCGTGATATTACTATTATGGGAGGCAATGCATAAGAATTAAAATTAATATTAATGTTTTCATTATGATAAAAATAATAACTTTTTCAAGAGTTTCAGCCACAGAAAATTCAATGAAACAAGTTTCATTAAATTTTCTGTGTTACCAGCTATTTATATTTTGAGGTTTATATATTTGTTTGTTCATTAATAATTAATACTTTACATGAAATGTGCATGACTGGGCCTTATAAGCTACTTTATAAGCTAATTTAATTGTAAATTGCATAATTTATTAGAGGTAATATCCGCATAACATCCGCAGTCAGAAGTGCGGATGCGGATGTTAAAAATGATGCGGATGGGGATATCCGGTCCACCATTAAATTATATATATATATATATATTATATATTTGTCGTCAAAAATTCCAACTCGTGTTTAACCAAATTGAAAAGAAGTGCGAGTCATTTGACTCAAAGCAACTCAATGATTACAACGTAGAAAAACATCTCTTTCATATAACAATCAGATTTTAAAGTATTGAGGTATTCGGTCTGACAACAAATTACCTTTAAAATCGAGTAGTTATTATTATAATTATTTTTTAAAAATTATCGTTTATTTATATATTTATTTGAAGCCACGTATCCAAATACACACACACACACACACACATTGTAACTTTTACAGTACAATATTATGTATAACCTAATGAAACACAAATCATATTACCCCCTTTATCTTGTCTTTAAAATGAGAGGTAGTTTATTTAAATCGGATGAGTTGTCTTTTTACAAATTCAACGCCAACAATAGTTATTAAAGAATAGAGTTGACAAGGAGTGTAATTAGAGAGTTAACCGGATGTTAAAGACGTTTACAGTCGACAAAAACAAACTGAATAAAACATTAACGCATCAAGTGTTCAAATACGTAATAAATAAATTGAAACTATTAATTACAGTGAAGTTTACTAACTGGTTAATTGATTGAGAGGTTCTATACAAAGAATTAATGCGTTCTCGCGAGGTTTCAGTCAATGCTAAGGGGATACGGACCAAACGGCGAGTCTCAGGAACAAAAACTACCTATTAGCCTATTTGAAAGTATGACATGCCCTGAAAATAAAATGTCTTAAAAAATGGGTACGCTTTGGAAATTAGGCCGACGAAAGGAAGAAACGAAGCGCTCGTGTCAGATGAAGAAAAACGTCGTTGATTCGTTTTCGCAAAATGTTGCGGAAATAGAGACGCGTTCTCGATGTTTTTTCTTCGGTTGAGGCGAAGCGCAACTCGGAAAGGCTCCAGGACCGTTCGAGTCGAGTCCAACAATATCGCTGAATTAACGCGAGATTGACAATTTCTTCCTTCGCCTCTACAGAATCTCGTTCTGCAACGCTACTTCTTCGCCACTTTCCGCTGTTCCTTCGGATGATGTGAAAGTTTGAACGGACTATCATTTCCAAAGTTGACAAAACGTACGTCATATCCCTCTTCATATATTGTCTGTCACCCAACTTTCCGCGCAATCCACTCGCGAATGATGAATGTCTCTCTCACTCGCACTGTCTGGCAATACACTGAAAATAAAAGGTGGTTAAAATTAAACCAAAGTTGGTCATTTATCAACCAATTTCAACCTGGTTGTGATATTTAAACCATGTTTTTCAAAGTATTACTAGGTTTCTTGTAAAAGTGGTTGTCATTATCAAGTTACCCATGTATAGTGTAATCTTAACCAAGTTTTAGTTTAATTAATGTGTTAATGTAATGTAATTCGGTTGGTTTTGTGTTTTATATAATAATTTTCACTTTTCTTTTAAAAATTTTCAAGCGAGTTTACAACTTCGATGGTTTCTGTATTTTGACGTAATATAACAATTTAACAGTTCTGATGGGCATTTTACTCTACGAATATGTTATAATTTAATTATACAAGAGAACCACTAAATTCGTAGAAGTGGCGTGATATTGGTTTACACTATATTTTCTTCTGTTGATTATCACTAGGCAACAAAGATTTTGTTACAGAAGACCAAATAGGTGCTCCTAGCTAATTTCGGTATGCTGATTTCAAATCTATAATTAGATTTTTTCTATCACGTCTAGATTTTGTGTAAAATGCAAATCACTTTTAGTAAAATTTTCTACCACGTCCAGATTTTGGTTTTAATCGGCTTAATGCCAGTAATATGAAACTTGCTTTTCAAGGTTAAAGCAATTTTTTTTGCCAACTATATACAAATTCGAACAATTTTGATAAATAAAATTTAGCCCGAGTTGGCAACACTGACTCAAGAGCATAGTAACGGGCAACGGTACATCGTAATAATTACTTTCTACGTTTTTTCAGATATTGTATGGTAATTCAAAATGGCATCAAATAGACGTGCTTGTGTAAATCACCCAGACAACTTCTGCTTTGTCTGTGGACAATATACACCTAAGCCACAACGTAGAAACATAACAACAAAGATTAAACTTGCCTACAAGTGTTATTTTGACTAAGTTAGGAGACCAACAGAGGGACTGGGCACCACATTTTGCTGTGCACAGTGCAATGCAATGTTAATAGCTTGGATGAATGGTAAAAGAAAAGCTATGCCGTTCTCAGTCCCCATGGTTTGGCGTGAGCCGAAAAATCACTTCAATGATTGTTATTTTTGTTTGACAAAGATTGCTGGTTTCACAAAGAAAAACAAATCAAAGATCACGTACCCAAACTGCGAATCAGCAATGAAACCAGTACCACATGATGAAAAAATCCACCACCAGTTCCACCAGCAACGATAACAGACAGCAGTTCATCTGAAGATTCTGCTAGTGATATAGAAACAGGGAAAGATGGCATATATGTTCCAGATGCAAATATTTCCCCACATTTGTTAAGTCAAGCGGAGTTAAATGACTTAGTGCGCGATTTGGAATTACCAAAAGAAAAGGCAGAGTTGCTTGGTTCAAGACTTCAAGAATTTAATCTTCTCCAACCAAACACCAAAGTTTCCCATTTCCGCCATCGCCATTTGCAGTTTTCATCATTTTACTTACAGGAAGAAAACGTTTGTTTCTGCCACGATATCAGTAGTCTGATGCAAGGGATTGGCTGTCGCTATGATCCAAAAGAATGGAGACTGTTCATTGACTCTAGTAAAGCTAGCCTTAAAGCTGTATTACTGCACAACGGCAATGAAAAACCTTCAATACCTGTAGCACATGCCACTGGCCTTAATGAGACTTATGAATCGATGAAACTGCTGCTAAGACTCATCAAATATAAGGACCACACATGGAATATTTGTGGCGACCTTAAAGTTGTATCATTACTTCTTGGGTTACAGTTGGGCTACACAAAGCATATGTGCTTTTTGTGTCTATGGAACAGCAGAGATGACAAGAACCACTACAAAAAACATGATTGGCCATCTAGAACTGAACATGTTGGTAAATACAATGTGAAACACCCAGCACTTATTGACCCTCAGAAAAGTACATCTTCCACCACTTCACATTAAACTGGCCTTATGAAAATTTCGTGAAGGGTATGGATCATCAAGGTAGTGGTTTCCAATATTTAAAGGATAAATTCAAAGGAATATTGACAGATGCTAAGCTAGAAGCTGGAGTTTTCACTGGACCACAGATCCGCAGTGTCATCCACGACTCATCGTTTCCATCTAACCTAAATGAGAATGAACTAGGAGCATGGACATCTTTCGTTGAAGTTGTCAAAAATTTTCTTGGAAACCACAAACCTGAAAACCACCGTAAACTCGTAGAAAACATGCTTAAATCTTATGAAATAATGGGATGCAGAATGTCTTTGAAAATTCATTTTTTACATTCTCATCTTGACTTCTT
Source organism: Bathynomus jamesi (assembly GCA_023014485.1). Taxonomy (NCBI): domain Eukaryota; kingdom Metazoa; phylum Arthropoda; class Malacostraca; order Isopoda; family Cirolanidae; genus Bathynomus; species Bathynomus jamesi. The sequence goes on along the minus strand of JAJOZX010000746.1, from coordinate 1,143,860 downwards.
CCCGGCCAACCTTGGGGCTGTAAGTGACGAGCATGGTGAGCGCTTCCACCAACATATCTCAGTTATGGAAAACAGATACCAAGGTAATTTCAACCCAAATATGATGGGAGATTATTGTTGGTTCCTGCAGAAGGAGAGCTCGTCATCCTACAAGCGACAAAGGAAGAGGACACACCAAAGTTTCACTTAAGAACAGGAATTTGCCTTTCAGTATTAACAACAAAATACTAACGCGCTTTGGGTGGATGGTTGGGCGCAGGGGTGGTAACTCCGCCAGCGGAATTCCGCTGTCTGTCTTAAGCCAGAATAAAGGAGGAAAGACATCCCTGTTCACTAATTATTTAAGTATGCTTAACATAAAACGTGGCACGGAAAAGTAGCTTAGACGGCTTTCGTAATAGAAGCGGGTGAGAAAAAAAATGAAAAATAGGGGTTTTCGGTTACACAAAATCTGGACGTGATAGAGAAATTTTGATATCAGATCTGAAATCAGCATCACCGCTTTAGTAGGAATCAGTAGTTCACGTGTCTGTAACAAAAAAAAAGTTGAAATTTGTTGCCTAGTGTATCGGTTAGTCTCGTAAAAGTGGTTGAAAAAAAAGGTGTCGATTTCAACCAACTTATTGAGAAAACAATGTTGAAAGAGTGGTTATATAACGTTGTTTTCTGACTAGTCAATGAAGCTGGTAATGGCTAAAGGTGATTAACTCGTACAGTTTAAAGTGGTTCTTTGAACCGTTGTTCACTCCGAAGGTTGGTTGAAATCGTCATCGGTGAAACCACTTTAAATTGAGTCAATTAACCGGCTTTCATTTTCATTGTAGGCATTTACGTGAATGCTGTCCGTTACACGCTATTCTTCATTGTCATCTTAACAAAACGATCCATTACCTTTTTTATCGTACATATCTTAAATCAAAATATAATAGGCTAAACAATTATATATAAAACGTGGCTGCGTGTTACGTGAGCTTCTGCAAGTTGTGTTTTGCTAAAAATAACGAAGTGTTTTTAGTCTTTTTATGAGTGAAAAGCGGTGATCCTCTATTGTTTGATGTACGAGTTTTGTTTAATGGGAGTTGGGTTCCCGTGGAGTTATACGACAGAGGGGACTTACAGCCTAACGTGGAATCCGAATAACCACGAGTTACTACGGCATCTGAACGCGGAGAATGGTCATCCATCCAACTACTTAACGATGTAGGAACGAAGCGGTGTAACCGCGTAGCCACGACGTAACCCTGTTAATGAATTTACTTTTCATTTTGTTAAGAGTCGATCATCAGCACTCCTCAATTCGTGGCACACACTCGAGCTCCTCACATAGAAAATATTTGCTACCTTTAGAACCAAATTAAGAAGGTGGTACCCTGAATACGTTAAATATTTTCAAGCAGGTAGTACAGTTTCGGAAAATTCGCTTAAAAACGAAATTCCTAAAGACCAAAAAATATTAATAATTGGTAAAAATCTGTTTTTCCTTTCGATATTTTATTACTTTTGGTGACGGTAAAGAAATTTAAAAAAAACACAAAAAAAAATCTTTATTACTAATTAGTAATTTTTGTACGCATTTTTATAAAGTTTGGGTTTGTAAGCGAACATTATTTTTGTATCTGAACGAGATGGAATATGAAAGGCGTGAAAATCGCTATTAATATTATACTGTAAATAAAGTCGATGTGTCACTTTGAAAGGAATCGGAAACATTCATTATACAGTGAAATGAAATACAGTGCAACGTTCTCTGAAATTAACATTCATTTATACTCTAATTTTGGCACTGTATGTAATTAATGGTATATTTTTTTTGTCTTATTCTACACTTGGCATCGTAAGTAGATATGTATTTTTACTCTTTTATCTATATATACTTTATAGATAATGCGCAATGCGCATATATAGATAAAAATGACGTCGGTACTTTGGGTAATTCAAGAGTAAAATTAGGCAACACTAATACGAGTATTATCTAAAATATAGTCCTCAGAGAGGATCAAATACGAGAGTGAAAGTTTGGCATATTATAATTTGTGGTAATATTTCTTCTTCTCGTATAGAATAAAAAGCGACATTTGGTGTATATACACGGTGGCGCAAAAATCGTGCACCATAGGAATTTTCAGTGTTGACTATACTGGTATTCCATACATTAAAACCAAGCTCACCCTTTCGTCTATTGTTAATTTCGCAGCCATCCCTTCCATAAAAGAAAAAAATAATATAATCAACACTGAAAATTCCTATGGTGCGCGCGACTTTTGCGCTACCCTGTATATACGGTTTTATCGCAAACCAAGTTGCGAAAATTTTTGTTACGACACGTTTACTGACAATTAAAAAAATAATAATTAAAAAAAAACCTGCTCTCTTGCAGATCTCATAAGTCTTTGGACATTTTTGAAATCATAAAGTAGGGCACTGAATGCCCGAGTATATGGAAGAAACTGTCTCTTTTTTTTACCTCTAAAAGTTCATAATACATGTCACACAATGCCAATCGGGTCATTTGGGCGTTGTGGCGTGACCCCTAGTCACGAATTGATTAAGGGTTACAATCAATCAGTACACGAAATGTCTGAAATTTTTAGGTATTACAAGATGACTGTTTTCATTCATTGCACTTTGACTAATATATATATATATATATATATATATATATATATATATATATATATATATTATATATATAAAGATGAAAACGAAAATAAAATCGGTCGAAAAGTACACGTAATTTCCTTAGTAATTCCGGGAGACTCGAGACATTGTGGTTAACAAACATTTGCGAAGCCAAACATCATGAAAATAAGAGCGTATGCGGCATTGAAAAACATCTGCTATGAGGCAAATTTAACGTTCTGCCAGAAGCATCTTTTAATTAACCCAACATTAAATGTTCATATGGTTGTATATTAGTACAGAAAGTAAGGAAAAATGAGTCTTCAGCTTCATTTGTACAGAAGCTAAATTTCTTTATTATCATGTTTGCTTTCGCACAGAAATTTCAGTATTGTTTTCTTTGGTTTGAGTCATCATTCAAGGAGCTGGTAATAATTTGACCCAGATACTTAAATTCTTGTACCTGCTCTGTTGATTCGTCTCTCGTTTTGAAACTAATATTAGATGTTTGGTTTGAGATTTTGGGATGGATCTGCATCGCCTAAGTTTTAGTAACATTAAAATTAATGAATATCATGGTCCTGCGAATATAATTCGCATATTTTTAATGCGTCTCGGTGGTGTAGTAGTTAGCATCGCTGACTACGAAGCCATCGGCCCCAGGATCGAAACCCGGTGACCGCGGGCGGCGCGCAGCAAAATCCAGCTGTTCATCCTACCAAACAATAAAAATTGGTTGGTAGATAAATGGGTACCTTGGGTAGTCCAGTGGTTATGACGCTGGGCTGCTAATCGGTCGGTCGTGAGATCGAGTCCGGGCGAAGACTTTGTAATTTCTGACCACCCGTGGTGAGGCGTGGTTCGGATTCCACGTTAAACTATAGATCTAAGGTGGAGTGACAATCTTGACCTTCGTCAGAATGAACAATTCGGAAGGAAGCAAACCAAAGGTTACCAAAGGTATATATACACCTCACCTTACCTTACAACCTTACAAAGGTTCCGCGCGATGATTCCTCATTTCGCGAAGATCAAGCTTGTTGCCCCTCCTCTCGAGTTGGCCTGGTGAAGTAGTGAATTGGTTTCTTGCGCTCTCCACCTCACATAGAGAGGTACGCCAGGCTCATCGGGGATTGTTCTGAGCCAGGCGTCTAAGTCTTCTTTTAAAGATGTATACTGTAACGCCCTTCGTGTTTCTTAGGTCTTTGGGCAGCTGATTAAACAGTTTTGGTCCTTTCACCACAAAACTATTTTCTTTCAGGGTTAAGGATGTTCCCTGTCTCGCCTTTAATTTGGGAATACGACACAGTCTACCGTTTCTACTTTCCACCGTTGTTTGGGGAGTTATAGGGTTCAGAGTAAGATTAGGGACGAGTTTCTCCATTATTTTCCAAGTGTAAATAATGGTGTATCTCTCTCTTCTCCTTTCCAGTGAATATAGGTCTAGTCCACGTAACCTTTCTCAGTAATTTAGTTGTTTGCACCCCTTGATCTTGGCTGTGAAGCTTCTCTGGATCCCTTCCAGCTGTCTAATATCTTCTTTTTTATATGGGGATGTTAGAACCAAGTAGTATTCCAATTTGGGTATGATCAGGGTTTTCAGTAGAGGAATCATTACATATATATATATATATATATATATATATATATATTGATAAATTGATAATTATTTAGTTTTGTAAAAATTGGTTGTGTCAATGTACAGGCAGTTTTTACATAGTGAGCCGCCTCGATGGGCCGAAGTGTCCCCTAGTGTGCCCACTATAAAAATTTCTTATGTTCTTATGTTCTTTGTGGTTCGGAACCCACGTAAAATTGTAGATCCCCTCCGCCACCACGGAGGACATGCACAATACACAATTACGAACACAGTTAGGTAGACCAGCCGTGAGTGGATCCTAGGGTCTTTGTTGGTCTGAAATATTATTATAACATATTTGGGGTTGGAAGAAAGGAAATGTCATTTCCGCCAGAAATAATTTTTCAATAAAGCTAAAATAAATAATTAAATTTCTTTAATTACATTTTATGTTTTTACCTTTTTATCACTATTTTATTCCGTAAAAGCAAAAGGTAACTTTTAATATTAAATTTTAATTTGATATTAAACGTTGTCTTCAGATTTAGTTCGCGTTCTTGTTTGATTCATATTTTAACACGAATTCAAGTTTAAAGTTAGTTATATATTTTTTTAAAATTTAATAAGATTTTTTTATTTTTTTCGGCTTATTAGAAGATTAAGTTAATAAGAATTGATGCTAATTTCGGTGGTGTAAGTCGATATACATTTTTAGGGTTGCAACCTCTCCGGAAATTCTTCAGTCTTGTCTCCGGACTGCGGTCGAAATATCGTAGATCGGAATTGTGGAATCTCCGGATTTTTATGCGGATTTTATAATTTAATTTTTTTTTAAGTTCATTTTTAGAATCTTTATACAAATTTCAACTTTTATTTAAAATGATTTTTGCTTTATTATATACTTTAATAAACTTCGCTACTTTTTTAAAAATATATTTCACTAACTCTGCCTGAGAGCGCCATCATGACGGTAACCTCTGGGCAGTATTGCCATCCTTTCAATTCGTATTAGTTATTTCTACATTACTGTACAGTCTTTACAGCCACACCTACACTTTTCCTCTTAAGTATATATATTGTAATGTATATGGATGTAAATTGTGACTTGGTCCGCAATTGATATAGACCGTGACTTATTTTTGGTTGGCATGGTACTGGTATTGATGGGTACCATAATGAAATTGACTGGATTCTTTGGATCTGATATATTTGCATGTCAGTTATAAATAGATATAGTGTGCAACATATTTGTGGATAGTAGCCTATTATGACTTTGATCCTCTGGATCCAGAGATTCTATCTTTAGTTTTAAATTGATCATTCACTGGGGAACAAATTTCAACTTTTTGTCTATTGAATTAGATTTGACAGTTAGTTCTAGGTAATTTGGGTGCGCTGAGCACGAATTTTTACTCGGTTTTGCTCTATCAGGTCTTGATTTTGCTCAACACCCCTCCTCTTTCGTCGTATTCATAAAAAGGTTTTTTTTCTCAATACTCGCTGTCTTTTTGCAGTTACACATTATGCAACTAGGTTTTTATCTAGGTATTTGTACCTATTGTTATGGTATTGTTGTATTATGTATATTTTTATATGTAACACCCTAAAAATATTTTTAATTTTGTCATTTTTAACCCATTTTAATATTAGTAAATTAAGCTAAAAATATCATAGAATTCTAAAATTTTCTCGAGCGTTCCTGTTCTCTGTAGAGTATTCTAGAGGGACAACTAAAATATATAAAAGCGACTCGTTTCCAGAGTTAATCAGTCAATTCAATCAGTCAGTCAGTCAGTCAGTCAGTTGAGTTAGTTAATTAAGTTTGGGCATTAACATAATTTTGAATTGGCATATGATTTAGTGAGTAATTTTGTCATCGTGATTTAATATAGTTGATTTAATTAGACGTAATTTATATTGTACCTACTCATCCGTGTTTCTAGTTTAATTTCATAGATTGTAAGTACCTATTTCATAATAAGTACCTATTTAAACTAATTTTTGTGTTTATATTTCAGATTTTCTTAAATTTATATGAATTAAGGGCTTTAAATACCTTTACAAATTGGCAGAACAATCAAGCAATATGTCATCAAGCACTAGAAAGTTCAAATGCAAAAACAACCCTGATTCCTTCTGTTATATATGTGGAAATTTTACACTTCCACATCAACGAGCAAATATAACTGACTTCGTAAAAAGAGCTTACTTAGCTTATTTTGGCATAAAACTGGGGGACCAAGATAAATCGTGGGCTCCACATAAAGCCTGCACTATATGCATTGAAAGACTGCGACATTGGACGAAGGGTTCGGATTCAAAAATACCTTTTGGAGTTCCGATGGTAAGTTTATGATTTCATAAAACTACGTAATTTAATCACTAGTATACTGTAACTTACCTAAATGTAATTGTAACTTAGGTACATAAACAAAAATTTACAGAAAATGTTTATAAGAATCTCAAATATTGCATAAGGTTGAAACACATAGAAATGTTAAATGTTTGGGTGATAACTTTTGATAAAATTCATAAAAACAAGTCTCTCGTTGCTTTTGTTAACGCTTTACAATTTTTTTCCATATCAGGTGTGGCGAGAGCCTACTAACCACGAGACCGATTGCTACCTTTGCTTTGTCAAAACTTCGGGCTTCACTAAGAAAATAAACATTGTATCGAGTACCCAAATTTCGACACCGCGATACGACCTGTGCTACATTCAAATGAGATCCCCATTCCAAAATTTAAGGGTCTGCCAACTCAAGAATTAGTTGAAGATGTTCCTGAAAATATTGTTATGCACTTTGAGGAGTCAGACACCGATTTTGACCCCAGCGTATTTGAAAGTCAAAACGATCCGCAAAAGTTTAACCAGGCCGAGTTGAATGATCTTGTAAGGGATCTAAATTTGCCAAAAAAGGCTGCGGAAATTTTAGCTTCAAGACTTAAAGAGAAAAACTTGCTTACTTCAAACACATACATTTCATTTTACAGAAAAAGAGAAGAAGAACTTGTTAAATATTTTAGAACAGAGGATAGTTTAGTATATTGCTGCGACATAGTTGGTTTGTTAAAGAAGATGGGGGTTGAGTCTTACGATGCAAATGATTGGCGCTTGTTTTTAGACAGTTCGAAAAGAAGTCTTAAGTGTGTGTTGTTGCATAATGGCAATCTATACGGCTCGATACCGATTGGGCACTCAACAAAATTAAAAGAAAAGTATGAACATATAGAAAAGGTTTTAAATCTTATCAAATATAGGGAGCACGAGTGGATCATATGTGTTGACTTAAAAATGGTTAATTTTCTGCTAGGACAACAAGGAGGGTATACTAAATATCCCTGCTTCCTTTGCTTATGGGACAGCAGAGCCAAGGAAGAACATTATTTCAAACAAATCTGGCCAGCACGAACATCACTTACTGTCGGAGAAAAAAACGTAATTAATCCACCTTTAGTGAGCAGAGATAAAATCATATTTCCTCCTCTGCATATAAAACTAGGCCTCATTAAACAATATGTAAAAGCTTTAGATACGAACGGCGAGTGTTTCAAATACATAACTTCAAAATTTCCAAGTTTAAGTTATGAAAAAATCAAGGCGGGAATTTTCGACGGTCCACAAATAAGAACAATGATTAAAGACAGCAATTTTCCTAATGTCATGAATGAACGCGAAAAAAATGGCTGGTTCTCATTCGTGGACTTGATAGAAAACTTTTTAGGCAATTATAGGGCAGATAACTACGAAGAAATCGTAAAAAAACTTTTAAGGGACTACAAAGAGTTAGGTTGCAATATGAGCATAAAAATGCATTTTTTGAATAGCCATCTTGACCAATTTCCAAGTAATTTAGGTGATGTAAGTGACGAACAAGGGGAGAGATTCCACCAAGATATAAAAATTATGGAGGAACGGTACCAAGGCCGCTGGGATTCCCACATGATGGCTGATTACTGCTGGTGCTTGAAAAGAGACCTGCCATCAACAAGCAAATACGCTAGAAAGTCTTACAAAAGAAAATTTTTGCCACAGTGAAAGCTTCATATCTGTTTGTTTTTTTATTTTAAGTCATTTCTATCGTTATAATGTAATTTTAGTGTAGTTTGAACTGCTTGTATTCATGAAACTTGAAAAAAAAATTTAACACATGACTTAATTTTTTAGTCCTAATTTGAAAAATCTGGAAAATGGCACATAGGCTGTCGACAAGAATCAGGACCTGATAGATCCAAACCGAGTTGAAATTCGTATTCAGCGCACCCAAATTACCTAGAATCAAGTGTCAGATATCATTCAATAAAATACGTGTTGCCCAGTGTATAATTAATTAGTTTTAAATTGATACTTAATTAGTTTTGTAAAAATTGGTTATTGCCAATGTACAGGCAGTTTTTACATAGTGGAGCCACCTCGATGGGCCGAAGTGGCCCCTAGTGTGCCCACTATAAAAATTTCTTATGTTCTAAAAGATTCAGTTACATACTCTTATTGACAATTTTAATTTTTAAAAAAAGTATTACTGTAATTGTAAGTACGTACATTCATGCGTTTATGGAACAGTATTTTTTGTACGTGTCCGTTTGTTCTTATGATGTTTGTTCTACGTTCTTACGTTCTTTATTTAATCAGTTAATCAATCAGTGACAAAGTACAGAGACCTAAAAAAAAATTGTTTATTTAAAATCTCAGGACTGGGAAAGCTTTGGAGGTGGCAACCCTATTACGTCATTAGGTCATTAGGTACTTTTCCGTTATACTCCGCAATTTCTTCTTTCCCGGTTCGGTCAACTGTACGCCCTTGACAATTGGTTATGTTAAGTCGTGATATTTTCGTTGAAACTAACGAATATTTTAACGAAATACTAACGAAAATATCACGACTTAATCTAACCAATTGTCAAGGATGTACAGTTGACTTAACCGGGAAAAAAGAAATTGTGGGGGTATAACGGAAAAGTACCCGTTATTACCTTCGCCAACAGTGGAAACCATAATCATATTGATTACTGAAAAATAATTAATTTTTAATTTTCAATAAAAAACATAATTTGATCCATTAAATGAAAATGTGAAGGATGTCTATTTAATTAATAGGAAAAAGGGTAATCAATTTAATAACAATTAATAATAGTTTACGATCAATCCATAAATTTCTTTAAAAAGAAAAAAATGATGATGTTTTCAATTCAAGGTAAACTATTATATCATTAAATGCAAAAAACTTCACTTTTTTTCTACGTGAAGGTCAAAATATGATAATAAAAACCCACTCTAATAGACAGAATTTATTTCCACAATAGTTTCGATGCCCACTGGCATCCTCTTCGGGTGGATACAGAAAAACGAATTTCGTTTTTCTGTATCCACCCGAAGAGGATGCCAGTGGGCATCAAACCGTTGTGGAAATAAACTCTGTCTATTAGAGTAGGTTTTTATCATATTATATCATTGAAATTTTGGGAAATTTTTATTTTAAATTTTTAATTTTATTTTGTTTTGCAATACGTGAAAATTTAAAATAACCTGTCCTTCAGTTAAACTAAATTCACCTGTAATTTGGAACAAAAAAAAAAGACCAATTTACTTTTGATAAAAATATGTAAATTTTGTATTGGCAGATAATATCTCAACGCAATTATACTTGTGGCTATACACAAAAATTATTTAAAAAAAAAGGGTTCCATTATTATATATTTATTTATTTATTTATATGAAAACATCATCTAAAATTTACTATAATATTTTAGTCATAACAAATTGGCCCAAAATGACCTGGTGAAAGTTATTTTGTAATTTATATTAGGTAATTTTGGGCCATATATATATATATATATATATATATATTTTTTTTTTTTTTTTTTCAAAGTATGACCGCTCATGGCCACCAAAAGAAAGGTGGATAGCAGAGTGAACACAGGACGAAGACTATGGAACAGTTAACGGAAATGAACAATAGACGGGGAGGAGGAGGAGGAGGAGAAAAAAAAAAAAATAAAAAAATATATATATATATATATATATATATATATATGGCCCAAAATATATATAGTTTAAGTGGCAGTCTGAAGAGTTGAACATCTTTTCACATAGAGCATCATTCCGCCCATACGACCATTTCAGAGTACGAACAGCTCGCAACAGCATTGCCAAGCAAATAGGGAGACAAAGTACTGACGTGGTTCATCATCACTAAAAACAACAAAATACTCTGTGTTAGTATAGTCAAAAGAACATCCATATCCGAATCCAATTTATTCCAATTTTCTATAATTTATATATATATAAAGGGCGCATCTAGTGGGGGAGGGGCGACATCTGGACCTCCTCAATTTCTTCCAAGACTTGCCCTCTTTGAATGATGTGTATGCTTCTGAAAACAAATTTTGTTTTTGTAAATAGATCATGGTTATTTTATTTTATTCCAATTCTATTTTGAGTTTTTATCCGTATACATTGTACGTCCAAATTTGTAATTGTAATGGTTTTCATAGGTGCCCTTAGTACTGATGTAGCCATATCACTATTTTTATCTTCATCTTATTCTCATATAGTTCTTTTCATTGGCAAGACATTTGTAATTGTTTGAAAATTTGGTACTTTTCCGTTATACCCCCAATTTCTTCTTTCCCTGTTAGGTCAACTGTACACCCTTGACAATTGGTTAGGATAAGTGATGATATTTTCGTTAAAACTAACGATTATTTTAACGAAATACGAATATTTTAACGAAGATATCACGATTTAACCTAACCAATTGTCAAGGGCGTACAGTTGACCTAACCGGGAAAGAAGAAATTGCGGGGGTATATCGGAAAAGTACCAAAACATTTTCTGTGATAAGTCTTGTACCCAAATTTGATTTTTATTTTGTGTCATATTTGAATTGAGACTCATCTAATAAAACAATGCAATTGATTTTACACTCGATCATTGGTGGTCTGTTTTAAGAAAAAAATTTTAGTACTGTGTCCTTTTTTCTTTGCCCCCCCCCCCTTACTGAAATGCGTAGATCCACCCTTGTATAAGGTGCACGCCAAATGAAGTAGGATTACCAACCCCAGCATACTGCTCCCCTTCAAATAGCAGCTTACTGCGCAACATTTGTTTGTTCTGACACCTATGAAAGTATTCTTTTGCGCAATTTTTTGTCAATCAGATATTTTGATCGTTCGGGTCTCTTACATCTGGCACATTACAAATAATTATTTTAGAACGTGTTTTCATTTAGCCATTTTAATGTTTCCCTTCATATTTTTACCTCCTGCCTTCCACGGATCTTCTAAGCACGTATACAGAATGCCTTTTACCTGATGGGTATACGGGTATACAGATAAGGTGAATTTTAAATTATTTTGTCAAATGTGAAATCGGGTGAAAAGTTACATTTTTAACTTTATTTTAATTCCTTTCCTGTTCCTCATTCTTTTTGGAAATTTTAGTGCACATATTTTTTTATTTTTAGTTTTAGGGTATAATTTATTTGGTTCAGAAGGTCAGTCAATTTAATTTTCGGGGGGTGTAGGGTGAAGGAGGAGGGAAGGTATATTTGGCTATAATTAAAAGGAAATAGGTTATATAAAAATGGATTTAAGTTTACAGGATTCCTTTATTCAGAAAAAGGTTTATCTTTTATATATACAAGGCTATTCAAACTAATTCATCCGATTTCAACTGAGAATACTTCCGTACCTATCAACCGTGCATCAACTGGGCATACACCACATGAAAGAGGAAATCTTCGAGTTTTACAAGATCACCGCGAGAGGGCTCCAAAGTCACGCCGTGGCCTAGCCTAGCAGCAAACAGTCAGTGTGAAAATGGCGTCCGCACAGCAGAAGGCGTTTTGTGTGTTGCAGTTTTCGAGCTCCACAGCTGGCCCCCTAGGTCGCCGGATCTTACACCGTGCGACTTCTTCCTTCGGGGGTACGTTAAGGATACTGTGTACGTGCCACCGTTGCCCACATCTTTGGATGAGCTCCGAACTCGCATTGTTACTGCCGTAGAGTCAGTGACAACGGACATGCTGGAGCGAGTATGGAAGGAATTCGACTATCGTGTCGACGTTGCTCGTGTAATTAGGGGAAGTCACATAGAGCATTTATGAGGTGAGAGACAAAATTTGGACAGTTTTTCTTTTGGTTGATGTATCACAAATCACTCTGTATTTGTAACATTAAAAAATATTCTCATTTGAAATCAGGTGAATCAATTTGAATAGCCCTGTATATACTGTATACTGTATATAGTAGACAGCATATCGGGTGATTTTTATTTAAACATCTGGCACTTTAAAAAGGTTTTTTTTTATTAAATGAAATAAAAACAAAATTTTTACTGTACCTTCTCTACTCTTAGTAGCCGTATTTTATCTGTGATGTCGAGAAAATTTGATCTTTGGTTTGTATGCATTGGTTTTTTACCGTTTTTTCCTATTGTCCCTCGAGTTTGTTGGGAAGTGACGATAGTGGCATTTCTTATCATATTTGCAGACCTCTTGCCTTGTATAGTACTTGCAAATGGTGGGATGATAAAATTTGCGGCTGTTGCCAAATTTACAGTGACCGTTATTATAACTGACATTACGCATGGTGGAGTGTTCATATATAAATTGTCCTTCCTTATATCCGCAAAAGACCTTTACATAATATATGCATACAGTTCTTTCCACATTTTCACCTCGGTACTTCTGATTTTGTCGTTTGTTTCATTTTCTTTTCGAAGATATCCTGTTTATTATCGTGATTTCCCACTTGCTTTTCGCTATTTACTTTATTCACTCTGGTGTTCTCCAGCTGATCTACGTGTGTTTCTTTTAGTGCTTTTATTACAATAATTTTTCGCCTTCGTTGCGTGTCGGTATTCGACATTTGACATGTTTGTATCTGCTTCACTTTTCTTAGTCCCCTTTCCTGCTTCTTTCTGCTCATTCTCTTCTTTCGCTGCTTCCTCAGTATCTCTTTTTGTTTTATAAGCCGTAAACGAATTTATTTCCGTTATACATCTTTCACAGAAATTTTACTCCATTTACTTGTTCGGCACTTGCTACAAGAATGATGTCTTCATCTTTTCAATTCAGGTAGTTAAAATCAAAGCGAAATTGACAAAGATCACATCTAATTGCCTTCGATTCATCGGTTGTATTGTTGCAAACCCTGCAAAACTGTAGAAATCGGTTACCCATTTCCGTGTTATTTATAAATAATATTATATAAAGATTGGTGAGTAAAAAATTTGCTCAAGAAGGAAAGGATGAGGTTTGTGTTTTTGTTTGTATGGGTTAGGGTGAGGAAGAGTGGTCTCCGTTACTTCGGGAGATGAGAGATATCACGCTTTGATGTCCACTGACTGGTGCTGATGAGAGCGGCCGCGGGGATATCGGTGTGGGGGGGGGGGAGTATAGGAATTTTAGGGAAAAAACAAAGTGCCTTGTTTTAATCGTATGGATGGGCACCAAATTTTTTTTCAGATGTAACTAATCGAGTAAGAATGATGTGTTTTGTTATTTGTTTTACTTTTTATGAGATATGTCCTACTTTCACTACTTAAGAAAATATCACTTTGCGTGCGCTAGATATTCACACAGGTACTGACACTCATCAAATGATAATTTACTATTAGATTTTCACTATTAATTAGATTTTATACAGACTTCGATCGAAACGCGTGTTACCGTTAGGTAGGACAGAAGGATTATATGTGTACACACACACACACACACACACACACACACACACACACATATATATATACATATATATATATATATATATATTATATATATATATATATATATATATATAATTTTATTTTGAGAGAGAAGTATTAAGGAGGCCAGATATTTATTTCTGAGTTGCACATATTTTGTTACCACTCATAAAAAGAACCCCACTATCAGTTAATATTTTTTCATTCCCAATTCCAGTTTACATATTTCCGAAACCACTTTTCCTTGTTTGTGTATTTGTGACATTATTATTATTATTATTATTATTATTATTATTATTATCCGAAAGAGTTTCGTAATTACTAAATTGGTTTGTACTCGTAGTGTCTTTGATTCAGAAAATGTTTAACCCGAATTCAATACATTCTAATAACTTTCAATAAATCTTCAACCCCCCAAAAGGATAATCTGACTCCTATGCACTGCAACAAGACGGTGTTCCAAGCGGTATTAAGGGTATTATACCATTAAAAATTTAAAGACAATTATTCCTAAAGAAAAATTAATGCCCTGCTTCGTCTAGCAGCTAGCTTAATGTGATCAGTCCAATCACAACGCGAAGTAAGGTGTGTATATATATATATATATATATATATATATATATAATATCATCACTTTCATAGCTGAACTGTCATGTGATATGTATTTCAGAATGTTTATTTCATTAGTATATAGTTCAATGGTATTATTATTTCTTAAACGGCACCCCATTTTATGAACGAAATCGTAACTCTGTTACAAATATTTTCCAAACAATTAGGCCACGTAACGCTAAATATGAACATTATGTCTACACATACACACTCACATATACAGTTATACACGTACCTACACACAAACACGAGTTTTTTTATTATTTTAATTTAAAAATAAAGTCTTTCAGTGAACCTTGAAGCAAAAGAGACTCGAATAAACTTCAGATTATTCAGATTATTATTAAGTTTGTCCTAAATCAGCTCTGAGAAATGGTGCGAGGAACAGTGACGAACCCGGTGTTCCCCCTTCCTTTGGGTCAACAATTTTCAACTTTTGAGATCTTATCTTTTCCCTTTGGCGGATGATACATTTTCCCATCTCAATGACCCCGCGTGATTCGAAGAACGTTAAACTAAAATGAAGCGCAACGACGAGCTGCCGCGCGTAATGTATTCAGCTCGACCCAGTTTCCCTCTTAAAGGGGTCTTATTTTTCCCGGTTGGTGGCGTTACCCCCCTCCCCCTTCTCACTTTAACGAAATACATAAAACGGAACATCAAACGTCAAACGGAATAATCAACCAACCAACCAACCAACCATTGTTTGAAAGAACATCAAACGGAACACCCAACCAGAACAGTATTTTTGGTGCCAATAATCCAGCAGGGTTGCAGCACCTTAAACAGAAATAAAATAAAAAAACAGTATTTGGTCTTATAAGGAGTGATATCCATATTGGTAAACCATTCATTTTTAATGTCTTGTTTTTGTATTTAAATTTAAGCTTATCTTTATGAGGTGAAGCTTTTTTTTATTGTATAAATTATGAGTGAATGGCGTACAACTCTTTCTAAGTAGGTTGGTAAGTGTTATGAGGAATGATTTTTGTCGTTTATGTTGTATAA
Source organism: Bathynomus jamesi (assembly GCA_023014485.1). Lineage (NCBI taxonomy): Eukaryota > Metazoa > Arthropoda > Malacostraca > Isopoda > Cirolanidae > Bathynomus > Bathynomus jamesi. The sequence continues at coordinate 1,128,333 of JAJOZX010000746.1, read as the reverse complement.
TGTGGTCATAAGTTCTTCTGAAGTGGCTACTTTTTACGATTTGATTAACGTTTTGTCCATATTAGAATTTTCAAGTTTTGAGAGCATTTAATTAATGCACGATTTTGCCTTAAATAAGTGCGTGGATTAAGTACAGTTTTAAGAAAAAAGCGTTCACCTATAAACCTAACATTTCTAAAAAACAAAAAAAATTACTAATCGCTGAAAGAATTTTTGTTTTCGACATTTTATTACCGTCACTAAATGAGAATTAAAATATTGAAAGAAAATACTGTAGTATGTTGTTAATCTATTAATCAATTAGTAACCTTTTTTAAAAATGTTCTTAAGCAAACTTAGTTTTCGAAATTGTTCATATACTGTACTTTTAACTCGTTTAGATTAGGTACTCTTAGGGAAAAACTATATTATACAGGCTAAAATAAAATTTTATATATATATATTGTAATTTTTTTTTTAAAAGTTAATAATAATGGACAATTTTTGGTGCACCTAAAGCAAAAACCCCCCCTGTGTATTTCTTTATTTATGGTCAGATTTTTATGAAATTTTCAATATAGAAGTTTTCAAATACCGTATTTTAATTTATAAAAACTTCCACAATTTTTTTAATTTTTTCAAAATTTGGTCGTAAGATTCAATTTCTCGGTATTTGAAAACGGCGGACATCGGAATAACGCGCACCTTTTCCAAAAACATTTAATTTTTCCATAACTTTTTGGATTTATAGGTTTCAGCCCGGTTAGGGCATACAGTTGACCTAACCGGGGCTTCAATGTTATTCTGATGTCCACTATTGAAGGCCCGGTTAGATCAACTTTATGCCCTTGACAATTAGTTAGGTTAAGTCGTTATTTTCGTTAGTTTTAACGAAAATAACAACTTTTTTTTTTTTTTTTTTTAAAGTGTGCGTTATACCGATGTCCGCCTTCAAAACCTCTATATTGAAAATTTCATAATCTGACCACAAATAAATTACACAGGGTGCTTTTGCTTTAGGTGCGCCCAATTTTTTATTTTTTTTAAATTAAATGATCAATAAATTCCAAATAACCTTTTATGCCATGAAAAAGTGGTGTTGGTAAATAGAAATTTTGATAAATAGAAATTGTAAATAAACCCAGTAAATAATAGTTAAACATGGAACTAGTTTGTGTAGCGTATAGACACGTTAGATCAGTGTAAAGGGGTGCCTAGGGGTAAATTACCCCGATTGGGGTAATGACGACTATTTTGTGGGGAAATGACACGCGATCCAAAAGTTATAAAAAACATTGTGATAATCCAGAAATTATGGAAAAAAATATCTAATCATTGGGGTAATGAAGCTGGATTAGAATTGGGTTTTGGGTAACCATGCAAAAAAGGTTGAGAACCACTGCATTAGATATTTAAATATTTGGTCGATTAATTGTTAGCAGAAATCCATATTTGGTTCCAAAATAAATATAACCTAGCCCAACTTACAAAAAAAACTCTTGCATGTGGTTGTATGTTCTATTGAAAGTCTAATAAGCAATTTATTTTTTAATAATTAATCAAGGTTGAGTCACCCTGATTGGCCCGAAGTATGAAACGGGCGGGTCACAGACCCCCCGCTGTCCTTTGTATCTTTTATTATGAAATTATTCATACGTAAATAATTTTTAAGATAACCTAATGTTTTTGATGTAATTTTAGGAGTGGTTTAACTTCTTTCGTAAAGGCAAAGATAACATGGCGGAGGAGACCTACAACTTTACGTGGGGATCCGAACGAGCTTATAAAAGTCACTGCATCATCTGATCGCGGGGTTCAGACTCAGAGGCGGATTAAGACACTTCGGGGCCCCGGGGGCAATGAAGAATATGGGGTCCCTTTTCTATAGCTTTTTATTAACAATACACGTACATTTACACGAATTATATGTACGGTGCTCAGGCTAATTGAGAAACAAATTTAAAAGAACCTTAACACAGTGTATTTTGCCGTTTGCCAAAACCAAACGGTATTAAACAAACTTTACTTTAGGGCCTATAAAATAAAACTGGGAATTTGTCAGTTTGTGTACAATCATATTTAATCAAAGAAGTTTGCGAAATCTCGAATTATATCATCGAAACTCAGTTGATTGGGGGGGCCCCCTCAAGTATGGGAGCCTGAGGTTCAATAGCCTGAATAGCCTAGGTGATAATCCGCCACTGGGTCCAGTGATTACCCATCAAACTAGTTCCTCCCCAGAGTGTTGCCGGAGGTGCGCGACCAGGTGGCTCCCCACCTGGCTACAGTCTTCAACAAATCGTTGGAGAAGGGCCTGGTGACTGGAGGGAAGCCAATGTGACCCCTATCTTTAAGAAAGGGGATCACGAAAGTCCAGGGAACTATCGTCCCATTAGTCTCACTTCAGTTGTAGGTAAATTATTAGAGGGGATATTAGCGGATAGGATCGTTGACCATTTGGATTCCTACAAGCTGCTTGGGGAAACCCAACATGGGTTTAGACGGCATAGGTCGTGTCTCACCAATTTGCTCGAGTTTTTCCACGTCATGTTGAGTGAGTATGATAAGAGTAGGGCGATTGATATACTTTATCTCAACTTTCAGAAAGCCTTTGATAAGGTACCTCACCGCCGGCTAATGACGAAAGTGCGCGCGCTCGGTATCGGTGGGGAAGTAGGTAGGTGGATTGAAAACTGGCTGAAGAATAGGCAGCAGAGGGTTGTAATTAAAGGGGTTACTTCGGGTTGGGCCTCGGTCACTAGTGGGGTTCCTCAGGGTTTCGTTTTGGGGCCACTGTTGTTTATCATTTACATAAATGATATCGACGCTGGCATCAGTCGGATCGCCAAATTCGCTGATGACACCAAGCTTGGGGCCAATGTTGGGATGCCCGAAGCGATCGAGCAACTGCGTACGGACCTAGGTAGGATAGGGGAGTGGTCCGAAAAATGGCAAATGCCGTTTAACTTGGGTAAATGCAAGGTGATGCACATTGGCTATGCCAATCCCAAGTCGGACTACTCGATGTTGGGGAGTAATATCGAGGCGACTGATTTGGAAAAGGACTTGGGTGTGCTAATTAGCAGCGACCTTAAGTTTACGAAAGAGTGCGTAGAGGTGGAAAAGAAAGCCCAGAAGCTGTTGGGTTATATCAAGAGGTAATTTCAGTTTCGGAACAAGGAGATTGTGCTCTCTCTGCGCAATTCCCTGGTTCGGCCGCACCTAGAGTATGCTGTGCAGTTCTGGTCGCCCACCCTCAGGAAAGATATTGAGAGGCTGGAGCGAGTGCAGGCGAGGGCCACAAAGTTAATCCCTTCCGTTAGGCATATAGGCTACAGTCGACGCTTACGCGCCCTGAACTTGTTTTCGCTGGAAACCTCGAGGCTGCGCGGTCAACTCATCGAGGTTTTCAAGCTCTTAGGCGGGTTCAACGATGTCGATTATAGAAGCATGTTTATAGTAGTTTAAATGATAGCCCAACTCGCAACAATGGTTGGAAGTTGGATTTGAAACGGTTTTGGACTAGTGTGTGAGGGAATTACTTTACCTATAAGATCTGTGACACGTGGAACAGGTTACCTTCAGAAGTTGTGAACAGTTTCTCTGTGGATCATTTTAAGAAAAGGTTAGACCAAATCTTGCACATTATTTGAGGGTGTAGAAAATTTTCCGTGGCACCCGTTGCCATTGGTACCTCCTCGGTATGGGCCGCAAGGCCTTTCGAGGTGGTACTTTTACTTGTAACTCCTTGTAACTACGTTAACAGACCTAACGCCGCTTAACCTCGCCGATCAAACGAAGTAATGTTGGGGCGTGGGCGCGATGTACCCTTTTTAAAATGCATGAAAGTGAAGATTCGTCCTTTTTTCAAAGGAATTACGAACAGGAACGAAAATTTTAGATGTTGAACCTTAAATTTGTTCTAAAAGTTCATATGTATATGAAGTACAGGGTGTCCATAAATTATTCACCCCATTATAAGCCTTAATAAATTCGTTATTATAGGAGCTATCTTAAAACAGTTTGCGGCAATTAATAACACAACTCAAGAAATTTTTTTCTTTATTTCGCAGAACATCCACTAGGGGCACACTGGCGACAGTGAAGGAGAAAGCAATGTGTGTGCTGTGGATGTGGGAAACCAAATCTCAAATTACTGTACAGAGATGTTTTCGGGAGGAATATCAGAAAACTCCACCAACAAAGCAATCACTCAAGCGATGGCTGAAACAATTTCAAGAAACTGGCAGTGTGCTACATCAGAAAGGAGCTGGAAGGCCTAGTGTGTCTGAAGATAAGATAGCAGGAATTCAGGAGGCGTTTATCTGAAGTCCTACAAAATCCATCCGCCGATCAAGCCGAGAACTGCAAATACCGCGTTCAACAGTGCATAAAGTGGTTCACAAGAGGTTGAAACTTTATGCCTACAAATTGCAAACTTTGCAGAAACTTCTACCAAATGACAAAACCAAACGGGTGCAGTTTGCTATTGACATTCTTGACCATATTGATGAAGATGAGCATTTTTTTTTAACAATGTCGTTGTCGTTTTCAGTGATGAAGCGACATTCCATCTGTCTGGTAAAGTCAACAGACACAATTGTCGTATACGAAAATCGGAAAATCCGCATGAATTTATTGAACACGAACGCAACAGTCCCAAGATAAACGTTTGGTATGCTCTCTCCCATAACCGTGTGATTGGACCATTTTTCTTCCATGAGAACACTGTGAAGGCTGCAAATTACCTAGATATGCTTGAATGGTATGCTGCACCTCAGCTTGATGATATACAGCCCCGTGTGTTCTTTCAGCAAGATGGGGCACCGCCATACTGGGGATTAGAAGTGCGGAGGTTCCTCAATGAAAAGTTCCCTTCTCGTTGGATTGGGCGAGATGGCCCTATTCCATGGCCGCCTTGTTCCCCGAATATCACGCCTCTGTATTTCTTTTTATGGGGCTACACAAAGGACAGTGTATGCAAAGAAGGTTAATAACGTCACAGAATTAAGACACCGGATTGAAGAGACATTAGCTTCCATCACGCAAGACATGCTTCTTAATGTTTGGAACGAAATCATCTATCGCCTTGATGTTCTGCGTGCTACCAATGGGGCTCACGTGAAGGTTTACTGAATTAAAACAAAAATTTCTTGTGTTATTAATTGCCGCAAACCGTTTTAAGATAGCTCCTATAATAACGAATTTATTAAGGCTTATAATGGGGTGAATAATTTATGGACACCCTGTATATTCAGATACTAAAATTATTTAAGTAAATGGTAAGGAAGTAGTAAACGTAAAAAAGAAATTAAAAAAAAACTTAAATAAGGATGTAATTTTCAAGGTATTAAATACTGAATGAATTATTTTGGAGTAAAAAAGGAGAAATTCAAGTTATGACGGAATCTATAACAGCTAGGTAATATGTTAAATTAGGCCAGGTTAGGTTAGGTTAATAATTAGGACCTATGAACATATTCAACTGTTTCTGGCATCTGGAATTTTACCAAAATACGTCCGTAGGTACAATTTTGGAAGAAGTTCAGCCACAAACTTTCTAAGAAGCATAAATTACTAATCGTTATTCTGTTTCCAGTCTCCCCCCCCCCCTCAGCTTAAAAAAAATCCAAAGAAAAGCTGAGTAAAATTCCAGAATCAATGCAGACTCGGTTCAGAGACAGAGTTCGTAATTACTAATCTATAGGTTATAACCTAACCTAAACCTAAAATATTACTAAGGTCTTACGAACTGCCTCTGAACTTCGTTTGAAATCTAGAATTTCGCCAAACAATATTACCAATTGGTAATTTTTTATTTTGTACAAACTTTCTAGGCGAACTTTTTTCCGAAATTGCGAGTCTCTCTCGTAATACAGCGAATGTTAAATTTTTTTGCTCTCAAAAAGTGTTAACAAGTACAATAATCTTAATTGTGAAAAATTTTTAAGTGACGTTGTTGGAATTTCTAATGTAACCAAAAAAATTAGGAAGTTTTACAGTAGACCTTTTAATTCCATTTAATTTCTCCAAAATATTCTCCTCCACGGATGAAATATAAAAAAAAAAGACTAAATGATTTTTACAATGTGACCTACCTTGAACTTAGGACAACAATCAAGTCTTCCAATTACTTCGGATAAAAAAACAAAAACTCTCGGGTAGTCGAGATAAGGTAATATAAAATGGTTCATTAACGGAAGTTAATAATTTAATCCATATTTTTTACATCCCATTTTGTCGTTGTCGTAATGAAGCGAGAATAATTTTTTTTACCCCCTCCTCGAAGGAGAAGTTCAAGTTCAGTAGAAGAAAAAAAAAACTATCCTCGCAAAATAAAATACAGTATGTAAGAGTCTCGTATCAGTCTAGCTAAAACTCGCAGAACGAGTTTGAAACTCGTAGCTATATATTATCATCTTTATTACTATTTTTGTTATTTTTAATGTTCTCGTAGCGATGAACTCTCTCGAAGCAAACGGGGGGGGAGAAGGTTACTAAACAATGAATCTGATTTTCTTCGTATACGCACAAAATAATTTATTATAGTGATGGGTGTGGCGAGAAGAAAAACTTACTTTTTTTAATATTTTATTTTACCAGAATTTGGCTTTCGTACAGACTTCACTGAACTCTCAAATTCAGTAAAAGAAATACATCTTGCTCTCTTATTAACATATTCACTTCAGTATACCGTTATTAGCCGTATCGTCTCTATTAGTATCATTATTGCTAACATCAGTATATGCCATTATCAATGACTACTAGGAGTTCGACCAAGGTTGTCTCAATTACAAGGCCTGAACATTAGATTCAAACGCATGTGACGTCACCCGACGAGTCTGAAGTGTGGTTTGAAGGACCTAGGCTTGTGTATGAAGTCTGCGCAATATCTTTTTTTTATAATTAATTGGATATTAATCATTTAGAAAGCGGGCATTATTATAAGGTGAGGCATGTTACTCTTGCTACTTTATCAAATATCTGAGCTACTTTGAAAAACTTAATGTTAAGCGTGTATGATAATGGGGGGCATTTACTTCCTTATGGTTAGGCTGTTGTGTAAACTTTAAATACAATGGAAGTAACCTAAGCGCTTAATACACCCGAAATCATATAGCTAATTAGCTATAGGCTTATACAGAGTAGTTATATAAATGATAGTCTGTAACCACAAAGCGTCAACTATGTCATAGTATAGTAGCTTACAATAGATGTCGCATTGTTTATAAATGTGAAGAACAATTGTGCATATTTATTTTATTCAAAACATGTACCTCTCTGAGCTTTATATACTAAGTAGCTATTACATACCCTCCTGGATTAGTAGGACCTACGCTACATGTATTTTTTATTCAAAATTTGGAAATGCCATATTATTCTGTGATGGAAAAGGAAGCGTATGAAGGAGAGTTCTTTGGATGAAACAACTAGTTATTAATTTTAAAAACAAATATTTTAGAAATAGGATTTCTCTCTATATGATTAATAACGCGACATTAATCATTTAGAAGTGGCCTTCTGAGTTTTGCCTTAACACTTCAAATTTTTTTGAGTCATCTCGCAAAGCTATGAGAGAGAATTTCTAGCGCGTACAAATCAGAGAAATGTCCTTTTTGCATTTATCTCTTGACTTTCATCATACCCTATTTGATTTTGAAGAGTTATGTTTCCGCGCTACATCACTTAAATCTATTGTTTTGCATTGCATTAGGTGCATGAGCAAATATCTTGCTAATTATGTTAGAAAATCTAGAAGAGGAAGAGCCATTGTTGTCCCAAGGCGATATGATGACTAAGCTGATTGATGCAGCATTGCTTGTATATATTAAGTTAAGGTGTATATATATCTATCTCATAATTGTAAGGTTAGTGGAAAAACTCTTAATTTAGAGCTAGCATTTTTGGGCTCTTGTGGTATCATTGTTTGGGCACTCTTGTGGCATAATTTTTTTGGGGCACTGCATGTCCTTCCTACTCGTTTGTTGAATGCGGCACTTACTGGGCGTGGTCTCATAGAGAGCTCTCTTGCAATTCAGTTTGGTTGATTAGATACAAGATTGTTGCATCTTGCAATGGTGCAGGTTTTGTTGTTGCAAGGTTTAGAAAGGACCATAAATAGTGCCCCTTTTGGTTTTTTATCTTAATTTTATGCAACTGAGGCCTAAGGCAGGCCCACATCGAGTCAGCAACCCTGAGGTAGGACCTAATAGGACCTTCAAGTCCGTAAGTTTTTAGTCTAGCTTAACTTGGGCTGTAGGTTAAACTGGGCCTTCAGAGCTTGACCGTTCACGGCTCAGCTGGGATTCTGAACCCAATAAAATAAAAAATAACATTCTAAATTGCACAATAATACGATAGTAGCAGATAGGAGGAATACCGAAAAGGCATAATCTAGAATTGGCCCGGGTAGATGGTGTTGATCTTTTCACACGCGATGAAAAAGGGCTTCCAGTACTTTATTATTCTGGTGTTCCGTTTGATGGTAAGTGCGAGGGATATTAATTTAGTACAGTGGTAGGCAACCTTTTTTGAAAGCGAGTCGATTTGATTTGGTAATTTGATAGAGAATCGTTCAAAATTTAAATCAAAATACACTATTTTCGGGACATTTTAGAATGAAAAACACACTTGTAATAATATTTATTATTTTACATATAAGTTATATTATATATGCTATATACTACAATTGATCCGCGGGTCAGAGGTTGCCGACCACTGATTTAGTGTGTGCTTTAATCAGTTCTAAAATTCTTTGCCCTAGGAAATATTTTTAAAAGATTTACATGATGAGAAATGTGCTCTATATATATTTTGTAACTTCTGCTTTGGCGTGTGAAAGGGAAGAAAAAATATTCACTCCACGTAATTTTTTTTCGAACTGCTTTTCATTTTGAAATCCTTAATAAATACATTGGTACCATTATGACTGAAACGGTGCTGGTTAAGTGTGCGGTCTACCTACGATTGGTTAGGTTTAATCATGATATTTTCGTTAAAACTAACGAAAATATCATGACTAAACCTAACCAATCGTCAAGGGCGATTGACAATGGGATGTAAACAAACAATTAGTAAACAAGATAAGAAGCTATAATTAAAAGGTAGACCGCCGAATCGTAGGTAGACCGCACACTTAACCAGCACCACTGAAACTATCAAACCTATTTAATTATTTCTTCGGACATTTAATTCATAATATGCTTATCACTAAAAAATTGCAAGTTTTTCTGATAGTGTGGAAATGTTTAATTACTATAAAACTTCATTATTAGGAAAATGGCACGTTACATTCTCTCTTGAAATAGAACTAACTCGTGTCCTCGTATACTATATACACGAAAATGTATTCCAGCTTGCATATAACAAATGTAGGCGTACAAAATTTAAATTGGTTATGATTCATGGATGCGTTCACCTGCTGAGTGAACAGATGTGCGAGGATCCACTAGCGTGACGTCATCAAATCCATGGTCAGGCCTTGTATTGAGACTACCTTGGTTCGATACGCGTACAGCTGAAAAAATATACACTAAATATAGTCAGTCGTAACACCGCTTCACGTCGATCAGCGAAGTTAAGCGACATTGTATCTGGAAAGTAGTTGGATGGGTGTGAGACCGTCCTCTACGTTCAGATTATGTAACTACCCATAATTTGCCGACCTTAGATGTTGCTAAGGAGGTTAAACAACCCCATCCTTATCTAACATTTAGGGATCTCGATTTCACTCGCTGCTGACTTTTATCAAAAAGTGTTTTTTTAGGTAATTTTATGCGCCGAATTCAATATTTGGCTTTTCTTAAATGCGGAAATTAACTAAAACTAAGCTATATAAACACTAACCTAACGAAAATAGAAAGTAAATTATACCCACCTACTGTACAGCCTAAATCAGTGGTTCCCAAACTTTGAGTCATTACCCCATTTTCGCGTGCATACCTTCATAATGACCCCCACCCTACCTGTACCCCACGTAAAGCCAGTCCCAGTGTTGCCATGTCACTTATTTATGTACTTCAGGTACTTTAAAAGTACTTGCAGAGTACCAAATTACCCCACTGAAAAAGCCAAATTACTCCAATGGGGGGTAATTTACTCAGTTTGGGGAACGCTGGCCTAAATGAACTGCAATATCTTCTACAAAAATCTTATGATATCTCGTTTCGAAAGTATACAATATCCTTTCATAAGCTCCTAGGCTAAGCCGAAGGGTCACTTACGTTAAGCAGTGAAGATATTGGTCCATCTACAGTGAAGAGGACGAAGAATTTAATTTAATAAAGTTGCATAATAGATTGCAGATAGAAGAAGATGCAGTACATTTTTTACGGGAGTGGAACAATACCAAAAGAAAAGGTATGTCGTAGAAAACAAAATGATCAAAATAGTACAGTACGTAATAATTGTGTATGGAGGTGCCAAAAAAAGTGGATGTAATATAACAATTTCGGTGCGCAGTGGGACATGGTTCGAAGTCACCCATATTCTATCATCCAAGATTGTTTATTTATCGCTGGATAAAAGAATACAGCAACATAAAATTTTATGATCATGAACTCTGAATTAAAACCTAACCTAATCTAACCTAACTTATAATATGCATCATTCCAGGTTTGTGCCGATACAATATTGAAAACCCCCGTGAAAGACATTTCAATCTCTTCTTTAAAATGCTAGACTGGCGCCGGATATGTATAGTTTACTTTCTCTTTTAGTTAGGCTACGAGCCTACGACTGATATATCATATATTTTGGCCTTTCTTAATTGCGTAAAGGTCTTTCCTGTTTCATTAACTGTTTCCGATTTTTATGAAAACAACGTGATATGTACAGTTTTTCACGCTGATTTCAAAATTATAAACCATTTCATCGCGAAATATTTAGGTTAGGTCACGTCAGGTCTAAAAATAAGTTTTTTCGAAATGAAAGTAAATTATAGAATACTACAAAAAGTACTAGAACGGTGTAATCACTGCAAGCCATAGGCTAGGCTATTTTTTAAACGGTGGCGTTGCGCATCTATTTTGTTCTTCCGCTGCAAGCATAGACTATAGTTCAACATCTTTTTACTTTCCAATGACTGACAAATTTAATTTTATAGAATTATATAGGAAGACTGAGACAAGAAAATGCAGTAAATTTTTTACAAGAATATAACTTAATACCGAAAGAAAAACAGTGTCCTAGAAAACATCAAATGCTAATAAGCCTAACTTAACCTAACCTAAGTATTTCTCGATGAAATGGTTTATAATTTTGAAATCAGCGTGAAAAACTGTACATATCACGTTGTTTTCATAAAAATCGGAAACAGTTAATGAAACAGGAAAGATCCTGCGTAAGTTAACCAAAATTGAATTCTGCGCATGAAATTACCTAACAATATTTTTTTTTTATTAAAAATCGGGATCACCTGAAGATCAGGGCCCCCAGCCTTCTTTAATTAGTCTTATAAGGCTAACTAACGAAAATATCACGACCTAACCTAACCAATAGATAGGCCAACTGTACGCCCTTGACGATTAGTTAGGTTAGGTCATGATATTTTCGTTAGTTAGCCTTATAAAGCTAACTAAAGAAGGCTGGGGGCCCTGATCTCCAGGTGATCCAAAATCGGCAGTGAATGAAACCGAGACCCCATTTTGGCAATATCTTTGAAGATCTTTAATAGTTTAAATTTTTTTAAATAACATTCGTATAAGGCTATACCGATCGGTATTAGTTACTGTAATATTCTTATCGCTCGCTTTTCAATAATGGTTTAAACCGTTGTCAGTGCAGTTCCCCCATGCCAGTGTTGCAGTATAGAATGTGAGGAACGACAAGTTTATTGGGTTTAATTAAATTGTTTAGTCGCTGTGTGTTTAAGCATAAATATTAATATAACGCTTCTATAAATTGACCAAATTTTTTTAAGTTAAAAGCGGGACATATCCTGAAGCCCCGCACTGGGGGGAGGGGGTGTTCCCCTGCCGTGGTTGAGAGAATTTTGAAGTTGCAGTACTAAAAAAAAAACACGTTTTCGTGACGTCGTAAGCGGATATTTCGATGTTAATTTTGGCAAAAAACAAGCTCCCATACGACATATGCTCCATTCTCTGTTGTACCATATATATATATATATATATATATATATATATATATATAAAGCGAGATAATTGTGGGATACTTCTCCAAAGTCGGACTGTCCGGCCGAAAATTGGGACTCTGGTCACCTAACGTTTGTAGGAATCTTTTAGATTTCCTTTCATACAAGTTATGGTACTTTTATCTGTCCCCTTTGACGATTACATATATATATATATATATATATATATAAAGCATTAAAATTTACCAACTGGTTGTGTTAATTGAATGCCCGGTTAGGTCAACTGTACGGTGTATGCCCTTGACGATTGGTTAGGTTAAGTTGTGATATTTTCGTTAGTTTGTAATTATTTTTGTAATATTGCAGTCTTCCATTCTGTTCCTTTTATGTTTTAAGTGTCATGAATGTATACAGCCAGGCCCTATAGGTGTTTGCACGAACTAAGAATAAGATGGCGTGTAGCCTACGTCCAATTTTCAACGCAAATTATCGTCAAATTTTTTAATAATAGAAAAATTAAACGTACGAAATTCAAACGTTAAAGGGCTGTAACGTTTTTATTATTCATTTATCGGAAAAAAAATTATATTTTTTAAATCAGCATAAAAAAGTACACATGGTAATAATTAATTTTAATTCTAGTGGTGGGCACCAAACGAAAAAGACCCGATTTCGGATTTTATAGTATATGACAAAAAATTCCAGTAATAAATTTTATTTTGAACTTTTAAAATGAGAATTAATTATTTTATTATATAATTATATTCATTCTCTGACAACAGCCTTGAAGACGCGAGGACACTCCGCCTTTTGAGCACTCTGTCCTCCATCCGGAGCCACCTTGAGCCGGACGTTGTGTCCTCCTTTTTGGGGTCTGGCTAAAAAGAATTATATAAATTACCTCAGGTACACTTAAAATAGCGGGTACTGAAGGCCATAATAACCGTTAACGTATTTTTATTATATGTACAGTAGTTGGCAACACTGCTGATAAGCCGCATTTGTTTTCAATTTCATGACTACGAGTCGGACAGTCAGTCTGCCCAAGGAGTAAAAATTAATATTCATTTCTTTGTATTATATATATATAATATATATATATATGTGTGTGTGTGTGTGTATGTTAACGTACGGCCACATACGCAGTGTCCTCCTTTTTGGAAATGGCCATCCTAGACACTCCACTCCTGCTCGCGCGCACATACGGTTTCGAGTGAGCAGTTCAGAGGGTTCTTCTCACTCATTCTCATTTTATTCTTCGGCCAAGAGGGACAATCTCAAAGGCGGGTAATTCTCAAATTGATCCATTCCCACCGTAAGATTTCTTTAAGTTAGATTTTCATAAAACATGCCCCTAGAGTCTGCAATTACGTCATGGTAAACGCTTTTCCAAATCGAGAAACTATTTTCTTTTGGAATTTCCACTTAAACGCTTCCACTTGCCGACCTCGAATGGCGGCCATATAGGGTGTGGCATGGTGTTCGGTGCACAGGTATCCATCAAGCCCTCGTGGGTTTTTTTCAAAAAAGTGCAAAAAACAAAGCCAAAGTTATTTATGAACTTCAAAGCAAAATCGGATTTGGTTCCGGGATAAGTATTTCGTCGAGGTGATATTTTATCGACGAGTCTTTGAAGGGGTTTAAAGTAAGTTAGGCTTACATTAGGTTATTAGTATCTATGGAATTCCTGCCGTCTACGAAATCTTTGTAGATCCCTTGGTTCATTACGAAGCAGTTTGGGGAAGTAATGAACCAACTAATTTTATTATACATGAATGCAGTGATAGCAAAATCAAGAGTGAAAGTAGTTGTAAATTTATATTTATCTTCATTATTGATTTCAATTAGTGATCTTAACAATTGATCTTTAATTCAAGAACGTTTTCGATGTAATTTTTTTGTATGTTTAAAATTTCCTGTGAATATTTATTTCTTATTTCTACCAATAATAATTTATTAATAATATTAATAATTAATATTATTTCTGACAAACTTTTCATTTTCCTTTCGTTCCAAACACTTGTGTTCGTTCTTCGCGTTGTGGTGAGGGGAGGAAGACCCATTTTCATACCCTAACCGGGTATACCTACTAATGTATAACTGCTTAGATTATGACGCTTGTCTTCAAGGATCGGTTAATGAAAAAGTAAAGTTGAGTAAAAAGTTACTTGATTTGTGAACACTTTATTTTTTTAATCATTATATTTCGCTTCGCAGAAGGGCTACAATCTCCGGTAGGAGACATACGTGCATAGGTCATGCGCTTGAATATGATTACGAATCGTTATTTATAGTGTTAATTATCGAAATTATTATTTAAATGGTAAGCTTTCGGGGTATAAAAGCATAGATACCCGACTGGCAATCTTAAATATTAAACGTCATCGAACCCAAGTCAGATAAGTTTGCAAATGATTTATTTGGATAATCTCTAGGAGCGCTCCATTTTTCAATATTAAACATACTCATAAAACGTATACCATTTGAAAGCTCACATTTTTCTGAGTCTAAGAATGTAGTAATCCAAAAGTATCAATAGCAAATAAAAAGTAGATTTAATTAATTGTTTGACGCGTGACGTCATTAACTACATTATAAAGGTTGGCTAAGTTATAAATCTTCAGTCTGTGTTGTAAGATGGTATTTTTGGTAATTATTACGCTAACCTAACATGAATGTTATTACATTATTATTTGTATAATTTAGGTCTCGGGGGTACGGGGGCGGAGCCCCCGTAAAGATCACGTATCACAAATTAATCGGTATAGGGTTTTATATTTAAACCTAGTTACTTTTTATTTGCTATTGATACTTTTGGATTACTACATTTTTAGACTCGGAAAAATGTGAGCTTTCAAATGGTATATGTTTTATGAGTGTGTGTTTAATATTGAAAAATGGAGCGCTCCTAGAGATTTAACATTTATTTGTACTGCTTTCGCAAAGCTCTTAATGAAGATGTTTACATTGTGTGGTGTAGTCTTCGTATGATTCGATGTTAAGAAACCGTAAGACCATGTAAATAGCAAGATTCTATTATTCGAACCTCAAAAGCCCGCATACGCGGCTAATCTTAATGACCACAAACAAAAACGCTTTTGAAAGTTGAAGAACGGCTAGTAAGACTAGACCATCATATTAACAACTAAGAGGGGTATCTCAGGAAGTAGAGATTGTATATCTGGTGAACACGCTATTCAAAGGTTCAGAATAGCGTGGGTATGGTTAATCTTAATGTAAACTGTCACGCGACGACCTAAGGCGGAGTGAGTGAAAGTTCTCGTACCTCAGTATCTGAAATTGAGTTTCATTAAGAGTTAGGGACGGGCTTTTTCAGCTATAGATGAATTATCAAATGTACAATTAAAGTACGCTTATGTTAGTGACGTGATGAATCTTTTATTTACTCTCCCTCCCCTCCCCTTTACTCGTGTTCGCTTAGTTAAATTCCTACAAAACTTCTAAAGGACATTCGTCGTGGGGCAGTATCGTAACAACGCTTTCCCGCGATCAGCTATAAGTTAAGCGATATTGGGTCTGGAGAGTAGCATGGATAGGAGACCATTCTCCGCGTCCAGATTATGTAGCAGCAGCGACCCGTGGTTCGGATCTCACGCAAAAGCTGTTGGTCCACTTGGTCATATGACCGTAGATGTTGCGAAGAAGGTTAAACAAACCCATCATTATATTCTATCCAGCAGTAATTACGGACCTATTACTGTTGCCTCCTACTTCTCCATGTTGCCTGAAAAGACTTGTTCTGTAGTTAAATTATTTATTTATGGACGTGGCTATAACTAAATTTGGCTTTAAAAGATAGCACTCGATAGATTTATAAGAGTATATTTATGCTGAATGAAATTATACATGTCTGTGGATCAGGAAATGCGTTTTTCTTCTATTTTGAGTCTTCTTGCGGAGTTAAACAAATCTCCTTGCTCTCTTATCTGCTCTTTAATTCCTGTAGATAGATAGATAGTCGGTTCAAAAGAAGGTCCAATATTAAAACTCGACGTTTTCTGCGTGACAGCTTTTTGAATTGATTGTACGTAAATGGACTGTGGTTTCTCATAAATAACTATTTCAGTTTTAACAACATTTGATGGCTGATGAAAAGGAAACTTTTATTTTTGCCTTTTTATGGAAAAATACTCGTAATTGCAATATGAAAAAAAATAGGAGGAATTATTTTAGTTTTGATTTGGAAATTTTAATTTTCTTAAAATTGAGAGCTTATAATTATAAGAACTGCATTTTGTGCAGCATAGCGTTACCTTGATTTTACAAAATAGTTATACCATAAAGATCTTATCAGTACGTTTTCTTTGAACTTTATTTTAAGACTAACCATTTTATTTTATGGACATTAAAAATTCTTTTGGCAAAAAACTATTTCCATAACACGGAGATTAAGATTGTATATACGACAAAAAAATGAATTTTAGTTAGGAAACTTTAGTTAATAAAACTATAAAGAATTCAAACAAAGTTGCGAACCCTAATTTGGTCGACGCGAATTATCCATTAGATTTTATGCTGTCGTTAACATTTACTAAGTAATGTTAAGAATTATTTCGACTATCATTTTGTTTTGCGTTTCATTTTCTGAAAGGCTTGCCCCCCCCCCCCCTCTCCATATATGTCGAATGGGTTGCGCAACGCAGCTATCACGCAGTGACTGCCCTTCCACTTCTCGTACGGATGAAAATGTCCAACAGATTCGATTTCTGGTACGAGCAAATGTTTCTCCATTTTTAAACTTTTTGTGCCATTTGTAAACGTTAGCTACACTGAGAACATCATTTCCAAAACATGTTTTCATCATTTCGTTCGTTTCCGAACGCGCGTTGTTCCATTTCAGAGATTTATACGTACTGCAAAAACACACCCTCCTTTTAACCGCTCCAACCAACTACTGACTCATGGTAGCAGATTTTGCTTCAGACTGCAGACGCCAGAAGGCAGGAAGACTCACATATGTAAACGGTTATTTCTTATTTGCATTCATTTGTCCGTAGCAATAAAATTATAGATACTTTTTGATCACTCCTCGTATATATATATATCTAGCCCTTTATTATTTGGTTTTGAACTTCATTTTCGTTCCAACATCTTTGCTAAAGAGTAAATTGTATAAAATTATTAACATACCATTCAGTTTTCTACATGCATTTAATAAAAGGATTTTCAACTGAGCTGCTCAGATTCCGTCGACTTACCAGTCTCGTCAGTTTTCTAGTTTATCACTTTAGATTTTTAATCTTGGTTCAGTTAAGTACCCAAAGTGACAAATTTTAGGAAATATATATCTGTACGATGTTGAGCATCCAGATCGCGAGTAGTAGTCATTTTACAAGTTAAGGGGCTTGACCACGTCGCAACACCGCTTTCTGTAAGATCAGCGAGGTTAAGCGACGTTGATTTGCCCAAAAGTTGGATAAGTGATCGTTCTCTGCTTTCAGATGATGTAGCGGGTCCCACGTAAAGCCGTACGAAGGGTTTTGTCACGTATCCTTTGCGTTGCGGCCGGAGGAATTAAACAACCCTAATCACTATTTTCCAGTTCCACAAATTTGAATCAAAATGCAGTTATAGTAATGGAATTAAAAACTGTTCATTTGATGATTGATTTTTTTCCGTGTTGTTGTTGTTGTTGGCTATGTTTATTATTCACACATTCAGATTCTCTCTATTATGAATAGATTACCGAATTTAACTAGGCATCATTATTCATTTTTTCTGTTGAGAGAGATTTAAGTAGTATCATACTGGATTATGACTGTATGCGGTGACTTTTTATCCCTAACAAATTTCCAGAAATATTAATTCTTTAGATTATTAGCTTTATAAACTTTTAACATTTGACTATAATTTTCTTGTTCCTGTCCTATATCTGTCTTGTACTATGTTCCAGATCAACCTTATTCATATTGATGTTCCAAACGGGCTCTATCCTCGATCTATACAGGGTGTTTCAGGAGGAAAGGTCAATACTTCGGGAGGTGATAGTATCGGTCATTGTGAGAAAAAAAGTTCATATGAACATGTCTAATTCTGAATGGTTACGGAGATAGAGCTGTTTGAATCTGATGCGCGCGCAGTTCTTCCTCCCCCTTCCCTCCCCTATAACCTTGAACCATGTAAGCTGTAATGTAAGCATGTAACATAAGCCAATCGACAGCTGACTGCATTGTTTGGTGTTTGAAGCAGTGTTAAGAATGCCACACACCTTCACACATGCCCAATATGCAGATATGGTGTATGTTTACGGTTTTTGCAATGGAAGTGCAACAGCTGCTGTTGCAGAATACCGCCGACGGTTTCCGAACCGCAGAATTCTGGATCGAAGAGTGTTTACCAGGGTTTTCAACACATTGCGTGAGATTGGTACACTTCACAGCGCTCATGTTTCATCTGAACGTGAAGGTCAACAAGATGTGGATGAAGTGGAAAACATTCTTCAGTTGGTAGAGCGTAGTCCTACTACTAGCTCACGAAGAATTTCTACACGTTTCGATGTACCACACACAAGAGTATGGCGAAGATTACGTGAGGAAGGCTTGCATCCATATCATGTACAGCGTGTACAACACCTTCAACCAGGAGACGCTACCATGCGACTGGAATTTTGTCATTGGGTAAATGCTAATCGCCGATTGCTTCGATTAATACTGTTCACCGATGAAGCTACTTTCACCCGTGACGGTATCAACAATACTCGTAACTCTCATCGGTGGTCAGACGAAAATCCAAATGCCACTGTGGAAACAAATTTTCAACATCGCTTCTCTGCCAATGTGTGGTGCGGTATCATTGATGGTCAGCTGATTGGCCCTGTTACTTTAGAGAATCGTCTGACAGGACAAAGTTACCTACAGTAGAACTTCTGCAAAATGAATTGCCAGGACTATTGGAGGACGTTCCTTTGGCTACACGCGCTGGTATGTACTTTCAGCATGACGGAGCTCCTTCACATTCTACCCGTCTGGTGATGCAATACCTAAATCAAACCTTCCCTGGTCGATGGATCAGCCGCGGTGGTCCCATTCAATGGCTATCAAGGTCTCCAGACCTCTCTCCGTTAGATTATTGTTTGTGGGGGTGGATGAGAAGTCAAGTTTACAAAAGAAAGGTGGATACACGAGACGAATTGCTCGCGCGCATTTTGGATGCTGCTGCTGCCCGCATAAATGAACGTCAAGATCAACTCAGACGAACAGCACGCGATCTTCGCACACGAGTTGCAAAGTGCATTGAGGTTGACGGTGGGATTTTCGAAAACGTTTTGTAAACTGTAACAAATTTGTCATTTCTGTATCTGATACCATTCAAAATGCCAATGTTTAAACATTAAATGTTAGAAACAGTAATTGGTTTCTCTTTCTTAATTACTATTAACGATGCTTTTGTATTTGTAGATTCAAACGGCTCTATCTCCGTAACCATTCAGAATTAGACACATGTTCATATGAACTTTTTTTCTCACAATGACCGATACTCTCACCTCCCGAAGTATTGCCCTTTTCTCCTGAAACACCCTGTATATGAGAGGATTCGTGTCTCCATAGGCATTTTTCAGAATTCCCTTTCAGGGAAAGGGTAAAATCATCGCAACCAGAGATTTCGGTCTGACGTTTGTAGTAAATTTTTTCTCAAAGGATTCTTGCTTTCTTTAAAAGTGACCCTATTTTATATTTATCAACCCATTATGGGATTAATCTTTTTTTTATGTAGAAAGGTGCTCCCATAAAAATCCTCCCCGTTTACGAGGAGAGACGGAGCCCAAATAAAGATCCCCAGTGCTCAGAGTGTCGTGTATTAAATGCCTGAATGTGTAGTGAAGAATAGAGGGAGAAGCGCGTGTTTGAGAGCATGCTGGACTGCTCACAGGGTAAATGAGACGCGGAAAAAGATCAGATAAAGAGGACAGTGACAGGAGAAACGGGAGTTCCAGCACTCCGTCTCCTGCCTAACTCCCCCCACCCCTGGAGTACTTCCCTGGTCGATTGGTGTCTACAATCTCCTCCTTACAAGGTATTATCCCAAATAGGTTGCAGTAGATCTACGTTATTAGAAAGGTGTTTGCATTTTTGTTCCAGTTTCTCTCGTAAACTAGCATTAGACCTATTTTACACACTTATTACTATTCCTTATTTCGTGTCCTATTCCAAGTTAATAAAACATTACTTTTTAGGGTTCTGACGAGTAATAATTATAACGTACCTACTAATACACTGTTCTCTCTTAAGTTCATGAAGCAATGATTTATCCATGTTGGGGTACCTTTCATATTTTATGTAATATTAAGCATTATTATTAGTGATTAGCAAATTCTACGGTACAAATATATAAAGTATCTCTTATGTGTTGCCACAGTATTTTGGGTTATCATATACAGTGTGTCCGTAAAGTCATGGTGGGATTTTAAATAGCTATATTATTGCAACGAAACATGATAATGAGATGAAAAAAAGGCAAATTGAAGAACAACTCTAAAAGAATAACTTTATTTAACGTAGTTCGATATGGGCTCCTCTGGTAGCCCTGCAGACATCTAGGCGGTGATTCAATTCCAGCCACACACGCCCAAGAACATCAGGAGTGACGGATGCGATAGCTTCCGTGATTCGCTCGTGCGAGTGATGAATATCCCTAATGGGTACACTGTACACGCTTTGCTTGACGTAACCCCACAAATAAAAGTCCAAAGGTGTCAGTTCCGGAGAGCGTGGAGGCCATGGCTTCCATCCTCCTCTTCCTATCCATCTCTGTGGAAATTTTTCATTAAGGAATTCTCGAACAACGTTGGCATAGTGCGGAGGAGCACCATCTTGCTGAAAGATGACATTATTGTCAATAAATTGGGGTACTGCAAAATGTTCCAACATAGCGAGGTAGTTGTGTGACGTCACAGTGGGTTCCGCGAAGAAAAATGGGCCAATCACTCGATCTCATGCTAGAGCACACCACACATTAACTTTCGGGCTATTACGCTCATGTTCAACATAGGCATGTGGACAGCCTAGACTAACTACGAGATAAAGGTTAAGCTTAGCCTAGACTAACTACAAGATACAACTTTGAGAGTTGTTCTTAAATTTGGCATTGTTTCATCATTATCATGTTTCGTTGCAATAATATAGCTATTTAAAATCCCACCATGACTTTACGGACACACCTGTAGACTTCATTTGATATAAATTTATGTTCATACGAGTTATTCTGTATTATTGTACGGTGTATGATAATTTAGAATTTATAATAATAATCATCGTTTATATATAATTCATTTCGTAATCCCGTATCGCTATACCATTAGAAAGGAAAGGCGTATATTTTAGGTTTCGCTGTTGGAGCTTGAGAGTTTAGGGCAAGGGTAAGACTATTGCGAAACTTCGGTAGTTGAAAATTGACATTAGGTGAAAATAAGTGAAGAATGTTACAATTTTTTCCTTGTGCACATTTAATCTGGTTAGGCAAGAAAGTATTCCGACATTTTCTTACGTTCCTCAAGGTTGTCAATATACAAAATCTTTATTGCGGATCATTCATAATCCATAGCCACTTAACCTAACATTAGGCTGACCATACGTACCGTTTTGAACGGGACAGTACCGTTTTGTATGGGTTTTTGTATGGGTTCTGTCACTGAAGAATAATTGTAAGCTCAATATGTTTATGTACTTACTTTTTCATGAATACAGAATATTACATAACCCCCGTCCCTTTTTTGCCATCCCAATGTCCCGTTTTTGTCTCAAGGAAATATGGTCAGCCTACCCAACATACAAGTACAATCTTACGTATTATGCACTGAACTAAATACAAAAATAAGGCCAACATAGCCACTTAACATAACATACAGATGCAATCTTATTATAACATAATATGCACATTGAGGTGACGTGTGTGTATATATGTATATAGTCTAAAGTCACTAAAAGAAAGCTGAATGGCAACACAGAGGGATAAACGGAGAACGCGGGCTGTTCGGTTGTTTTGGCTGGATTAGAGCATGGTTATTCATATCCAGTGTTGGGCACTAAAGCGTTAATCCGATAACAGTTAATTAACGAAGTTAACTTTTTTTAACGGACTATTAACGGAAGTTAATTTCCATTTATCGTTATCGGACCAGTTAACTTCCGATAACTCGATATTTAATCTGTTAAAGTCCGTTAACACGTTAACTGCGAGGAGTCATTCACGGAAGATCGCTCCGCGAATGAATTCAAACCGCCATAACTTCAGTCTGCCAATTCCGTCCTCTGCCGCAGTGGAACGGCTCTTCTCTCTCGGCAAGGACATCCTGAGGCCCAAGAGGTCAAGACTGGCAGTTGGGCCTAACTTTGAGAAGTTGGTCTTTCTGAAGGGCAACCAGCACATTGTGTCAGTCTTTAATAAATGTGCCTAAAATTTAATTTTACCTTTCAGTTCCCGCCATAATAATTCTCTGGTAAATTAAAATTTAGTTAATGGTTAGTGGTTACAAGGGTTTCAAAAACATGTAATCAGTACATTTTTTATTAAAAATAAAAAAATAAATTATTAAGCAAAAAAGTTGCAAAACTTGATAAAAATAGTTAAATACCTATTTATTGTTGGATTTTGCATAAATAAACATTTTCTATGGGTTTTAAAGATTTTTCCTTGATTTTTTTTAAATGTTAGTAAAGAAATAGTTATCGTTAACGGATTATCGTTTGTAGTGAGTGACTAGTGACTACTTTTATTATTTTCTTTCTTCATTATTTATTTACGCTTCTTCCTACTTTACTATATCTCTATTGCTCTTTATTTCATTTAACTGTACACTCTCGTTACTCATTTTCGCCGTGCAGTATAAATATTTCCGGTAGCCACGCCGAGTTCTGACTCTAAAAGACCATTACAAAACGAAGGGGGAGGAAGGTATATTAATACTCTTATTTAACACTTATTACGTTTTATTAATTTCGAAAGTGGTTTAGTTAATTAGGGGATATGCGAGTATGAAATCTTACTAAATATATTTCGGTCGGAGAGGGACACACACAACTTATTTATTCTACGTTACATTTTGCCCACCTACGCGTAACGCGTTCTGCCTCAAGACTGAAAAACCGTTATAGGTATAGTCCACTCTCCGGGCCTATTTAGGATTACCAACCCTACCCATTTTAAACAATTCAAATCTAACAACCATGCTTTATCGTAATCATCACAATTTTTAGTAAATTTATATTAAACATTATCTTATTTAATTAAACAAATTAATATTCTTAACTAAGCATTACTACACGTTAACTTCCGTTAACTTTGTAGTAAAATTATCGGATTATCGCTATCGGAGTTAACTTTTTGGTTAACGGTGCCCACCACTGTTCATATCTGACTAAATCGTTCGTGCTGACTAAATCGTTTGTGCTGACTAAATCGTTCGTGCTAAGTTTAATTGGGCGATGTTTCGAAGGTGACAAATCGGGTAGAAAGTTGTCAATAAATAATAATAATAGTTAGGGGTAATGTCTATAGCTTTTAAATTAGTGAAGTTAGAGTTTAGGTAGACTGCTTTGTGGGACGCGGGAAATCTATGGTAGGCCCTAAAGAATAACTAATTTAACTCACCGGTTAGTTCCTTTGTTGTTGTTTAGAAACCTAGTAACTTAGCGGGGTCACTAACCCCAAGTTATTACACACATATATAATCTTTGCTACATTACAAACATAAGGTATTGTAAACCAGCAGTTGTCTAAACCAAGACTGCCATATACGTAGGTGAAAGTTACACAGTATCTGAAGCCAGGACATTGCACAATAACACACTCTTGCTGTTTTGGACCCGAGTAATGAAATTATATATATTCTTTCGGATTAACATTTGGCTAGTAGGTAGGTTATGTGTAGTAAACATAAAACTGGCACTGCACCATCTTGGTTTCCCTACATAGCATACGGAAAATATTATAAGCAACAGCGTTTATTCAAGGCAGTTTTTGTATAATTTCATCACAGATGGGATATTTTTTTTTTTTTTTATTGGGTTCAGAATCGCAGTTGAGCCGTGAACGGCCAAGCTCTGAAGGGCCAGGTTAACCTACAGCCCAAGTTAAGCTAGACTAAAAACTTATGGACTTGGAGGTCGTATTAGATCCTACCTCAGGGTTGCTGACTCGATGTGGGCCTACCTTAGGCCTCGGTTGTATAAAATTAAGATAAAAGTCAAAAGAGGCACTATTTATGGTCTTCTTTCTAAACCTTGCAACAACACAACCTGCACCATTGCACGATGCAACAATCTTGTATCTAAACAACCAAACTGAATTGCAAGAGAGCTCTCTCTAAGACCACGCCCTGTAAGTGCCGCATTCAACAAACGAGTAGAAAGGACGCGCAGTGCCCCCAAAAAATGATGCCACAAGAGACCAAAAATGCTAGCTCTAAATTAAGTGAATTTTTCACTAACCTTACAATTATGAGATGGATATATATCACCTTAACTTAATATATACAAGCAATGCTACATCAATCAGCTTAGTCATCATGTCGCCTTGGGACAACAATGGCTCTTCCTCTTCTAGATTTTCTAACACTCCCCACCGAAGAGGCATTGTTGTCATTACCTTCTGCAAATTTAGCCATGAGGCTGTAACTCAAATGTTTCACCTTGACTATCCGTGTTTTTTGCTGATTTCTAAAGCATAGAGTTTTTGTCTAGGTCTCTTTAATTTTCCTCCTGAAGTCTTCACCAGTGCAGACCTAACTAAATTGTCTTTGCCAACAAACAATGCTTCAATTATGTCAAGCTTCCAGCATTGCCTTGGTCTTTTATTCCCAATCATTACCACTTCTCCCACCGTGATACAATTTGCAGTGGAGCCCTTTACATTGCCTGATGGGTAATAATTAAGTTCTGGCAAGTATTCCATCTGCCACCTCTTCCATAACTGATCTTGTAGCTCTTCAAGGTACTTGAACCTTCTGGTTAACTCTTCTCGAGTGCTCTGGATAGGCTGTAAGTCTTCTGGCAAACTGGGGCTTGATGTTAATCGTTTACCACAAAGAAAATTATTTGGTGTCAATGGCTCTGCATACTGTTATAAACAAAGGTGATAGGCCTGCTGTTCACCATTGCTTCTACTTCACACAAAACAGTGCAGAAATCTTTTTTGCTCAAATGAGCATCAGCTAAAAGTTTCTTTAATGGACACTTTACACTTCTCACTAGCCTTTCCCAAAATCCTCCCCACCATGGTGCTCTCTCAACAGTAAACTCCCACTGTACCCCATGGTGTGAAAAGTAGGATTGGAATCCCTCCTCTTTTAGCAAGGACCAAACTTCTTGGAGTTCCTTTGCAGCCTTTTTGAAGGTTTTTGCATTATCCGATATGATTTTATTTGGGAAACCCCTTCTGTTCACAAACCTTTTAAAGGCCAAAAGAAACACATCGCTACTTAAGTTGCTTACCAACTCCAAATGGATTGCTCTGGTGATAGCACATGTGAAAAGACATATATAACCTTTGTTAGACTCCCCTTACTCATACATATAGACTGGACCTGCGAAGTCTACTCCCACTACATCAAATGAGGCAGTATAAACACACCGTCCTCTTGGAAGTGGAGCCACCTTTTCATAATAAGGTTTTGCACTCCAATGCTTGCAAACCACACATTCATGCAAGACCTTTTTTACTACTTGTTTAATTTTGGGAATCCAAAACTGTTGTCTGATCTCTATTATCACTTCTCTAACTCCAACATGTAACAACTTATGATGAGTATCCAGGATCAAAAGTTCCACAAAGTGCTCCCCAGAAGGTAACAAAAGTGGATGTCTTTTCTCCTCTGGAAGCCCAGAAAACTGTAGTCTACCTCCTACTCTCAATAAGTCCTGATCCAAAAACACATCCAAACCCTTGAGAGCAGAATGTGTTGCAGAACCTGTAATGAACTGCTAGTGAGCAATTCCCCCTCTTCACCAAATTTTTCCTTCTGCACATATACCACCCAGTATTGCCTGGCTTGCTGATTCTCCTTACTGTTCAGAATTCCTTCCCTTCTTGTTTCTCCCTTAATGTTGTTTGTAAATCTATATACCCATGCTGTCACTATTAACCTTTTCAGACTGCTAATGTCCTCAAGCCTCAATATGGGGTCCTGCTGCATAACTTAACAACTGTTCACAGTGCATTTTCTCATTTCACTCACCCATTCTTTTTGAGCCTGGCATTCTCCTACAATAGGCTGACTAGAAGGCCAGTTTTCACCTCCCAAATTTTAGCGCCACTGGCCCATTCCACCACAAACTTGACTGTGCAAGATCTTTCGCTGAAATTCCTCGTGTTGGTAAATCAGCTGAGTTTTGGGTGCCTGGACAATGCTTCCATTGCTTGGGATCAGTGTGTGCTTGAATTTCCTCCACCCTATCCCTATTGGCAACAAATGGTTTCCATTTCCTTGCCTGGCTTCTTAACCAGTGCCAAACTATAGTGGAGTCTGTCCAATAATAGCTTGGAATTTCATAGAGGGCCAAAGACTTTTGCACTGTAACTGCAAGCCGACTAGCAATAACTGCACCCATCAATTCCAACCTTGGAATAGAAAGCCTTTTCAAAGGTGCTACTCTGCTCTTTGCAGCAACCAACCTGCAACTTACTTCCTCTTTGAATGTGCCTCTTATATAAATCCAAGTTGCATAGGCTTCCTCACTTGCATCACAAAAGATGTGCAGCTCCATCTTGGGATTTCAATGTCTCCAAGATGTGCCAATTCTTTGAACCAATATTTCCACCTTACCACCGTATGATCAGGTAACTCTTGGTCCCAACCAAGTCCAATTTTCCAGAGGCTCTGAAACCAAATTTTTTACTTTATCACAAATGGAGCCAGGAATCCAAGATGATCAAAGACCTTTGAAGCCAAACTAAGAGTTGTACCTTTTGTCCACCTTGTCTCATTTTCAGCCAGCTCTACTAAAGATTTCCCATTGAAAGTAAACAAATCCTCTCCTTGCTGCCAAACAATGCCTAGCACCTTTTGTTAAAAAAAGTGGTTAGAAATAACCGCATATATTTCCAAATAAAATATAAACAAAATAAATAAAAATAACAACCCTCGTTTCTAACCAACTAGTGAAGTTGGGTTTCCCTAATTGACAAAAAGAAGAAAGAAAAAAGTTTCTGAGACAAAGAAAAACGGAGCTTTGTCCATGCTTGAAAAATTTTGACTGCAT
The DNA here is from genome assembly GCA_023014485.1 of Bathynomus jamesi. Classification (NCBI taxonomy): domain Eukaryota; kingdom Metazoa; phylum Arthropoda; class Malacostraca; order Isopoda; family Cirolanidae; genus Bathynomus; species Bathynomus jamesi. The sequence continues at coordinate 1,101,048 of JAJOZX010000746.1, read as the reverse complement.
GAAGCGGGCTAGTTTTTTTCGTAAAAAAATTCTCGTGGTTCCCCAACTAACCGGGCAACTTAAAGTCAACCTTTTAAACCTCACAACCTTTAAATCTTATCCTTAATAACCACTGCAATTAAACAAAAACCCTGTTTAACTAAATAGAGGCCTATCAGAACTAGGTATAAGTAAGTTAATTAAAGAAAATAACTAAGGTAAGAGAAAAACTAGGTACCTAGAAGAAACTCGAACCGGGCTACAACTGCCCTAACTCGATAATTAAATGGCTGTTATAGCCCCTATTAAAACCTAAAGGCAATATAGCCCTAACTTAACTTGAGTAAAACCTTCAAAACCTTAAACCTTAAACCTTTAAAACAAAAACTTAAGGGCAATACAGCCCTAGCCTAACTTAACCTGCAAAACCTAGGTCTGGGAAATAGCCCCTACAAATAAATAACCTAGCAGTGTGTTAAATAATAACTTAAAACTTAACAAATAAAATTCAAACCTGGAAACTAAATGAAACTTATGGATTAGTTAGAAACAGAAAGGGTAACGTTCAACTGGCAACTTCATTTTTGGTAAGTCTAAATTAATTTTAATGAATTTAGCTTCACCATAGTTAGTAATCTGGCTGCTGACCAAATTTTAACCTGAAAACCACTGCAACCTACAGTGAAAAAGTCTGTAGCTATGTTGACAGTGTCTAAATAGGCCATTATTATTTCTATAATTACTGTGTCTATTTAAAGTAAACTTAACCTTAATATTACACCTAAATAAAAATAATCTCTCTCAAGCTAAATAATAAATTCTTCAATAAATTTTTCAATATGGCGCCCCCGGGTGGGCAGTCGAGAAGTTAGTTACCCTTTTTTTTTTATTTCTGATACAATAGTTTTAAATCCAGTGAATTAAATTTTTTACATAATCTGAAAATTTAATTATAAATATCATTGATAATATCATTTATAATATTAAACCTAAAAAATGGCTAATGAAACTGAAGCCACTCCAGGAAAAAGTATGGAGACATGGTTGGGAAGTGATGTGGAAGCACTTGAAACTAGTAAATTGGTAAAAAGGAGGGGAGCAATCAGAACCTCAGCTACTAAACTTTTAGCTACAATCAAAGAGAGATTGGATGATTGGACTGAGGAACAAAAAAATTCATATGCTCGGCTTTTGTCCTCACAACTGGACAAGTTACAAAATTTAGATGAGGAAATCCTTAGAATGTATGTTTGTTCCGAAGGCTTCTCAGAGGCTAAACAAGAAAAACTAGATGAAAAAAATAGTTATTACCACTTGAAATAGATCAAATGATACAAGCATTAACAACTAAAAAAGAAAATAATGCCGAAGCCAAACCTAAACCAAGAATAAGTACTAAAATTCCTGAGCTTCAAATATTACCATTTGATGGAAATCCCTCTAAATTTCAAAACTTTAAGACCTCATTCAGAAACATTTATGATAACATAGGTCTTTCCGAAGAAGAGAAATTTGCCTACCTAAAACAACATTTGAGTGGAAACCCTGCCATTCAAATAAACTGCATGCAAGAAAGTAAAACATCTTATGAAGAAGCATGGCAGCAGTTGGAGGGCTGTTATGCAACACCAGGCCAAATTAAATTCTCCATAATAAAATCACTTTTAACCAAATCCATAATAACCAAAAATTTTAAATCACTTCATGACTTTCAAGCAGATATGCACTCTACCATAAATTTAATGCAAACTCAAAAATTAGAATTAGAAGATATACTCTTGTATGTATATTATAATAAACTAAGTCAAGAAACTCAGGAATTTTTAAGAACTTGTGGTTTTAAACTCTATGACCACTTTGATAAGTTTAAAGAAGCATTGCTGAAGCTACCAAAACCTTAGCTAATGTTAATTTTGATCTAACAAAGTGAGTTAACTACCTTATACCTAAACAAAAAAGAAACTTCTCTCCAGAACCAGCCAGAAAACCATGGTATTCTGGCCAAACTACAGCTGCTCTGGCAGTTTCTACCCAAAGACAATCCTCAAGAAGAGCTCAACATACTGACCAGAGAGAACTTTACTGCAAATTGTGTAAGAAAAACTCTCACAGAATCTCAAAATGTGATTCTTTCCCTGAAAGTTGGGATAAACTGAAAAAACTTGCTAAATTAAATTATTGTACTAAATGTACCTCATCTAAACACCAAGCCAAAGAATGCCCCATTTCTTTCCAACCCTGTTCATTTTGTAGGTTTTCTAACCATTTATCCTTCCTTTGTACCAAACAAAAAGGAAAACCAGAGGAAGATAAGAAAACCAAAACCAGTACGAAGTAGCTACCCAAAAAGAAAACTCAAAACAAGGGAAACAAGTTACTAACTTATTAAGTTTAAAAAACACTGATCAAGAAGTAGCATTAATTCCTTCCATGCAGATGAGAATAAGAAACTCAGAAAAATCAATTAAATGCAGAGCACTTTTGGATAATTGTAGTCAAGCCAGCTACATTACCAAGGAACTTGTGAAAAAATTAAATCTTCCAACTAAACACTACGAGGAATCCATAACCATAACAGGATTTATAGCCAACAAGAAACAACCAAATTATGAAGTAGCTATAATTAAATTGGAGGATTCTAGAAACCCTGGAAACTACCAAGAAATAGAAGCCATCATAATTGATGATATTAATATTAAATATGAAGTTCCGGGATTACTGAAACTTCAAACTTATTTAAAATCCTTAAATTATCAGCTTGCAGATCACTTTGAAGCTGATGAAGTGGCGACTTCATGTTAATTTTTGGGGCTGCAACCCACAAACTTTTTGCCCTCAGCACTCATCAGATTCATACTGCCTCTTGTTATAAATCTCCCTATGGAATACTTTTATTGGGTTTCCCTTCAGATTACTACCCTGAAAAAGAAAAAGAACCAATAAGAGATCAGATCAGCTTCTGTATTACCAACCCGCTACTTACTAGTACAACTTCTAATGAAGATCTAGAAAAAATTGAACACCAGATTGCACAATTTAGCAAACTAGAAAACTTGGGTATTTCTGGGGATGAACCATTTTCAAACAAAGAAAAAGATCTGATTGCAAACTTCGAAAAGGAAGTTAAAATAGAAGATGAAAGATTGTCTGTTAAGGTACCATGGAATGACCAAAAAGATAAAATTTCACCAAACTTTAACTATGCTATTAGCAGGTTAAAGTCCACTTGCAAAAAATTAAAAAAAGATAACTTAATGCAACCTTATTCAGACATCCTTGAACAACAATTCCAGGAAGGAATAATAGAAGAAGTAGCCTAACAGAAAACTTAAAACAAGCAGGAAATTTTTTACCTCATTTTCCAGTAGTTCGCCCTGGAGTACAAACAACTAAAGTTAGGATTGTAGTAGATCCCTCGGGTAAAAGCAAACCAGAAGAAATAACAGTAAATGATGCTACTGAGGACTGCCCTTCACTCCTACCTCATTTAGCAAAATTGTGCATTAAATTAAGGCATGGTAAATATTTGATGATTGGAGACATTCAAAAAGCATATTTACAACTTAAATATCAAACAGAATTTGACTGCAATGCCCACAAAATTCTGTGGTTAAAAGATACCCAATTGGCTCCAAATGACGACAACCTGATCTGCTATAAATATAAAAGAGTTACCTTTGGCAACAAAAGCAGTCCATTTTTACTACAACAATCTCTCCAACACATTTTTAATGAACAACAAAACCAAGTGGCAGACTACCTAGCTAACCGCTTTTACATGGACAATGCTTTAATTAATGCCAACAATCTCTCAGAACTCAAAGACCTTTACAATTATAGTGTAAACACCTTAATTGAATATAATTTGAAGCTATATGAATGGGCCTCCAATCACTCAGAACTTCAAGGACTATTTGAAAAACATGACATAGCCTCCTCAGAAGATAAAGAAAATGTAAAACTATTAGGATATGGTTGGAACGCAAATGCTGATACACTCCATCTAAAAACTGTAAACTTGAACTCAGAAGCCAAAACTAAAAGAGAAATACTAAGTTCTGTGCAATCATTGTTTGATCCAATTGGATTTGTTGCACCCTTAGTGTTTAAATTAAAACTCTTCATGCAGAAAGTAACAGCTACCAAAAAAGATTGGGATGAATATCTAGAACCTGAAATGCTGCGTGAATGGAAAAAACTTTGTAAAGAAATAAATGAAAAAACTCCCTTGTTAAACATGGAAAAATTCTCTAACAGGAAAAAACTGGTCAGAATCACTGCCTATGTTCTACGGTTCATAGAAAACTTAAAGTACTTCCGCACTCACGAATATAACCCCAAATGTAACCTAACAATGGAAGAACAAATTGCTGTTTTGGAGAAAAATCATACAGCTTACAAAACTAAGGCCACAAATTACTGGCTAAAATTAGTCCAGCAACAGCATTTCTCAAAAGAAAAAGAAATAATCAACAAACTAAATAAAGGAGAAAAAGTTGAGGACCTAACAAAGCTGCAAAAGAATCTAAAACTCTTCATTGACAAAGAAGGGTTAGTCAGAACAATGGGGAGATATAAATATGCAACCAACCTTAACTATTCTGCTAGGTATCCTGTACTACTGCCTGAAAATTCTCATTTAACAACGTTAATCATAACTGAATGTCATGCAAAAGCCAGTCATGCAACCTTAGCTACCACATGCAATTTCCTCAGACAGGAATTCTGGATCCCCAAAATAAGGCAAGTAGTTAAAAAGGTTCTGAAACAATGTCTGTTTTGCAAAAAATACTTTGCCATGGCTTATGAAGTGCCTACTACTGGACCATTAGTAACGGAACGTTTAAGCTATGAAAAACCCTTTGAAAAAACTGCCCTTGACAATGCTGGTCCAATTTCTGTCCAGGATGAGAATAACCAATTCATGAAAGTCTACTTATTATTGTTCACTTGCTGCGCCACCAGATTCACCAGCCTTCACATCTGCACTGACCTTTCTGCTAAAACCTTTTTAAGAGAACTTTACCATTTGTCCTTAAACTACTCCCTTCCAAAGGTTTTGATTTCAGACAATCAAGCCACCTTCAAAAGATCTGAAGATTACCTTAAACATTGGTTCCAAAATGTTCTTGTGTCTCAGTACCTCTCTGATCATGGTATCCAGTGGAAATTTACAGCAGCCTATTCACCCAGAACCTTAGGAATAGCTGAAAGAATGGTGGGTTTAGTCAAAAGAGCCCTCTATACCTCCCTAAAAGGAAGAAAAATCCCTTTAACTGAACTAAAAACAATTGTTCTTGAAATAATGAATACAATTAATTCAAGACCACTCACTTATGTTAATTCAAATGAAGATCCCTCCTCTGATCTACTAACTCCTTTCAAGTTGCTTTTTGGGTATGACAATACCAAATTCAACTTTTTAACCACTAATGATACCCTAGAAGCTGTTAATGAAGGTGATCAGGTGGATGCTGATTATATGACAGCAACAGAGGACAAAGAAAGAAAGAAAATACTGAATTACTTTCATAAGGGAGTTGAACAATCTCAAGAAATCAAAAAAAGATGGCGATACGAATATTTGAGTAGTTTGAGGGAAAAAGAATACCAACAACACAAACAACCAGTAAGTAAAGAACCTAAAGTAGGAGAACTATGTCTCTTAGATGAAAATTCTATGAATCCCAAATACTTCTGGAAGATTGCTGTAATTGAAACATTACACCCAGATGAAGATGGCATAATCAGGCATGTAACTGTAAAAACACCCAATGGTCATCTCTCCAGAAGACACGTATATCGGTTATACCCACTGGAAATAACTGATAAACCGAATATTGACCTGGAAGAACTGGAAAATTCTTCCACAGAATCAGGAACTGTAGATTCTCCTGACACTACTACTGCGCCGCTACTCAACCCCGACCACAAAGACAAGCTGCAGTTAGATTTCGGGAAGAACTGCAAAGGAAAATACAGGGTGGATCTTTGTGAAGACCACAAATTGAAAATTGTAAATAATTGTAAATAGCTATAACTTAGGACTAACGTTCTACAGAAAAGACGCTTTCATTTTCATATTTCACCTAAAAGGAACTTTTCTGTAGAGCATATCATCTTCATTCATCAAAAAATAAATAAATAAAATTTCCCAAGAATATAATTCTGGGTAAATTTTTTCCCCTTGGGGGGAATGTTAAAAAACGTGGTTAGAAATAACCGCATATATTTCCAAATAAAATATAAACAAAATAAATAAAAATAACAACCCTCGTTTCTAACCAACTAGTGAAGTTGGGTTTCCCTAATTGACAAAAAGAAGAAAGAAAAAAGTTTCTGAGACAAAGAAAAACGGAGCTTTGTCCATGCTTGAAAAATGTTGACTGCATGAAGCGGGCTAGTTTTTTCGTAAAGGAAAATTCTCGTGGTTCCCCAACTAACCGGGCAACTTAGTCACCTTTTAAACCTCACAACCTTTAAATCTTATCCTTAATAACCACTGCAATTAAACAAAAACCCTGTTTAACTAAATAGAGGCCTATCAGATCTAGGTATAAGTGAGTTAATTAAAGAAAATAACTAAGGTAAGAGAAAAACTAGGTACCTAGAAGAAACTCGAACCGGGCTACAACTGCCCTAACTCAATAATTAAATGGCTGTTATAGCCCCTATTAAAACCTAAAGGCAATATAGCCCTAACTTAACTTGAGTAAAACCTTTAAAAACAAAAACTTAAGGGCAATACAGCCCTAGCCTAACTTAACCTGCAAAACCTAGGTCTGGGAAATAGCCCCTACAAATAAATAACCTAGCAGTGTGTTAAATAATAACTTAAAACTTAACAAATAAAATTCAAACCTGGAAACTAAATGAAACTTATGGATTAGTTAGAAACAGAAAGGGTAACGTTCAACTGGCAACTTCATTTTTGGTAAGTCTAAATTAATTTTAATGAATTTAGCTTCACCATAGTTAGTAATCTGGCTGCTGACCAAATTTTAACCTGAAAACCACTGCAACCTACAGTGAAAAAGTCTGTAGCTATGTTGACAGTGTCTAAATAGGCCATTATTATTTCTATAATTATTGTGTCTATTTAAAGTAAACTTAACCTTAATATTACACCTAAATAAAAATAATCTCTCTCAAGCTAAATAATAAATTCTTCAATAAATTTTTCAATACCTTTGTCTCTATTGCCCACAATTCCTCAATACTTTCTGCTGCATCAGGTACTACACAGGGCTGACTCATAAACTGTTGTGATTGTTCTGACATTTTCTAAGCTCCATGCGAACCTCCCTCATTATAGCTCTAGCCTCCCTGAATATCTGTTTAGCCATTTCTGTATTATACACGGAACACAGCAAATCATCAACATAAAAATTTTTCCTTGTGTTCAATAGTGTTAGGATAGACTTCAGAATATTTCTTAAAATGGTACTGCATAGTAGCTGCCAACAAAAATGGACTAGAGCCGAGGCCAAACAACACTGACTTCATTCTATATGCTTGAACCTTAGGTTCATTTTCCAACAAGTCTTTCGTATCCATCCACAGATACCTTACTATATCTCTGTCCTCTGGTTTTAACTTTATCCTCAAAAAGGCTTGCTTCACATCTGCAGTCAATGCTACTCTACTGAGGTGACGTGTATGTATATATATGTATATAGTCTAAAAGTCACTAAAGAGTAAATATCACTAAATCTAAGCTGAATGGCAAGACGAAGCCATAAACGAACCAACGGGGTTCGTATTGCTTTGGTCTGGCCTAGACATGTTTTTTCCTATCTGACCTAATCTTTGGTGCTGAGTAAAATTAGGTGATGAATCTAAGGTAACAAATCGGGTAGGAAGTTGTTCGTACTTAAGTATAGTTAGGGGTAATGTCTATAGCTTCTAAATTGGTAATGTAAGAGAGAGTTAGGTAGGCTGTTGTGGGACACAGGAATAAAACGGTAGGCTTCAAGGAATACCTAATTCAACGCACCGGTAAGTGCTTTTGATTGTTTGCTAGAACCTAAGTAACCTAACTGGGGTGTCTACCCCACGCTATTTTTCCTTGTGTTCAATAGTGTTAGGATAGACTTCAGAATATTTCTTAAAATGGTACTGCATAGTAGCTGCCAACAAAAATGGACTAGAGCCGAGGCCAAACAACACTGACTTCATTCTATATGCTTGAACCTTAGGTTCATTTTCCAACAAGTCTTTCGTATCCATCCACAGATACCTTACTATATCTCTGTCCTCTGGTTTTAACTTTATCCCCAAAAAGGCTTGCTTCACATCTGCAGTCAATGCTACTCTACCAAACCTGAATCTCAGTAACAAGGAAAATAAATCTGCATTTAAATTTGGTCCAGCATCCAAACAGTCATTCAAGAACACACCACCTTTGTCCTTGGCTGAGCCATCAAAAACTACCCTCAGTTTGGTGGTAGTTTTGTCTCGCCGTACTACTGCATGGTGTGCCAGATAATGTGCCTCCTGGCTCACCAGCTCACCTTTCACCCTTTCAGCATAGCCCTCCTTTACATAGCTTAGGATGGCTTCATTGTATTCAATTAACAACTCATTTTTTCTTAGTCTGTACAATAAAGTCGCCAACCCCCTATTAGCTAGCTGAAGGTTTGAACTGGGTTTGCAAGAATCCTTCCAAGGGAGGCCAACTTCATAGCAACCATCTCTAAACCCAATCCCTTTTTCAAATTGCTCTAAAACATCACTGTTCACTGTACTCGCCTGCTTCTCCTGTTTGTCCTTTATGCCAATGAATTGAAGTTCCCAAAAGGCTTTCAACTGCCTTTCCAAACCATGGCTGTTCTCCTCAATCTTAACAAAGAGCTTTAACCTCCATTTCATTGCAATAGCTCCCATGTAGCATCCAGCCTAGCTTACTTTCAATAGCTACCGGACCTCGAGATGTGCGAACAATATTACCAGTGATGAAGTCCTAGTAGTAGTCAGCTCCAATCGAAAGACTAATATCTTCTGTTCCTTCAAACTTATTATTGCCCAAATTAATTCCTTTAACTTGCAGTTCTTGGACACATGCCATATCTAAACAAGTAGTGACTGGAGCACAAAGTTCCTCAATCTCTACAGCTTGGACCTTGGTAGTGGGACTTCGTGGTAACAACCCCTTAACCAGAACTTCTACCTTCTTAACTTTGGTTCGGTTTTGAACGAAACCCCCAAACCCAGAAATTCTTAAATTTTCCCTCTTAAGTTCTTTAAACTTCAATTTTCTGAAAATTCTGGTCTTAATAAAGCTACACTGGCTACCACTATCAAACAACACACTTAAGTAGCTTCTCCATCATTCCCAATTAATAATGCTGCAGCTGTTTGCAATAATCCCCCTTTACTTTTACTCCTTTTCATAGCAGTGGCATGTGCTACTGATGTCTCTACTTCTGGGGTAGGCCTACTAGGAGTGTTTACACACAATAATGGCTGATGCCGGCCATGGCATTTTTTGCACAAAATTTTAAACTTACAAAAACTTGCTCTGTGACCTTTCAAGAAGCATTTAAAACATGATTTGGACTTAGTTACCCTGTCCTTTTTCTCCTGAACAGGTGAAGCCTCAGCCACATCACATTTATGACTTGTGGTTGCCTTCGCAAAATATGTATTCCTTGATTCCCTTTAATTTATTCTCAGAGGATGCATGTAGAGCTGACACTGTACCTGGGCTATTCCTTTTTGTAGAAACTTTGGTGCTGTTCCTTCCTTTGTCCCCTTGTTTAACATCCCACTGTGCAAACTCAATTCCCCCTCGTCTTGCTAATTCTGTGCTTAAAAGACTAAACATCTGCTGAAGGGGGATGTACACATGTTCTGTAGAGTGTCCCCTACTTAATTCAAGCAAAATTGAGCTAGGCAATTTAGACTTCAGTATAGTAACCAACATTATACCATACCTTTCCATTCCTACACCTAAGTTGTCCAGGGACCTAGTTCTAACTTTAAATTCATCATATAACTGCCGTAACTCCTTGACATTATTGGGATTATTAACAGGAGGTATAGCTAAAAGTTCGCGGAGGTGGCTTTTAATTAAGATCTCTGGCTTACCAAACTATTTCTTTAATATATCCGAAGCTACATTATAATTAGCCTCTGTTAATGCTAATCCTGCTATTGTCTTTGTTGCCTCCCCTTCCAAGAGGGAATGCAAATAATTAAACTTCTCCACTGCACTTAACACTTGACTAGAATGAACTGCTGATTGAAAACTGTCTGCCCATCCTTGCCATTCCTGAATACTCCCAGAAAATGTTTTGAGTACAAGCCTCGGTAATTGAACTGCAGATCTGTTAACATTAACTTCACAAACACCATTTGTTGAGGGTTGTGTTTCATTATTAGACCTGGTCTCTAACTGTACTGAGCTGCTAAACGTTTTTGCTCTGTGGCATACTTTAATTATGTCATCAATAATCTCTTCAAAGTAAATTGTTATTTTCTATTTCATCCTCTTCTATAAGAGCCTCAATTTTAACATTTACTTCGCTTAGAGCAACCTTTTCAGTTTCTAATATGGAAAGCTGCGCAGTCACTAAGTTTAAATCCTCTTGCTCTATGGCAGAATCTATAGTGGCAATGACCTTTGTAATTAGACCTTTGTAGGCGCTTCTCCTTTTTCTAAACTTGTTCAATTCAGCTGCATTCTTTTTCAATGCAAACAACAATTGGGCTCATTACCAAATAAGCTGAATTGGCAAAAATACTTAACCAAACTGATCAAACTCAAATTTTGCTTTTTTCAAATAAACTGAATTGCTTGGTTCGGCTACTGACCGACCACCAGTATGGAATACCAAATTTTCCACCCGAGTAACTGGCGCACTGAAGTCTGCAACCTTCGCCTACGAATAATAAACCAAAATTAACCAAACCGGTAAAAATGTAGGCCCAAAACAACGACAGACGAGCGGCCAAGTTTCGCAATTGGGCGACCAAACTTTCTACCCTGGGACCTTAACTCAACCCGTCCAGGCCTAACTTGGGATACAATTTGCACAATCAGAACTTTGCCGGAAAATAGTCACTGACTCAGTCTTGGGCTAGAATTCAGTTCCGAAGGACCATGTTGGTTTTTTAAATTTTTTTATATTGGGTTCAGAATCCCAGCTGAGCCATGAACGGTCAAGCTCTGAAGGGCCAGTTTAACATACAGCCCAAGTTAAGCTAGACTAAAAACTTACGGACTTGGAGGTCCTATTAGGTCCTACCTCAGAGTTGCTGACTCGATGTGGGCCCACCTTAGGCCTCAGTTGGGATCAAATGTAGAATTCGGACCCCAGCCTTCTTTAGTTAGCTTTATAAGGCTAACGAAAATATCATGACCTAACCTAACCAATCGTCAAGGGCGTACAGTTAACCTAACGATTGGTTAGGTTAGGTTGTGATATTTTCGTTAGTTAGCCTTATAAAGCTAACTAAAGAAGGCTGGGGTCCGAATTCTACATTTGTTCACTCAGTTGTATAATATTAAGATAAAAAACGAAAGAGGCACTATTTATGGTCTTCTTTCTAAACCTTGCAACAACACAACCTGCACCATTGCACGATGCAACAATCTTGTATCTAAACAACCAAACTGAATTGCAAGAGAGCTCTCTCTAAGACCACGCCCTGTAAGTGCCGCATTCAACAAACGAGTAGAAAGGACGCGCAGTGCCCCAAAAAAATGCCATGAGAGACCAAAAATGCTAGCTCTAAATTAAGTGAATTTTTCACTAACCTTACAATTATGAGATGGATATATATATATATACACCTTGACTTAATATATACAAGCAATGCTGCATCAATCAGCTTAGTCATCATATCGCCTTGGGACAACAATGGCTCTTCCTTTTCTAGATTTTGTAACAGGGATGTATACAATGCAGTACAGTAAGTTCTAAAAAGAGAAGTTTTAACTGATTCTGAGCACGCACCAAATTTCCTTACTTGCATATTACCCTGAACATAAGCTTTTTACGTTGCCTCTCAATATCAACTTTACCTCGCAGCTCGTGAGTAATTACATGACCTAAGTATTTACATGCGTCTTTGACAGGTATTTTCTGACCATTCATTTCAAAAGACCCACATGATACATGTTTCAGTAGATTACACCTAAAAATCAAAATACAACTCCTCTTCCCCATTGTAGGTGGTCATTTTCTATACCATATTGTTCACATACCTCTGATAGTACTCTCAGCCCATGGGGAGAGGGTGACAGAAGAACAAGGTCATCAGCATACATTAAATGATTAATTTTTTCCTTTCCAATGACACAGCCAGTACGTGCAGTTTTTAGTTCATTGGTAAGGTCATTCATGTATACAGAAAAGATATGATGATAATGTACCCCCTTGCCTAACACCATTAGTTACCTTAAAACCTGATGATACAGTGCTTTTCCATTTTACGAACATGGTCTGCTCTGTATATCAGAATACAAGTTCCTAAGTATATATTTAGGTACCCCTCGACACAGAGTTTCTTGAAAAGTTTGTGATGGTTAACTCTATCAAATACTTTTGATACATCCAAAAAACGGGAATATACGTTGCTACTTGACATCTTGTACTTTAGGACCGCTTCCTTTAGCATATAAATACATTTGTCTGTACCATGTTTCACTCTAAAGCCAAACTGATTGTCATAAGTCTGCAGGTAAGTACCGTATTTTCCGGCATATAAGGCGCACGAGCATATAAGACGCACCCCAATTTTGGCAGGCATATTCTTGAAAAAAAATAAAAGGTCATCATCTGTGCCATCAAGGGCATTGCTAATGCCACACTTCTTAAAAGACCGTACAATTGTCTCCGTTTTAACTTCATTCCAAGCATTTTTGACCCATTGGCAAACCTGAGCTATTGTAGGCCTCTTGATCCGACCTATTGGTGTTAGTTCATGCTGTGGGAGCGTCATCCATTTGTTCCATTCTTCACGCATGTACCCCTTAAAAGGTTTGTTTATCGACACATCTAGGGGTTGCAATTGACCTGTTAATCACCCAGGTATTACAGCTAGTTTTGTTTTTAATCTGTTTACTCTACTCTGAGTGGCCTTTGTTATGTGAGACCGGAACTGGTCCCACACGAGAAGCGACGGCTTTTTGAGGAGTCCACCAAGACGCCGTGACCACACCTTTTCTAGCCACAGCTTTACGCCATCCTCATCCATGCGCTCAGCGCAGTTGAAAGTGATGGGACCTTGCGCAGCCTAGCCTGTTGTCTGCCCCACCAACCACCAAAACAAACATGGCTGCCTGTTGTTTACAGTAATAATGTCAAAGAGTTGTATAAAATAGACAACATGCACAAACGAGTGGTTTGTCGGACAAGGGCTAATGACCCTCATACTTTACGATTATTTACAACTGTTGAAGCTGGTTTGCTTATTACGTAATCGTAATCTATAAATTATAATTTATAATAGTTACTAATCACTCTAAAGTAATCTGGGAACCAGTTTTGTAGGGGAGGTGTTTGGAGTTCAGTTTATCGATACCGCAGCACCGAAACCACCACTTGCCGGTAACCAAAAGCCTACCCATGACCCTGACCTTGAGCATATAAGGCGCGGGGTGATTTTCTGAGACTTTTTGGGGGAAAAATACCGCGCCTTATATGCCGGAAAATACGGTACTTATCCTATTATAAATGACATATTCTAACACCTTAGAAAGTATACCGGCAAGTGAGTGCTATTGGCCTATAATTATTCCTATCACAGATACTAGCACCCTTATTTTCAACAGATGGCAACAATACAACTGACAAAATGGACTGTGGCAAGTAAAGTATCCATGTATCATACAGCTTGTGAAACTCATTGCAAGCATGGGTATTATACGCAGGGCCGCCGAGAGTTGCCATGGGCTCCCCTGTTTACTCAGTATTTTATTATGAATGTTTTTTGTGTACCATAACAAGCAAACTGGTTATATGTCCAAGTCACTATTCAAAACATGTAGTATGAATAAACAACTCTGAAGAAAATTACCATTTTATTTTTCGAATCAATTATATTAATTCTATCACCATACAATTTACAAATGCAGTACCAGTCCATGCAGGAAAGACAATTGTTTACTGCAAGATTTTCATAATTAGAAGTGTACTTTCTTTGCCTTCTCTCTAGCAAAGTGGTACCATAAATGATTGATGAAATTTAAAGTACAGGCTAACTGGCTTTCAATTGCAGTGGTTCCCATATCTGTCAGTCGGTCTTGGGCATTCATTGGTGGACCGCAGATAATATTTTCTCTGTTTCAGTTTGACTATGATAATCTCTCTAAAATGCATGTTCATTAATTATATTTTCTGTTATTTAATCAATTGCTTTATTATTTTTAGATTTTATCCCCCCTCTTTCCGGGCCCCGGGGATTTAACCCGGCTTCCCCGCCCTCTCTGCGGCCCTGCTTCTGGCCCCATAAATACAGAGGGGTCCTTACATTCTGCCTTATATAGAAAGAGCTGTAGGTATCTGGTCGTTTACTGGTTAATTTGGAACAGGTAGTCCCAATTTTTGTCATTTCACGCAGGTATTCTTCTAATTCTGAGGCAGATAGGTCAGGTCCTTGCCTTAATTGCTGTATTTGTTGCTAGCCCTAGCCGTGGTTCTCTTCTGGATGGAGGGGGGTGGGGGTCCCAAGGTCCTGTTTCTTTTTTCAACGCATACCCCTTTTACCAACTGTTGTCCACCCATGCCCCACATTCTGCTCACCAGGATGACTAGCTGCCAAACAAGTTTGAATAGGCCCTTGAGGTATGGCTACATTACTAATGGTCTCAGCAGCATTGCCTTCTGTTGCAGTTAATTTGTTGTTAGTCTGTGTTTGAGATTCATCATATCTCAGACTATGCAGTGTAGGGTAGATACGTACTACCTGCTGCCCACTGTTAGGATGGTGGTTCGTGTTCATACAAGCTTTTATATCATTGGACTTTTCTTTCAGAACTTGAGAGTAAAGTACCTTACCGTTTTCTCCCCTCCTGTGGTTTGGATATACAGTTCTGATGAGCTGTAAGAGAAGATGGTGTGAGAATAGGAGCGTCAGGCCTCCTATCCTGAGGCTCACTATGCTGTGTTGTGGTGATGGCAGTATCCCTGTCTGGCACAGTTTGCCTGCTACTCATCTCAGCTTCCAAGTCTGAGATCATAGAAGTCGGTTTTTTGTGTTCAGAGGTTATACTGCTACATGTATCTTTTAGCTCTCTTCTGGATATGCCGAGTATGTAGGCCACTTTTCAGTAGCTGCACCTTATCCTGAAGTGATTCTATTTTACTTAAGAGTACAGTCACATCAATAGTCGAAACGTATGGGTGGCAAGTCCAAGTTCTCACTTGCAAATATGGGCCTATCGTTAGTAGCCTTTATTTCCAAAATCTTTTCAACAATGTCCTCAAGGAAGGTTGAGCACATTTTTCTTTTCACCTTTGCGATGGATAAGCCTCTTGTCAGAGTTCCCATTGGTTGGGTATAATGTAAACGATTTTGCTTTAGCAGTTTCTATCTCTTCACCACTAGTCTAATGTGAAAATAAAAACCCACTCTAATAGACAGAGTTTATTTCCACGACAGTTTCGACGCCCACTGGCATCCTCCTCGGGTGGATACAGAAACACGAATGAACCAAAACAAGAGGGAAAAACAGTCCAGGGACCGACCGTTAAGAAATTCGCACCTAGGTTAGATCCCATTCTCCCGACACCGGAAGGGCATTTTCATTAAGTACATTCGCGCAAATTTAAAACTATCTTCCTGTTCTAAACATACAGATTCTATTATATTTTTCTTACATAATTATTGAATTTATTATTAATTTTATTACATTTAATATTGCATAATTATTTATTACAGAAATTATAAATTTATTATTACATTGGTTATTACATTATTGTTTATTATACAGAACTTAAAACCGAAAAACGAATGAAAAAAGCCGATTAGGAAACAATCCAGAGAAATTCGCACCTAGGTTAGATACCGTTCTCTTACTGGAAGGGCATTTTATTACAGGGTCCGCTTATAAGTACATTCCCACAAATTAAAACTATCTTCTTGTTCTATACATACAGATTCCAATATTTTGACATAATTACTGCATTTATTATTACATTTACATTTTTTTTATCATTTATTATTATTACCTTTACCCTAATTATTAAATTTATAATATTACCTTTATTATTACATCTGTTGCATTTATATTTATTTCCACATTTATTACTTCCATTATTTATTACATTTACTAAAGGCGAGTAAGAAAACATTCCAATCCAGAGATATTTGAGAAATTCACACTTAGGTTCGAACCCGTTCCCACGACTCCGTAAGGGATTTTTTGACCAAGAATCTCATTAAAGGGTCTAACTTATAAGTACCTTCGCACAAATTAAAATTATCTACTTTTTCTATACACACAGATTCTATTATTTTTCTTTTGACATAATTATTACATTTATAAAGTACCTTAATTGATTCCCAATCTATAGCATGATTATTTTGGCTGGCGTGATAAAAAAATGGCATTATTATAGTACAGGGTGGGCCGTAAGTTTCCATACATAGGAAAAATAAACATTTTTTTATGGACAACAATTTTTATTTATATAATATGCTCTACATGGTTGCCATTGTTTTGAAAACACATTTCAATACGTGTTCCCCACTGTTGATGAACACGCATTAGCACAGTTGACGTTATGCTTGTAATGGCGTTGGTGATACGTTCCTTTAGATGATTTATGTCTCGTATCTTTTCCTGATACACCATGGCCTTCAAGTGCCCCCAAAGATAGAAATCAAGGGGGGTGAGATCTGGGGATCTGGGAGGCCACTCCACAGGACCACGCCGACCAATCCAAGCATCCGGAAACTGCTGATCCAAATACCGACGCACGTGAAGACCATAATTTAAATTTTCCTATGTATGGAAACTTACGGCCCACCCTGTATTACAACTTCTGAAGGCATATTTGTGTTCTTTAATACAGGTTTCAATATTTCTTCCAGTTTCTCCCACGTATACTAAATCACAACTTTTACAGGGAATGCTGTAGACACAGGCTTGTTCCTCTTTTGCCACGTTATTCCTAACCAATTTACTTTTCACGGTAGACGAATATTTGAACGCCAAAGCAAACTTAAAATCTTTCGTCAACGGTTTTACTCTTTCTAAGCCGGCAATGTAAGGCAAACTCACATATTGTTTTTGGTTAACTGAAGGTTCCCGAGGGGCATAAAAAGATTTTCTGGCTTTAAAATACGCCTTTCTGATAAACCACTCGGGATATTTTAAATCCTTAAAAATGTTCCAAATCTTTGAATCTATCTTTCTGTATCCACCCGAGGAGGATGCCAGTGGGCGTCGAAACTGTCGTGGAAATAAACTCTGTCTATTAGAGTGGGTTTTTATTTTCATATTTTGACCTTCACGTAGAAAAAAGTGAAGTTTTTTGCATTTACTAGCCTAATGTTTTTCACAATGTGATTTATTGTGCTTTTTTATTCGTGTGACTCGTTCCTTTGTTAAACCTCTTCGCGAACAAAGAGGATTCTGCCTTTTCAAGCCGTCTTCTGATAATATAGTGTTCATTTTGCGAGATACCCTGGGGATATGGCGACTATACATGAACCCCTTAACGGGGTAACGGGGTTGGAAAATGAAACGAGGTTCTCGTCTCTGGAACGTGCCTCAAACTTTGGCAGCTTTCCCGCCAACTTCTGCCCTCGGAAGTTTTTGTGGGCAATTATGGCAGTGTGAGAGCATTAGAGGTATAAATGAGGAACGAGACTGACTGACTGACACGTTTTGACTGAATTGGTTTGTGCGAAACGAAATTGAGTGTGTTGTGATGTTGAAGGGGAAGGAACGAGAGGTGTGCAGTCACTTGACCTTAGTAATTGCACAGTAGGTCAGCTCATTACCAGTCGCGGTGAGGGTAGGAGTCAAACCCGGGTTCTATCTCCAGCTTGCTGGGCAAATTGGAAGCAAATTTTTTATGTATTTCACAGCCCATCATTTACTTTTTCAGCAGATAATTTTGCCTTTTTTCGAACTTCTCTCTACCGATATTTTGGGAAATTACTAGTCTGAAGTTTCTTAGTCATACCAAAGCCTACCTATATTTTGTGTACTCGTATTCGCATTATAACCTGTAAATAACTTCTTGCCAACTATTTTGAACATAAAATTTTAAGCCTCTGAAACTTTAACATTTACTTTAAGCTCGCGAGCTACTTAGATTTTGAGTGCAGCTTCACACATTTTGGTGTCACTGGCTTTGAGTGTGAAGTTTACAATTTTGATAACTGGTGCTTTTCAAATTTATAGAGACTGAATTACTTACTTTTCCTCGATTAACACCAAAGTGTGAAATTTTGTACAAGCGTGGCCTGACTAGATATATGTACTTAAGTAGGCTTTTGTTAAGGTTCGTTCTCCACAGTTATGGAACGCGAAGTTGGAGGCGAAGTATCTGGTATATTAAGCATTTCATTTAACGTTCTAGAATTTGCGTTAGTGATGCAATGCAGAGCTACTTTACAAAAAAAAAAAGCGCGTTGGTGATATAAAGTACAAGAATTTTAAAACATTTTTATTTTTGTTTAATAAGTATTGTTATGGGATATTTTTTATTGTACGATTGATGATTATTAATTAGTGGGTGCCACCAGAAACTGCCACAGCGGTCAGGTCAAACTAACGTGACCCATTGCTGAACTCCTGGAGTACCCATTTATCTATCATACATTTTTTTTTTTCCTGTATGTAAGGATGAACAGTTGAGTGAACTGAGAGCCATCGCAGGGAATCGAATACTGGGTCGGTAGATTGTCAGGGATGCTAACCATCAGGAATCGAAGAACCCTTAACACTACAAAAAAGTCCGGCCTTAAAGGGTTAAGTAGTGAATGCGTATATTTGAAACGCTACCAATTTGTATCGTTCGCCTTAAAAGGGTTAATGTGGCTTCACTTCGCTTATAGGGAAATAGCGTTACCCACTGAGCTACAGGCGGTGGTGTAGACAGTAATACTCTCAATTTGCACCAAATAAACTCTTCTCATTATGTCCAATTTGTATCATATACAAAGGATTGAAATAAAAAGTAATTTTTGAAAACTTGTATTTTATAAGAATTGAATTCTCACACTTGTATGAGAAAACGCTATTAGCTCCCCGCCACGTTTCCGGTTATAAATGGCTCCACTGAAAGAGCTTACAAGCAAAGCATTTTATTAAATATTACGAATGGCTTTGCATTCGCCAATGTTTCTGGTAACCAATATGTATAGTTTGTCGTTACTTATGGCACACTGATCACAGCCTGCTCCACTTCTCTATTTGAATGTAAAACGCCAGGCACTAAAATCATAGAAAATTTACTTCAATTCTTATTCTAACCAACCTAAGTATTTGATTTACACCTTAGTTAAGTAACGACACTAAAGTTAATAGTTTGAATTTTCTTTTTTTAATAAGCTAAAATAATTATATTCTATCAGAATTAAGCGGGAGTATATATATATATAATTTTTTGTATATTACCGAACAATACATAAGACAATGAATATAAAACATTCAAATTGTTGATCTAAATAGGTAAAAATGAATGTGTGATTGATGTGTAGTGGAAGTTTTGTATGGCTTAAAAAAATAATTTTTACGCACCTGGAAAAATAAAATGCGACCGAGTCTTCATTTACGAAGGTAAAAAAATAAATTTATCCCCGCGACGAAATAAATATATCCTTCGTAAAATCTTAGTTATTTATGAGCATGCGCGTAAAAATTATTAATTAAGCCAACTCCCTTTTTCTGTACTCTGAATTATAGTAAGCTGGCTAACGGTATGGTATTGAACTCTGTAAATCAATGTAATTTGACTACGTTTATGGTCACACCTAATTACGCAGATTATTTAAGTACGAAATACCACACTGTTAACCAGATTACTAAAATGCAGTCGAGAGATAACAGTCAGGTCCCACCACTGAATGTTACCTTGTGAGCACACTTCATATTAATATTTATACACTGTGTTCAACATTGATGGAAAAAAAAAAAAAATTGTATCTTCCTTCCGACAGTCCATTGCTTTGATGTTTGTGCACTAGGTAAAAAAGAGGGAGGCGGTGTCGCCATAGCAACAAAGAATGTTGCATAAATAATGTAATATGAAAGTAGTGGTTTAATAACAAAAATAGTGAATAACTTGCAGATGTGAATATGTAAATCCCTTTTTCTTTTAGTTCCTCTTTCAACTTCCGTGAATCCTGTTTATTGTCTCAAAATTAGTATGAACGAAATGAAGACTTAAGTTACAATTTCCTTTTCAGAATGATTGATTAATCATTTACGGATGTTTGCTCGATCAACAGCTTTATATGGAAATTGTCCCATCTCGTCTTACTCAAATCGTTCTTAACACCTACATAGCACCCATTTCACACAAACTATATTCTGTATAATAATTGTAGAACCTTTCATGGTCACAATAACAGTATTCTTTAACATCATATCACAAGAAACAATTCGAGTGCAGTGACTTACGATTGAAGAAATAGTCTATTACCAGAATAATTTAAAAAAAATAGCAAAGTAAAATATTAAAAAAAAAAAAAAAATTTTTTTAGTTAACTAATAAAATCGTGATTTTTATGATTCGATAAGTGTCCAAAAATCAATGACGAAGTAGTCTCCTCTTAATAGGGCGGTGGACCCTCGTGCCTCAACATTGGATTCAAACTCCTGGCGAAGCTGTTGGCCATACTGCAGGCATAGTCCTCTTCTGAACTGGGCATGAGGGATGCCACGCCTAACATGAGCAACATGAGGGCTTGGATCGGGAGCGCGGCTCGAACGACACGGCCGAGGAAGCGGTAAGATCGTCTCACGACACCTTCGTCGTCGTCTTCAGATCTACAAGAAGCCCAAAGGCACCAAGGTTAGTTTTAAGTGGAACTTGTAACGCGTGGAAAGAAATTCGCCGAGTAAATCTATGGAAAAAATTCTGAATTTTTCAAAGTTTAGCACAAATTCATAATTAGTTATAGTAAACTAGTTCGGGAAAATCGTCTTGTATCACTTGACTGGGGGCCGAATGCACAGTCGTCCTAAACGTTTTTTCTTTTCAAAATACAATTTATCGAATTTTTAAACTTGGTGCTTTTCCATGGATTCATTCCTTGGCGACTTTCCACGACTATAAAAATAATCAGGGAGGGACAGAAACTGAACTGTTTCTGTCACAGAACAAAAGGCCAAATAATGTGGCCCCTTTGCGCTAACTCCTCCTCCTATTATTACAAGCATCATCGGGAGTCGAACCCCCGAACTCAGTGTCTTCACTCGAGTTAAAAGAAAACCGACCCAATTAGTTAAAAAAAAAATTAAAAAATATCTACCTTCGCGTAACCTAATCTATGGGAAATTAAAAAATTTGATTTTTTTTTTAAAGCCGGATCACAATAATTACTAGTCCTTCACCCAGTTTTGTTCGTGTATAGAGGATAAATGCAAACAGCCTATTTCCTTAATTTTCATAGCTAAAACCCGTGAAATGACTACAAAAAAAAAATGCACGTAACATTCAGCAGTTCAAAAAAAAAAAAAAAAAAAAATTAAAAAGTGCGAGAAATACATACGGGACTGAGTGAAAGCTGGCTGTTAATGAGGGGGAAGTTGGCCTCGATAACGAAAATTCTGTCGACTCGTAAAGCTGAAAATAAGAAACAAAAAATTGTGCAAAATCGTGTGCGGGATTAGTCTAATTGTGCGTCTATCTACCAAGCGTTTAGATTTATACCTTTTTTAAAGATAAATCTAGGGTTGTTTTTTTTTAATAATACCTTACAGAATGAAACTGCAGCGGTAATTGAAAGAGAGAGAGAAAATTATGGAGAAGTATTGGTATAACATTTTTTCAGTATTGGAATATCTACAAAATGGCCATACAAATTTGAACGTTTTAAATATATTTAGTCCCTAATTTCGAATGTAAAATCGATGATGATGAACTGAAATCAAGGCTTTGAATGACTTCGATGACGAATCTTAGTTAAGAAAATGCATGCACAAATTTACTGGTGTGCAATATTTGGTCACAAATGGGATGAAATGAAGCAAACTTAAAAAAAAATTTTTTTGACTTAAAAAGCAATTTAAAGAAAAAGGAACGAAAATTTTGAGTAAACGTTTGTATTTAACGAATTCTAAATTCACTTTCGTTTATATGCATAATGTAGCCAATTTAAATATTACCACACGTGACTGACTTAATATACGGTCATTTCATACCAGGTCACGCAACCATAAATCAGACCCGAGGTTCATGAAGTTTGATGTTATTTGGGACAGCCGCAGATGTCTGTGAGAAATCATCAGATGCGAAACTTCACCAATGCGGGTTAACTAGTCTTGAAGATTGGTAAACTGCTACTCTTCAGCCAGAAGCAGCTTTATTGACTTACAGGGACACTATACACATTTGGTAAGCTCTTCTTCCGCTCTTTCCAATAGTAGTAAGTTCATTAAGCAATTCTAATAGCATCACTTAGGGTTAAAATTATGGCCGACCCTTCCACTTATTGAACAAGCCAAAGGTTGCTCACATTTAAAAAAAAAAATAGTTGGGGAGGAATTGGCCGTTTGTTCAATATACTAGGCAACATCCTACTGTCTCGCAACGCACTTGGCCAGTGAACGTTCAAAGAATTTAGGAATTTTATATCAACTACGGAAAACATTCGTGATCTAATCGAAGCTTCATAATATAATAGTGTCTCGCTAAAATGGAAAGACCATCCTCTTAAGACGTGACGTTTCAATTCCAAAACAAAAGCAGGATGTTCTTGTGTAAGATGAATATGTATAACCTTGTGAATTAAAGACGTCCTTCTACGAACATAAGGAGAGTTTTTCCAGAGAATCAAATGTCTGCCCACATCATAATATCACAACCACCTAATTTCACATTGGTTGCACTAATTTGGACTGAACACCTCTCCATCCCCAGATCCTTCCTCCTGAAGCAAACTTCTGATTCATCTATCCGAGTCTAATAAAAGGAAACTATATTAGTGATCTATGAAGATGGAGGACAAGTCTGATTAGTTTCTGCACTCTGCAGTCTTCTCAGATGAATCAAGATTTCAACAGTTTGCTTCAGGAGGACCAGCGGAGATGTGGTCAATCTCAAACTGGTGAAACCTACAGTGAAATCCGGTGGTTCTACTTCTTTGGTGTGGGTAGGTATTTCCTACAATAAAAAAAAACTGATCTTGTCCTCGTAGAGACTTTCTTGATTCACAAGGTTACTTATCCATCTTAAATAAGAACCTCCTTCCTTTGTTTCGGAATGGAAACTTCACCTGGAATTAATCATGTCTTCAGGGGACGGTCTTTTTATTCTAAAAGGGAACTAATAGGCCTATTACTTGACCTTTATTTTAATGAAGGTAGCTCGTTAAAATATGTAAATTTTCACCTACCCTTTGAACTGTAAACTACTTCATGTTTGAAAAATAAGTTTATTTTTCAAACGATGTAATTAGGAAAACATTGTATACGTTTGTCAAAAAAAAAAAAAAAATGCATTGAAATGATTCGCTCTGATGAATGCGTGACCTGGTAAACATGACCCTACTCTCAAAGCTTATGCTAAACCCCGGTTCCACTATAACCTCTCCCATTCCCCTAGTGTTCTTACCCCCGTGGACACGAGAGAAGCGAGCGACTGCGTGAAGTCATGTCCGAGTCGTTGCGAAAAGGTGGTGAGCTTCTGTGAGATGAGCTGCAGAAGGAGATGAAGGCGCCGCGACAGGACTGCGAGGCGCTCCCTTATTTCGACGCAGGTAGCATCGTCGTGCGTATGGAGCAGGTGGTGCGCTGCCTGGTAGAGAGACGCGACGCGCGGTTCGCACCGCTCCGCTTCTGCCCTCACGTCCAGCAGACGACTGACGCGGTCTCGGAGAATCGCTTCGTCGTCACCTTCTTCGACGTTTATAGTCTGTACTATCGCCTCGCTTTCTTCCGTCCACTCGAGGAGTTCAGCTACCGTCTTATGGAACTCCGCATTACCCATGAGCGCCGCTTGCAGTTTGGCCTGCCAGGCGGAAGCAGCGAAACATACACTCTCCCACCGTTTGTTGACGGCATCGAGACGACTTCGAACACCTTGGGCACGACGGATGTCTCTTGTATGGTCGGCAAGATGGCGACCGATCACGTTCAAGGACATGATGACACTTTTGTGGCTGTCCAGGTCCATTAAGAATTCCTGAAAGAAAACATCTGTGAGCTCCCGTGAACAATATTTGGAGCTGTTTAACCTCCTTCCTAACGGAAAAAGCTGTATGGCGGAGTCACCCAACCAGAAGCCGTATTTTGAGACGCAACCCGAGAAAGGATTAATGGACACTTTAAGAGAACGACTCACCCTGTGGTCTTGCGCAGCTTCTTCTAACTCTTCGATGGGTTTGGGAGGACTGTGAATGGTAGACTGTGTGGCTTCGGAATGAGAGAGCCACTGTTCGAGTCTCCACATGTCGTTCTCAAATTGCTTCCAGTTGCGTTTACAGCACAGAGGACAAGTTGAAGAGGAAGTTTCGCTGCGGAAGACAAACACGAAAATTTCATGAATAACCATTTATCATTGCATCCTCTCAAAAATATAGGTCTCTGGGTGCTACGAACAGTTATTGTAGAAATGACTAATTTAGATTTTTGTATACGCAAGGTAGCCTTTAACATAGGCCTATATTTTTTACATCTCTGTGCCTTTCATTGAGAAACTAAAGATAAGCAATTTAAGATGTTTTCATGAGCTCTGTTTGTTAGCATCAGTTAATCGTCGGAACATTGTTAACACTGTAACCCATAATATCTCGTCGGGGGGAATGACACTACTAAAGAAATATTCGAATCTTTTAGTACCGTAAAATCGGGTGAATAGGGACAATTTTCAACAGGTTAAAGAGACTCATTTTCATATCCCAGGTTGGTGATATGGGTCTTACGAATTGATTTCAGCTCAAACTTTCAAAAGGTGTTCCTCCTATTCACCAGGTGGGGTGTATAGGAACACGGAGACAAATTTAATACATTCATTTTTACCACTATGCATTATTAATAATTGGTCCAAAGCTAAAATCACTGTTGTCTTCAACCTCAAGCCATGAAAATACTGTGGCAGCTTCTGTTTCCTTATTAAAGCGTAAAAATTACCCATTGAATTCCTTGTTTGTAAAAAAATCTCATGAAGTCTGCTAAGGTATTTCTTTCCAAAATCAACACAAACGATGCTCCCAATTGCAACTTCTCCAATAAGAGGCTTCTTAATTAAACTGGTTTTCATGGTCAGACATCTTCCTCACTAGCAGTCATTTCTGTTGATTACTTCAGAATCATCCTGGGCATTACTCGTCTTTCTTGGGACAAGTATCTAAATGTATACTTTCACTGCTAGCTGTAATATCAGCAAGAGAAACACTTTTTCCTGGCTGTACATCAATTTTTCTTCCTGCAGTTCTCCTTTTCAATTTGGCCTCTTATTTCTTTCAACAATGCACTCATTAACAGACGAAACATCATTTTCTTTCTTCTACTGCATTTTCATTTGGTAGTCGTTTCAAGACCTGTTCTCAATCTAGGGGAATGATTCCAGCAACAATGTTAGCTTTATCCTTCATCTTCAGGAGAGCAGGGAATTCCATCCATTAAATGCCAGAATTGTGACGCCCATCTTTCTTCTTAACCAATAATTAATGAATTAAAATTACTCAACCAGGTCAAATAACTTTAATTCTGTTCGTCATTTGTTTTAAGCGTGTTCCTATTTACCCCATCAACGTAGGTTACTGATGATTTTTATTTTCAAATTAATAATATTTTAGGAATAGAATGTTGGTAGAATATTTACTATCAATTATACATACATATACACTTTTTTTTCAGGAAGAGGAGCATTTTTTTTTTTTTTTAAATATTGAACTTACAATAAATATTACTTGACTAAAATTGTTATCTTTTATTTATAACACCCTAGTCAGTGTATAACTTTCTCATTTGTTCCTATTCACCCCATTTTACGGTAGTCGCAAAGGATAAAAGTGTTTGCATGTAAAGAGGGTTGACAAAAGTAGATAGACACCACGAGGATTGTCCTCAAAAACAAATAGAAGAGCATGAATGAAGTGCCAGCTTCACATAAGGTATTATTGATTCAATAAATCTATTATTTGTCAACACTCTATAGAGGACGTAACTGGAGTCCAGCGAACTTGAGAGGAATAAATAAATGGCAGATTTGGCCTCGTTACATTGCCAACATAAGTCGCAGACTCCTCAAGACGACGGTGATGAGCTTCCACGCTTTGGCTCATTACGGCAATATGTAACACGACCAAATTAATTTTAGGGGGAGCATGTAGCCAACCATTTCTTAATCTCGACCAAATATACGAGTAACTAAACTGAAAACCAATCAACGTAGTTACTTTTATTACATCTGGGTTGGATTAAATAACTCAAAGCCCGATTTTTTTTTTTTTTTTCCCCCACAGTAGTAGTTTTGAGGCGCACCTACGTGCGGTTCCGGCCTGATCGAGTAAGAAATTTAAATAATTCTAACCATCGTACTTTGTGCTGCTCCCTGAACCAAATAAATGCTACAGTAAAGACAAACGTTTCGAGTTCTTACCTGATTTCTTTCATACGTTGTTGTTTAGCTTGGGCGAGACGTTCCAATTTAGCAAATTCTTCCGTAATATCGACAACTTCGGGCATCAAAGACTGAACTTCTTCGTCGTTGGTCGAGTCTTTTGTCAGAGAGGCCAAAAGGTCGATGGAAGATCGACATCCCGCCAATTGTTTAGACTAAAAAGATTAAAAAGTAACACTATAAATTCCGTCAGAATGAAATTGTGGTTGAGAAGCGAGAACCTAAAATGGCCCCCGTTCACCTATTTAGGCTACATTACTCTTTCACTTCCCATGACCTATGGTAGTTAAAAGGGAAAATAGCAGACATTGAAATTTGAACGCACGTCACGTGGTTTCAGTCAGCGTTCCTACCGACTACACCACAAGACAGGAGTTTGAGTCCCACTTTATTGCTGTTTCCCCATTTCATCTTATGAAGTGCGGTTACTGCAACTCCCATGAAGATTTTAAAGTCAGTAAGTGAAATGTTATATATACAGGGTGGCGCAAAAGTCGCGCACCATAGGAATTTTCAGTGTTGACTACAATATATTTTTCTTTCAGGTGGGGATGGCTGCGAAATTAACAATAGACGAGAGGATGAACTTAGTTTTAATGTATGGAATACCAGATACTACAGATCGATGAATCGATAAATTCTGTAGCAATTCATCGATTTGTAGTACCTGGTATTCCATACATTTAAACCAAGCTCACCCTCTCGTCTATTATTAATTTCGTAGGTGTTCCCTACCTAAAATAAAAAAAATATATTGTAGTAAACACTGAAAATTTCTAAGGTGCGCGACTTTTGCGTCACCCTGTATATATTGCGGGAACTTTTTTTCATTTTTAAAGTGGATTGTACACTACACAATCACTCATTAACCCCTTCAATATGGCGACATACGTGCGTATGTCCAAAACTTAACTATTTACAATTAAAAGCAGAACTGTCGTATAATTTAGCTTTCTTTAAGTTTTGGGCATACGCACTATGTCGTCGTATATTGGAGCGTGCTAATCGGTACTGAAGGGGGTTAACGTACCATAAACTTTAAAGATGTTCATTTATATAAATCGTTAAGTTTATTTCTGAGCATCCGTAACAACAAAGGTTATGTGATGGAGGACCTACAGCTTCACGTCGAATCAAAACCAGGGGTCGCTACATCATCTGAACGGGGATGGTCACCCATCTAAATACTAAAACTCAAAGTCGCTCAATCTTGTTAACCTAACAGGAAGCGGTGTTGCGACGTGGTCACAATGTAGGCCTATTGGTAGGTGGTGGTATTGTAATTATTAGTGAAAACTATGTAACAGCATTGCAGTACTTACGAAAGTGTAGTACATTTTATCGACTTCGATTCCCTGTGGAGTGGGAGTTTCGATAGCCTCCTCCAATCTCGCGAGAAGCTTCTTACTCTCTTCGATTGCGGCTCTCAATTCGGCTGCCAAAGACCTCCCTCCGACGACGCCTCCAACTAGAGTCAAATCGAAGGCAGTGTCAAGACTTCCGAGCTCAGAGTCGGGCACGAGAGAATAGGAGAAATCATCCTCTAAGAGTTCTTCTACTACTTCCCGAGACGCGACAGTTGCTCTGATCAACTCTTCAGAGTCAGTAACAATCGATTCCCTCAGTTGCCATAATCGGTTTTGGACTACAGTTCTCGTTGATTGGAAGTCCACCAAAATGTCCTCGATGGATTGACAGTCCGGGTAAGAACTCCTTTTGTACAAATGAATAACAAAAGCGTCGAAACTATGAAGTCTAGGTTCCTGTTCCTCGTACTGAACTAATAATCCGATCAATGCCCCAGTTTGGGCTTCCGTATCCCCTGATGAACTCTGTTGTTCGATTTCTGACAAGTGAGAATTCAAGTCGTTTAACCAAACAGTCAGACTCTCTTTTTCACCGTGGAATTCATCCCATAGCCTTGAGCTGTACCGTAGCCTTCTTATAATAACTGAAACGAAGTAACTAAGTGTATGGAATCTAATGTTTGCCTGCTTCACCATCTGTTTGATTTCATTACCTTGATCTAAACGATTTTCCCTTCCGTGCGGTCTTGCGAGCACTCTGTATTTCTGGTTCAGATCTTCGTACTCCTTCGTTTGATCATGAATTTCTCTTTGCAATTCGTGAACACGCGCGAGGATGTCTTGAATATCCGAATAAAGTATGAGTGTCGATCGAGCAGTAATATTGCCGACCCTTTTCTCCATAGACGTTAACCAACTGATAAAACTGTTGTGAACGCGGAAGAGCTCTTCCCAGAGTTTTCTCGTTTTCTTGATAAAGAGTTTCCTTTCAGCGGACCTTGTGCAAATTCCTCCCCATCTCTTCTCCAAGTAGTTGTAAGCCTCCTGTAAGGAATCAGTTTCCCCACTGGCGTCGAATTCATTGCAGTCTCTTATAACCATGTCGCATAAATTGAGAACGGAAGAAATATTACAACTCTGTTTCTCAATCTCTTTTCTCATTTCCTCCTCCTCTTCCAACAATCTATCTATTTCTTTCTTCGATTTGGTTAAGAACAAAACTGGACTGGCTAATCTCTTTTCTATTTGGAACAGCCATTTTTTCAGCTCAGCGAGGGTCAGTTCTGTTTTTGTAATTGTGGTTACTATATCTTGAAGTTTTTGCTTTTTCAGCCTGCATTTTTCCAAAATATTTTTCCATACTTCTTCGACGGTAGTGATCTTAGTTCTCAGATCTTTCTTCTGCTCTTCGTTACTACTCTTCATCAGCTCTTCTCCCTCGGAAACTAGCCACATTTTTTCGATGTTTTTCATGCCAATCTCCTCTTGATATTCGTGCGCCAACTTCTTGATGAGAGCGTCGATATACTGTTCAGTACCACCATCGATTTTGTTTTCCATATCGGTAGCCCATTTCATGAACTGCGCGTAACGGGTGTCGTACAACTGCCACAGTTCTAAACTGTCTTCTAAGGTATTTATGCGCATCCGATATTGGTGTATCAGTTCCCCTTGCAGCTGCAACAGTCTCCACATTCTACTAGTAACGATCCTTAAATCTGCCGGGGTCAGTGTGTCGACCATTTCTTCCCTCGTGTTCCTAAAAGCAGTTAGTTCCTTATTTAAAGATTCAAGACCAGAGACAGTGCTCTTGTGTTCATCGATCTGCTCTTGAATTTCAGCGAACTCCGTCGGAATTTCTTTAGACACACCCGACTGATATTCTTTGAGTTTGGAATTAAGTTTGTTGTACAAATCTTCGTATTTATTCCATAGGACCGTGTTATTATCTAAGTATTTCAGCCACGTTCCCAAAGCAGCTTTCAAGTTGGCTACTCTTTGTTTGAGAGAATTCAACTCTGCTTTCAATAAAGGATGAATGTTTTCATCGCAAGATGAAATCAACTGTTCACAGAGTATCGAGACGTTCTCGACTTGTACTTCTCCTTTAGCCAACTGGTCAAGTAAAGTTTGGAGACGATTAATGATCTTATTTAGGCGACTTTGAGGTACTTGACGTAACTGTAAACCTTGCTTCTCTTGTTCTAAAGTTAGCAACCACGACTGTGTCTGAGCCATTTTGGCCCTGTATGTTTCCCAAGTAGTTATGGTTGAGTAGAGTAATTTTTCTCTATCGCTAACCGTTGCTAGAGTGGTACAATGTCTGAGGATAAGCTCCCTCAAACGTCCCTGCAAACTCCTCAATTTCGGGGGCGAATCTTCTTTAAAAGCTTGATCGTTCAAAGTGTTCAAAACGCTGTTCTGAGACGTAAGGATTGATCGGTGGACTTGACAAACTCGAGCGGCTTCGTGAAGTCCTTCTCTCGAAGCGGGAATGGGGGAAGACATACTTTCCTCTACGCTGTCTACGTACTGCTTCCAAGAGTTGATCGCCGCGTCGAGTTGCTCGTCGTCTGCGCTGAGTCCCGCTAGCACCTGTTCGTACCTTCCGTGAGTACTTTTCAGAGCGTTCTTCCACGTCTCTACCACCGGCACTTGCGATGAATCAGTGTCGGGAGGGGGTCCGTTGCTGCTTCCAAGAGCCAAAAGTCTGCTCTGGAGTTGTTGTGACCTGTCGAAGGAATGGGCGGGCTCTGGCGGTGGGAGTTGTAGTAGTTCTTCAGCTTCCGCAACTCCTTCAGTAACCTTTTTGAGAGGCTCCTTCTGGGTTTGAGGTTGCTTCGCGAGGTGGTCGCTGAGGGCGTGAATAGCTTCTGTGAGGTTGTTGATTCGGAAACCCAGACGTTCTACTTCTGCCACGAGGGGCGTGTCCTTCGCCGTATCTTCCGCCACGTGAAGCTGAATCTGTTCGGCGAGCTGACGAAGCTCAGCAACACGTTCTCCGGACCATTTGGCTTCTCCAACAAGGACCTGCAGCGGGAAGGAACAGGTTTTAATGTACAGATCTCAATGAGGAAGCCGCAGTTCGGAGATTAGCTACCGACTTTCATATATAATAATAATAATAATAATAATAATAATAATAATAATAATAATAATAATAATAATTTCATTACTAGAAATAAACAAACAAACAAAAATTGAAAACTTTCTTTAACAACGTTCCTTTCGAAAAGGAAACACCTTGAATCCTGTCCACAGATTTTGAACTAGATCGTAAACACCGACTTAAAAACATCAAAAAGAGAAACGGAAACAGAGATCGTAACGAGAAAGGTGTCAGATATGCTTTAAAATCCTTTTAAACATTTCTTTAATGGTTTACCCTGTACTTTCTATCTTCAAAGACGGAGTTTTAGTACTAATACTGACGACAAAAGTTTGAAAGCAGAATTTGGATACATTCCAAACATCTTCATATTTATATAATCGATAACTTGAAAGCATCTAATCTGTATTGATTAGTGTATGGAGACTTCTATTAGATGTTGATGTATAGGCTAGGTTCCGTTAGGACATAAGTTACAGTTAGTTAGAGCCTGTACCTACAAAAGTATGTGCAAGACTAGGAAAATACATTTAAACCCAGTCCCTACATTACGGTCTATTTTAAGAATGCTTATTACCAATATAAAATTACTTTAGGTTGTATTTATTTATATTAAGGATTAAATAAATAAAATTAATAGTTTCTGTACTATTATAAACCAATAACAAATTATAAGAGTCCAAAATGGATACCTATCTAATACGAAGGTTCCCGCAACAAAAATCTCTTATCACTGTTTCATGCGCTTGCCAACTCTTACCATATAGGTCCTGTCAGTTTTCACAAAGATTTCTATCGCGATTTAAACACAAAGTGACTAAAATGAGAATAGGTATCTCGCGTAAGCCTAAGTACGCGAGTTAGGGCCAAAATGGTCATCAGTCATCACACTCGATCCTTCGAGATCCGATTTTAAGTTCGAATTAGCTACCAAAATAAACTGTGCGCACACTTTTAATTAAGAATAACAATGATTGCATATGTCATTTACTAGCTTTCAGAAAATAAAAAAATAAATCCTCTCAATCCTCATTTGTAACGAGTTAATTACGCGAAATTAGGTTATAACTTAGATTAAATAAAGGCTAAAAATGACTGTCTGTCTTTAAGTATCTACATTTTTTTGTGCTAAAGTGGGTATAAGGACCTACAGCCCTATTACGTACAAATTAAACAAAACTTCACAGTACAATTTTTACTTCCTCCCCCACCCTCTAATTATTATTATTACTATCTAAGTAAAGCGTTCCTGCCCTCCAAGAATTCCTTTAAATCATCGCTTGGAGTAGGAGGATACATTACTCCCTTGAAAAGCTTTTAAAAAGAGACAGTGCAGAACCGAAAGATAAGTATTAATGGGACTCTCTAAGTTTTTTGAATAAACGGCTCATAACAGCGAGAGACAAGCTTTTAACGCTCAACGATATTTAGTAGGTAGGTATTTTAAAGCCAAAGGAAGTTGGTCTCCTGTTTAAAATGAAGTTTCAAGAGGGATTGCTTTATTTCCTCAAAATTAATTACGGTCGTATGTTACACTCATTCTTAATGAATTTATGTCCATTTAAAGGCGTGACACGTGTTTTTCAGAAAAAAATTCAAAAGTAACGGTTTACGGTGTACATTGTGGTGGTAGGGGGGGTTATAATTACGAGTAACCACTCAAACTACAAAATATTTAAAGAAAAAAATGGTTGATATTTATAAAAAATAAATATATTTTCTTTTAATTGTGAAAGGTTCAATCGAAATGTGTGTGTGTAGGGGGGGGGGGGGGGGGGCGATAGGGCTTGCACATTAAAATTAACAATGTAACTGGTCCTATTTGACCTACTTCGAACAATTCCTACGCTAAGGACGAAATGTATTGTATATAGTCGAAGGCGAGACTGGTTTCTATTTAAAATTAACGAGCCAAGATCATCAAAACCCTTGATCTCAAACCTCAAAGCCCTCACCGAGTATCGAATACACATTCCATAATAATAATTTGAAAAAAAAAAATAGAGTTTAAAATATCCAGTAACTACAAATAGAAGAATACGAGAAGCTGACAATAAAGACAATTCGCTCCAGAGGGATGCTGAGAATGACGCCATGCAGTATTGATCATCTCCCATGACGAGAAAGAAGAGAGAGAGAGAGAGAAGCCAAGTTCAAATTTTTTTTATTTTGCAGAAATGTAAAAATCGATTACGGAAGGATGGATGAAAATCATAAAAATGGGATTATCTTCGTTTCTTAGGTGAAAGAATTCAAGACGAACTTAAATCATATAAGATCGAATAGGCCATCAATCGTTGTATACGAAACAAGGCGTGTACAGGCCTAAAACTCTCATCCTGTATTGCCTATATCACACAGGGGGGGAGGGGTACCTCATATGATTATGATCAGAGGTATAAAAATTATTACACATCAACTTTTATGAATAGTTATTTTACTACTTATTTAATTTTTTTAAATTATTTTACGGTTTTACTTCTTATTTTTTTTAACACCGTCTTTTCCCCCCAAAACTGTTCAACAAACCAGACAAAAACGACAAGCCTCGCGGCGGACTTATAAGTTGGCACCTTTAGTCTTACACCAATAATAAGCTACCTAACTAATAATACTTAATATAGGTAAAGGCAATTAAAGAACTTTATGCGTGGATTTCGCGATTTAGCCTGAACCTTAGTAACAACCGAGGCAGTGGTGGGGTTATATGGCAAAAGATGACCTACGGCCTAATGTGGAATCCGAACCACCACCACCACGGGTCGCTACAGCATCTGGGCGCGAAGGACGGCGATCCATATAAACTACTATACCCACAATATATCCAATGTCGCTGATCTAGATGAAGCGACGCAACATCGCCACAACATAATCCTCAAGCGGTTAGAGTCCTGGACTCGCGTACCAGCGACATCTAGGTCACAGAATTTTGACGTCTCAACTCAATGAAATTATTTTCAGTGAATAAATGCGCAGAAAAAAATACAAAAGTTTACATCATTTAAAAAAAAAAATGTGAACGAGAGACTGAAGAAGTTCGCTGTCAATACCACCAATCACTGATAACGAAGCGCAACTTTCCAAACAATCGATGGACGGTACAAATTTAAAAATGTATTATACGAGCTAGATGCAAAATTGAAGTTACTGATTACTTCTGTCTTGTGTCATTTTAAGTTTCCTATACGATTACATTATGAACTAACTTCACTCTCTCTCTATACTGGTATTAAGTGTTAAATTCATCGTTAACAGCTGAGCGTGTGTACCCCAGAAAACTGGGTCATGATCGAACATGCGCTGTTATGTTATTCATTTCATTCCGGTTTGTGACGAAATGCTAAATTAATTTTATATGAATGGTTGAATTTCAATATTCAGAGAGAGGAAAGCGTACACGCATTCTTGAACTTAATCTATTTTGTTTTATGAATCCAATACCAGAGCGGTTTTACCGATTGAGTATAGCTATTACCGTATGTGTATAAGCCCTACTATACCACTATACAGCTTACTTCCGTTTCAAGAGTGAGCCTATTACATATAGGCCTACTTCTCTTCGGGAGTGGGCTTATTCTATACAGGCTTACCTTCCTCGGTTAAATTTGAATATGAAAGTAATTCTCGACTCGGAGAAACTAACTTCTGATGACAAGAATCGAACTTACGGGGGAAAAAATAAAGTTTACGATGCAAAAATAAAAACATCTTGGCTTATTTACGACATAGAAATATTAAAAAAAATTTTTTTAATAAGATTCCAAAGTAAACAGAAATAAGCAAATAAAAACCAAGAATGGGCTAAAATTAGTTCTTTACACGGAGGGCATATTGAATGACACTGTTCTCAATGTGTAATTTACGCATTTATCGATTTTTAACACCCGTTCTTAATGACTAATACTGGTTACCAAGTTTACCAATACTTAAAATCAGCCCTCGTATGTAACAGTAATACCAACAATATTTATACGAAAAGTTTATTTATTTATTTACAATCCTACATACCTTCATTTCAATTTTGCCCTCTGAGTTAGATAAGAGCTCACCCATTTTTGAGAATTTAAAAAAAAAAATATCACACGAATTTAAACGAGCGATGGTCCATCACAAACTTCCTCTTCTCATTACCGTACGAAATATCATGAACCAATGACGTAACTAAACCTAGTTCCATCGCCTGTACCAGCTGTACCAGCTCAATGTGAACATGTCGAAAAACTAAAACTGAAAGAGTATAGAGTCTGCGGTAAGCTGGCCAGGCAAAGAGAAAAAGGTTGCCAAAAGTCGCAAGCATTGAACTGCATATAAATATACCGGTAAATATCTTTTGAAATTGATTTTATTTCAGTAATAAAAACTTTTTTACTTCTATTTTAGTTTATTTCTACGATGAATGATGAGGTCATTCAGCTTATTAACTCGAACCTTTTGACTGGATTATCAATACTAGTTATCATCAAGCAAGGATCGTAAGTTATACAACTTATCCCAAATACCTAAAAAAAATTTTTACTTTTACTTAAGATGTAATCATTACTGCCGCTCATCTTGAGAAACAGCGTCTTATACTGCCCTCAAATGAATACGGAACAGCAGTGATTCGAGTTTGCTTCCTTTAAATATACTGAATCTCAAGATCTGATACCCTACCTACGTAATTTCGGCGAGATTGTTGGTTGAAATGCAATCTTTTTGGAAGCATTTATCAGATAAGAAATCTGCCTGACAAAAAAAAATTTGATTTAGGCACTACTTTTCTTCACGATAACAACGGACAATCTGAATGAAAGCAAAAATGTTCACAACTGACATTCATAAAGTATCCAAAGTCAAACAGTCCATAAAAAAATTAAATTAGGTAATTCTGAGTACATGCGAGCCAATACTTC
The DNA here is from genome assembly GCA_023014485.1 of Bathynomus jamesi. Lineage (NCBI taxonomy): Eukaryota > Metazoa > Arthropoda > Malacostraca > Isopoda > Cirolanidae > Bathynomus > Bathynomus jamesi. Next base: position 1,065,005 of record JAJOZX010000746.1, on the reverse strand, counting down.
AAACATACTACACGGGGTTGCATACTGACTAGCTTATTTTAAATGTTAACGCCTTCGCACAGAGGTTACTTATAGCCCAGAAGATAATTCTCGCTAAAGTTGTCGGACGAAATTTCGCAGTATTTTAAAATAAAAGTTTTGAAGGCATAATGATAATTACTCCTAAAATCTATAAATTCTATCAAGTTCAAATTTCATAACACCATCAGACAAATTTCTAAGCGATATTTTACCATGTGCATACGGCGATAAAACGCCTGCTGGAGTAATAACCATTTTATTTATACTCGTACAACATTTCGTAGGTTCTCTCGTAAATTTACTAATTTAATCGATTCTGATATAAATATGGCAGTTCAGGACTTCAGATATGTGCCAACCCCCAAGAAAAAAGTTTTGACACATTTGCTAATAAAATCCACGGAAATGAGGCGCTTCTTTAAGAGAAAAAAAATGCAATAATTTTTTATTTATTAAATGAAATGCGGAGGAAAATAATTGCCAAAAACATATTTGGATAATGTCACGCATATCCTTACATAAAAATTATATATATATATATATATATATATATATATATATATAAAATCAAACCTTTTAAAAACGAATGCATAGGAATTAAACTCTTTACAAAACGTGAAAAATGAAATGAAATAATTGATCCAGTGTCAGTCAAGTTCAAGGTGAATCGGGAACAAAGTTAAGTTTGTATAGTGTTGATTCCGACTCGGCAAGTTGGACTCCAAACAGGAAGGCTGAATGGTACGAAGACTTTTATTTAGCTATGACGTCACCTTTTTAAATTGGACGAGAGTTTTGTATCTTTTTTGCCAAAGATATCGCACTTACGAGAAGGATAAATGCTATTTAAAGACGAAATGCAAATTAAATACTGCATGCAGGGAGGTAAATGGCCAAGATTAAGGTAGAGTACATAAATGCGGGTTACACCGTGAAGATAATGATGATAATCAACTAACGAGACATGAATCGATACAAGGGATAAAAGTTAACAGTAAAATTGACTAAATGCATTTAGATTAAAGGTCACAAACTTTCGACAAATTGTACAAAAAACTTCAGACGATTGAAAATCTGCGCACCATAATAAATAGAATCTTTTACTTCATCCCTTTTATCCCCCTAAGATTGGAGTCCAAAGGAACAACCAAATTACTATACCCAGTGAACAATCGTACCCAACGTACGATACCAACGGGAGATAACGTACCATAACAAATTAATAGATTTTTCTTGATTAATGCAAAGATATTCTTTACGGAGTCAAGATAAAATTTACCACATTCGTTATTTTACAGATTGTTCGACGATACTGTAAAATAACGAACGTTCAGCCTATAATGCGTAATTTCACGGTAAGTTTAAATATGAAAGCAACGCGATAAGCACTGGAAAAAGCACCGCAATTCACACAAATCGAGTAATACACGAACACCTCGCAATCACTCCATAAGAGAGAGAGGAAGAGAGAACTAGTGTCGTTAAATTAAATCCGGACTGGCTGTGTTACAAGCAAGGGGGCATGACCTCTTTAAAACAACACTTAAGCCAACACCAATTGTTTGTGTACCGTACATTGTCTCGTACATCGTACTCGCTCGCTTATCGCTCGCTCAAAAAATGTAGAAAACACACACACACACACACACAAAACCAGTTATTTATTTTCGACAAATATGGACAGAAGTTAGGCAAATTTCTACTGATAGAGGATCCTGTCCCAGGATTTTATGGACTGAATGAAACCTGTAAAATACCCCGTTAAAGGCCGCCATAAAAATGAATTACGTCACCAAATATAAATTTCCTGGATAGGCTCTTTCCACGTCTAAAATTACCGCATTATCATTATTATTATTATTATTACTACTACTTCAATACTTATCGTAAATATCAAATTAGTGAAAACATTTTTAGTTAACCATGTACAATTTTCATTGAGCCACCATCAGACATCAATCAACACTATATAAGGAAAAACTGATCTATACATACCATAGACAAAAAAGTGCGTTCACCTTCCGACTATTTACGGTTAACTGTCAGTGACTGATACAATATATATATTGTATATCTGCAGATCATTTTGAAATGGAATGAACGATAGGTACCTTATATGAGGGGGGGGGGGGAGCCAGACAACGCAATTAAAAGTTATACCAAATTTGAAAGTGACAACTTTTGTGAACTGCTTAAAAATATTCCGACGAAATACCATACGTACGTATGGGAGGGAGGAAAACCTATCACACGTATTTAGTACATTATAGCTTAACAGACTGCACAATAGTCCCAATCCGAGTTACATGCTCGCAAAAAAGGGAAAAAATTATATAACAAAGTAAAGGAATAAAAACAAGTTTCACTATCCTTTTTAAAATGATGACGTCATGCCTGTTCGTGGAGTCGGTTGGCGAGTTGGTGGTGGTGGTGGTATCCGATGTAAATACAGTACTTAATAGAATTACATTCTTACTCTGCCAACGAGACTCGGAGGGAAGTACTTCTCGCGAGGGGGATTTTAAGAATTATCGAAGGTCGTTTTGATTGAAGGAAACGGACGCAAGTCAATATGAAGACCTCTAATTCAAGCAGTGAGGAAGGTCGCGCTCAAAGCGAGAATATTAAAATCGATTGGAGCCTTAATGGAACACAAAGGAAGGCTCGTATGCGCGGAATAACAGCGATCAATTGTCAATGGAAAGCTTATTTAAGATTCTTTATCACGCGTGCAGAGTGCTATTTCCGGGTATTTCTTTTGCAAAGTCCTCACTTCGGGGCTGTTGCACCTAATTACGCGACTGGGTGATATAGGCGTTCATTTAGCATACGATATTGTGGCCTATTATATTAAACAAGGAATCGTATTAATATATATTTGAGAGGTCGAACATTTGTTAACAGTTAACACAGTAAAGTTTATTCGATATTCTAAAAAAAAAAGTGTCGTGTAGCCGAGCAAATGCGCCTAAATTATCATAGGTTAGCAAAAAAAAAAAAAAAAAAAAAAAAAAAAAAAAAAATCCTGTCCCCCCAACCGATTGCATTAACCTAAATTTCAAGTTGCCATTAGCCTCAACTCACCTGTTGAGCTATGTCGAAAAATAAACGCTTTTGAAGGAACGTTAATTGGTGAGAGAGAGAGAGAGAGAGAGAGAGATTAAAGAAAATCGTCCCCTAAAAAAAATATACTCCAAAGAAAACGAGAACAAATAAGGGGAAACAATAATAATAATAAAAAAATAAACGCCAAAAATAGACTGCATACAAATCTAAAATGGCGATAAATAGCCAACAAAAATGGAGATAATCCCCATCATTTTCATCGAGGTAAGGAAATATTTCTTACAAGAACCATTCTCGTAAAGATCTTAACGCGGTATTACATTGAATATGAAACCAAGGTGCAAAACAGAGTATGAACGGTACCCATAACAATTTATTACTGACGTCTGCTAAACATAAAAATCCAAACTAGTTTGTTCTTCTCGTCAAGAAATGAATCTCGCAGCCAATAACGAGTTGATAACATCGCATAATTAATAAAACTCTCTTATTCTTATTCAAAACTTCAAATATAGGAATGAAGTCATAAATGTAGTGTGTGTGTGTGTATATGTGTGTATATGTGTGTGTATATATGTGTGTGTGTGTGTGTGTGTGTGTGTATATATATGTGTGTGTGTGTGTGTATATATGTGTGTGTGTGTGTGTATATATGTGTGTGTGTGTATATATATGTGTGTGTGTGTGTGTATGTGTGTGTGTATATATATATATATAAGCAAACAACCACAAGGAAAAGGAAACACAAAGTCCGAGCGCTTTCGTGATATATTCACATTATCAAGGAGGAATATATCACGAAAGCGCTCGGACTTTGTGTTTCCTTTTCCTTGTGGTTGTTTGCTTATTAATAAGGTCACGTGTTATTTTGTGATTCTAGTGCATATATATATATATATATATTATATATATATATATAGAGAGAGAGAGAGAGAGAGAGAGAGAGAGAGAATTGACAAAAGTAAATAGACAGTTTTTTTTTCCCAGAGATTTTTATATTATTATAATAATAATTATAATAATAATAATAATAATAAAAGTAAACAAGTAAACTTAAATTCTTTTAAGTTTCCCCTTTGCATTTATTAATTAAATTTATTATTTACTGACTTATAAAATCAAGTAAAAAAAATTGGGAAAAACAAAAGGTGTCTAGTTTTGTCAATCCTACGTGTGTGTGTGTGTGTGTGTGTGTGTGTGTATATATATATATATATATGTATATAATAATTGTTGATAAATTTTACTGCTCCACTAAGCAAGAATGACGTAATTACCGCATATTCTTCCATTACTTCACTGAACTTTATTACGCAACTGACGAATCTTTAAAAGGGGCGTGTTTAGTTGTTGCCTTAAAAACGTATTCTAAGTTCCATAAGCATCTCCCCCCCCCCCAAAAGTTTGAAATGTTGGACGTTTACTCAAATGACTGACAAGACGTACTACCGACACTCCTTCTATGTAGTTAGGTTAAGCCGCTATAAACGTGAGTCTTCCAAATGACTCGAGGACGATATGGGGTAGAGGCGCGAAACTGTTTACAAAATTAATTAATTTATCAGAGGTACGTTGTGCGCGCGTGCCAACACCAATTTCCGTTAGATTAACGTAAGTTAAGCAACGTTCAGTCTGATTAGTAGGTAGGTGGTTAACGGTCTTCAGCTTTCAAGATCACGTAGCGACCCGTGGTTCGGATTCCACGTAAAGTTATTATAATAGGTTTCGTTCGTCGCACGACCTTCGCAGTTACTAACGAGGCTAAATAACTCTTAAAAACATTATTATTTACGAATGTTTAATGATTAACTGTCATCTTGTTTACTTTTCTGTGAAGGTTCCACATTCGATCCGCAACATTAGCGACGCTTTTTTTTCTTCTTTTCTCTTGTAAATCATTTGATGACGGTTTGGGAATAGATTCTGATGACGTCATTACAATGCAAACGATTTATGTCCGTTAAATGACTAATGAATTCAAAACGAAAATCAGGTACGAATGAAATGTATTAACGGTAATATTACTATTGTGATCGGATAAGCTAAAATAAAATAATAAATGTATAAAAATTTATATATATATATACACACACAACGGGTTTTGGGGGCTTTTTAGTGGGGGGGGGGGGAATGTACTCGCACACCTATCATAGAAAATATTTGAACTTTCAAAATTGAAAAAATATTTGAACTTTCAAAATCCCCCTGACCTTAGAACTAATTTCAACGTGAGGAACAAAAATTCCTCCGTGTTCAGCAATTACACAAAGCTAAAAGCAGAAATGCGAAAAATAGTGGAGTCAAGAGAAAAGGGATTTCTTGAAAGTTCGAAGGGCGCATTCGAATTCGTGCTTGTGGTCAAAAACAGAGCCAAAGACGCGTTCGTCCTATGACGTCAGCGCCTAAGCTGTCGACGAGAAAACAGACTCGACTCCATCTCTCCGAGTCCCTTCTCTCTCTCTCAATTGGTTCATTGATGGAAAAAATCTTCCCCCGCCTATCTCTCTCTCTCTCTCTCATCACTGCCTTTCGTTGATTTATCACTATTATTATTATTTGAATTTAAACAGCGAACCTTTTTTTGAAAAAAGGCAAATTATTTATCGTCCTCAAACAAAGGGAGAGAAATTACAAATTCATTTAATTTCTACCAATATTAAGAGAGATTTAATTTAGAAAGCCCTAAGTTAAATATGCTCAAAACATTCTGGTAGGTTCAATTAATATGGCCTATTTACGCCAACTAGTACTTACCACTTGTATTTTGAAATATTTTTCTTTAACCTAACCTTTTACTTAATATAGTAAAGGGGATCTAATAAACCTTTACAAGTTCAATTCAATCGCAAAGGTATTTTTATGGGCACCCTGTACACTGATTTGTAGCTAGTCCTAAACCTACAATTCATAACCACACGAATATAAAATTCAAATAGTTTGGCCTTAAAAGCCCTTAAAGAAAATAAGTAACAGAGAATGAAGACGTTTATATATATTTTAAAAATAGGTTCTGAATGAGGTCTTGCTCGCAAAGATGAAAATACAAAATTAGGACCTAAATGCCTGCTACTACTATCATATATATATATATATAAAATTCCAACCTACAGCCTATAATTAAAATACACTCCCAGCAAATGAGTTGGTAAGAAACTACGTTGGTATTAAGCTAGTACCAAATGATAATACGTGACACGCAGCTGAGTTAGACTTATTTACCAGGATTCTCAAACATTAGTTGAAGAAACTTGTTTAATTTAAAACTCAAAAGGTGCAAAAACAAATATAAAAATGCTTCATCATAATCAAACAGGTAATTTTAGTCCGAACTCAACCCTCTCGCTGCATTTTCAGAAATATCTTAGGTTTGCAAATGTACCCTATAACATAAGGGTTGTTTTCACGCATGGCTTACACCTATACTCTATAGGGTATATACATTATCCCTAAAGTTTGTCTACTCACGTATGTACTCAAATCTGCTCGTCATTACTAATCATATAGGCCTACAAGGTACCGGCCTAATTCCTATACCGACAGTTGTAAAATATATATATATATATATATATATATATAGAAGGAAAACCATGTAAAATCTAACCATATGTTGGAGAATGATTACACACGATAATTATACGTAACTCACGAACATTTTCTTCTTATAAACGAGAAACTTGGTAAAAAAGAAAAATAGGATACTGTCTTACGATACAAATCATTACCGTACAGAAAACTAAATAAATGTAAAGATTGTAAAACGCCTTAATAATCATTTTATTACTTAAAGCAATCATTTTTATGTAATATTTCTTGGCGGAAAAAGTAGGCCTAAGTACCTAACCCCTGGAACCACACCCAAAGGGCAGACCTCAGCGAGGGTGTGGTTTCTAAATTCAGAATTACAAAATTCCTTTATTTGCCGAAATAATTTTCTCGTATTTTCCTTGTTTTATAGCCATAAATATAAACTGTTAATTATAAATGTTAATTATTAAAAAATGCATTAAAAGTACCGTAGACCCGAAACACGAATAGCAATACCTATCCTACTAACAATGGTAGCCAACTGTAAAATTTTTCGAACCACAATTTATCCCATACTCGACTATGGTAGCGGTAAATAGTATCTCCTTAGTTAGTTTTAAGAGAAAATTGGAAGCTTTCATGAATGACAGACTGTTTATAAATTGCGTAAATAGTGTATATATTTTAGCTGAAGTTATGTAGGCTACTTTGGTAGCTCCGTAAATAGTTTTATGTTAATTAGCCGACTAGAAACCGACATTTCGCAAATATAAAATATAGCTTACGACTGGGATATCTCGATAGGCCCAAGTAGCTTCACGTTTTCCAAATGAAATGACGTGTAAAGCAATTGAAATGAGTGATAAGAACAACTATAGGCCTAGGGTTACCATACTTGAACTTTCAAAAAAGAGGACACTCCGGAGAGGGGTGGTGTATCAGTATCTACCAACTCAGGTTATATTAATGTGTTATATATATATACACTGTGTACTACACGTTGTCTACAGTGAATATCTATAAATAAGAACGAGTGTTATGGCCTGAAAAATCAGTGTTATAATTATTCAAACTTTTTGGACATATACAACCCTAAACTATACGATTGAACGACGCATTTTGGCCAGCACCGGAGTCCATCAGTGAACCACGTAATGGCAAAACCATTGAAAATACTCGTGCAGACTTCCAGGACCGATTCAATCGTGCGGGTCCTTTTTGGAGGAGCTGCACGAGATTGAATCGGTCCTGAAAGTGTGTATGAATATTTTCAATGGTTTTGCCATTACGTGATCGCTCATGGACTCGGGTGCTGGCCAGTATGCGTTGTTCAATCGTATAGTTGCTGCTATCACGCATTTCAAATGGGTTTGAAAGAAAAATGAAAATCAATATTTCACTGGGGTGATAAGACATTGTGGACACCACCCTGTACCTCGCCTCCAAAAGCTATTAACATTTAGTATAACCGTCAAACTTAATATTCATGACGTAAAAAGCGGAACTATTAATAAAAGGGGTACTTTTCCGTTATCTGCCTCCCTAATAAAAAAAAGAAGCCCGGTTAGGTGAACTGTATGCCCTTAACGATTGGTTGTCATGATATTTTCGTTAAAACTAACGAAAATATTACGACTTAACGTAACCAATTGTCAAGGGCATGCGCTTGACCTAACCGGGCATTTTTTTATTAAGGGGGCAGATAACGGAAAAGTACCCTTAACAACATGTGAAATAGAATTAAAAAGGAAATTCTTTAGTAGAGAGATCACTAAGGAACAAAAATTGTGGCTAATAAGCGTTTACAAACAATAAAATGGTAATGTTTAATTACTATTGTAATGTAGCAAAGATTATATATGTATATTAAGTTGTGTTATAATAAGATTGTATTTGTATGTTGGGTTAAATGACTATTTTGGCCTTATTTTTGTACTTGTATGTTAGGTTAAGTGGCTATGTTGGCCTTATTTTTGCATTACGTTCAATGTATAATACGTAAGATTGTACTTGTATGTTAGGTTAAGTGGCTATGGGATTGTGAATGATCCGCAATAAAGATTTTTTTGTTTTTGTACTACCGATCGGATTAGGGTTGAATTGGCAGTCGAGCCTAAATCTCCAAAGTTTTTTAAATTTAAAAGTTGGCAACCCTCTTCTTAAGGCGCATACTTTTACGAGTTATCTTCAAGAAAGAATAATCATGATTAGAATATTAGTTATTTCACGAGAAGTCCTATTAAGTTTCCTATTCATTTAGGCGAAAAATTTAACTTAAAATCTAACTGGTTAATTTAAGCTAGACAGGAAATCGACCTCTTTACTTTGGTAGCTTACGACTCCGAGTTACTTATTTTAACACAAAAAGCTTAATGTGGTAAAGCCGAGTAGGTCACACAATGACCCGTGTGTGTATTTTTGAGTGGGTAGCCTATTGTAGGTTAGGATAAAGTGGGTTTTAGGTTACCCTACTTACGAACTGTACGCGAGTCTATCAGTTAAACTATCAGGTCATCCCATAAGTAATGTCGTTTTTTAGATCGGAATTTGAAGGATAAAAAAAACTCAACTGAAACTTTTTAATCTAGTATATATTTTCCATCGGAATCAATGACACACTGCAAACGTCCTACAAGCTTTTCAATGCCATGTTTATAAAATTCAAGCGGTTTTGAGGCAAAAAACTACAAAGACTGGTGTGCAGGTCATCTAAAGAAGTATACTGTTTCTCGTCAAGATAGTTTTGCAGACTCCTGAAGAGATGATAATCTGAAGGCGCAAGGTCTGGAGAATATGGAAGATGTGGGAGTTTTTCCCACCCAAGCTCATCAATTTTTGCAGAAGTGATCCGAGCGGTATGAGGACGTCCGTTGTCGTGGTGGAACACGATTCCTTTCCGATTAACCAAAGGAGGTCTCTTTTCTTTTAGTGCAGTGTTCAATCGATCCAGTTGTTGACAGTAGACTTGAGCGGTGATTGTTTGGTTGTGTGGTAAGGTTTCAAAGTGTATTACACCACCTTTATCTCACCAAACACTAAGCAACACCTTCCGAGGGTGAAGATTTGGTTTTGGCTGTGGTATCGCTGGTTCTCCGGCACAAACCCACTGTCGACGGCGCTTAACATTCTGGTACAGTATCCACTTTTCATCACCAGTTACTAAACGGTGCAAAAACGGATCTTGGAGTTCACGGGAATGAAGAGCTGTGCTAATGTTTACCCGCACCCTCCGATTGTCGACCGACAATTCATGTGACACCCATTTTCCTAACTTAGGCACTTTCCCAAGTTGTTGCAAATGTCGATGGATGGTGGACGGGGATGAAGTGAGTTTCTGGGCCAATTCTTCGACAGTTGTTGAACAGTCTTCTTCAAGAGCGGCTAACAGTGGGTCATCATCAAATTCAGCAGGGCGTCCAGAGCGTGCTGCATCTGTCAAACAGCAGTCACCATTCCTAAACTTTTGAAACCATCTTTGACATTTCCTCACATGCAGAATATCGTTGCCATAAACGTCCTGAATGTTTCGCGTTGCTTCAGTAGCACTATTCCCTTTTTTGAACTCGTAAAGCATTATATGCCTGATATGCTCTTCTGATACCGCCATGTTTATGAGGGGTTCACATAAAGCAAAAAACACGTTTTCACTGGTCAAGGTCTGTAAAGTATGTAGCGAAACACGATAGATCTCCTCTCAGATATAACCTTCGGAAAATTTATGCTTAAATCGAGTAGGACTAGTTTAAACTTAATCTATCGTAAAAAACGACATTACTTATGGGATGACTTGATATATTGTTTAAAAACTGCCGCTAGCTAAATATATTTTGATAAGGCTGTATAAAAGTTCATAAACAAACAAGCAAAGAGTATAAACATAAGTAACGAGTATAGCAATCTTTGAAGTAACGACAATAATAAGTCTTACCCAACTTAAGTGATAACGGTCGCGCTACATTGTGAAGATAAGCGCCATGCCCTTGAAGCACTGAACCAGTTATTAATTTAACGCCACAGCAACTTTTATCAGTAATTAAGATTCTAAACTTTCACATTTATAAAAACAAATATCACGTTACTTTTATATCACCGTTATCCTGAATTTAAAACAATGAGTATATAATTATAGTAATAAGCTAATCATCACTCCACGCACTAAACACACCACTAGATCTCACATTTTAAAAACCTCGTGGCAACGAGTACGCGATCAGCTGTAAAAAGAGGAGGGATTTCTTAATTCGTTAGAGAAAGCATCGTCCAATCACGGCTCAGTTTGACGAGGGGAGGATTGAGAACTTGAGATGCGGGTTGGGAACAGTAATACTGTATTACATTTTTAAAATTTTCAAAAAATAAAGTACGTCACTTATTTCAACGGATACGAGGCAAATTTCTATAGAAAATGCTGTATATTCTTTGAATTTTACTGTCGTAAACAAAATGTGTTACTGTACGAACAATTAAAAATTTGGACCTATACTCAATTCGTTGACGTATTCGGAAGCGTATTTTAAGAAATAATACCAAAACTGTGACAATTATTATTTTTAATTAAAAGAGTATTGGCCGATAACAGTAACATCCTTTTTTTTTTTTTAAATACCCTTCCAAATAAATGGTTTCCTTTTAACTCTATATTCTGGTTTTCATGATAACTAGGAGTCGTAGATGAACTTAAAGCTTTGAAATTGATGCGTCTCTCTTTCGTGGTGTTTTATGCCTGTACAATTTAGGGTTATGACTTTTTAATTTTTTGTCATAAATATTGTTTCCTGTATCATCAATCGATGAACTTTTGCTTGAAAACAATAAAAAAGGGCCTAATTCTTCAGAATTAAAAAAAAATGTCACCCCGAAAGCAAATATAGTATATTAGTATATTCGAGACAGCTGCATTGCACCATTCTAGATTGGTTACCTGATGATTATCATAAATTGTCCAATATCTTGCAACAATACCGAAAAGCACTAAATACTCTGGAAAATCACTGGAACAGAGACCCATCTGCAATAGCTATACCAAGGAGCAACCAATATTTATTATTTTATTAATTTTTTATTTTTTATTTTGGGGTGAAGTTTTTTCAAAATATATCGAAAAAACTGTTATTTTCATTGTCAGGGGGCAAAAGTTCATCGATTTATGATACAGGAACATGGTTATAAAAATGTCATAACCCTACGTGTACATAGCACAAGGCAATTATAATACAGTATATATACTGATGTCGGGGGTTCAAATCCCGATGGTGCTAGTAATGGAACCGCATTAACTGGCTAATATTATGTTGTATATTACGGGGCAGGGCATTTAGGGCATCCGGATCACCTGAAGATCCGCCACTCCAGCCTTTTTTAGTTAGCTTTATAAGGCTAACTAACGAAAATATCACGACCTAACCTAACCAGTCGTCAAGGGCGTACAGTTGACCTAACGACTGGTTAGGTTAGGTCGTGATATTTTCGTTAGTTAGCCTTATAAAGCTAACTAAAAAAGGCTGGGGTGACGGATCTTCAGGTGATCCGGGCATCCTGTACGTATGTATGTATGTATACACACGAGGATTGATACGAAAGTAATGCTTTTTATTTTTGTAAATATAACAAGAGACATTACTTTCGTAACGCCCCTCGTGCGTATATATATATATATATATATATATATATATATATATATACCTTACCTTACAACCTTACAAAGGTTCCACGTGATGATTTCTCATTTCGCGAAGGTCAAGCGTGTCGCCCCTCCTCTCGAGTTGGCCTGGTGAAGTAGTGAGTTGGATTCTTGCGCTCTCCACCTCACATAGCCAGGTACGCCCGGTTCATCGGGGATTGTTCTGAGCCAGGCGTCAAGTCTTCTTTTGAAGATTTCCACTGCAACTCCCTTCGTGTTTCTTAGGTCTTTGGGCAGCTGATTAAATAGTTTTGGTCCTCTCACTACAAAACTATTTTCTTTCAGGGTTAAGGATGTTCCCTGTCTCGCCTTCAATTTGGGAATACGACACAGTCTACCGTTTCTACCTTCCACCGTTGTTTGGGGAGTTATGGGATTCAGAGTAAGATTAGGGACTAGTTTCTCCATTATTTTCCAAGTGTAAATAATGGTGTATCTCTCTCTTCTCCTTTCCAGTGAATATAGGTTTAGTTCTCGTAACCTTTCCCAGTAATTTAGTTCTTTGCACCCATTGATCTTGGCTGTGAAACTTCTTTGAATCCCCTCCAGCTGTCTAATGTCTTCTTTTTATATGGGGATGTTAGGACCGAGCAGTATTCCAGTTTGGGTATTATCAGGGTTTTCAGTAGGGGGATCATTACATTCCTATCCCTTCGTTTAAAAGTTCTCAATATCAGACCCGTTATTCTCTTTGCTCTGTTTACTGCTATCTTATTTTGTTTCAAATTTCGCATCATCTGTCATTACAACCCCTAAATCTTTTGCTCTGGAATTTCTCTGGACTTCCTGTCCATTTGGGGTATAATATTCCATGGACTTTAGGTCTTCTCTTTTTCCGTACCGTAATAGCTGAAATTTCTCGGTGTTAAACTTCATATTGTTGTCTTCCGTCCACTTGTAAATTTTGTTTATGTCGGTTTGTAGAGATCCTATGTCTTCTGGTTTTCGTATTTTTCTACTGATCTTTGTGTCATCTGCAAAGGATGTTACTGTGCTGTCTCTGGTAACGTCCTCATCTATGTCAGTTAGCATGATTATGAAGAGTAGTGGAGCTAATACCGTTCCTTGTGGTACTGAGCTGAGGACCTCTGATTCTGATGAAGATACTCCTTGTACTGTAACGACTTGCCTCTGCTCACTAAGGAAATTATATATCCATTTCCCTACTTTTCCTGTTATTCCCATATATTTCAGTTTATGTATTATGATTCCATGGTCACACTTGTCGAACGCTTTAGCAAAGTCTGTGTATAGTACATCATAGTTTTCATTACTTTCAAGTGAATCAATAATGTTGTTGTAGTGTTCCATTAGTTGTGACAGGCATGATCTGCCTGACCGAAACCCGTGTTGGTTATCATTGAATTTTTTCTGAGTTTCCAAAAAGTCATAGATTTTCTGTCTAACAATTCTTTCAAATATTTTGGTGAGATGAGATGTAAGCGACACTGGCCTATAGTTTTTGGCCTCGGATCGATCTCCTCCTTTATATATTGGGACGATATATATATATATATATATATATATATATATATATATATATATATATATATATATATATATATATATATTTTCCCCTTTATTTATTTTACCGCCGATTCGTACCTAGTGTGGTACATATCTCAGCGAGGCAGTGGGTGAGTGGTGTTACTGAGTTGGGGATGATATACCATGAGGGGTGTAGTGTTCAGTTATTGGGGAGTGGTATATATATATATATATATATATATATATATATATATATATATATATATATATATATATATATATATAATACAGGGTGTCCGAGAATTATCTGTACAATTTTTGGCTGTTATTAAAAGTCAACCATGAAGTGTAGAAATTCCAGTGTTGTCCCATTTTACAGAGAATCTCATTAAGTTTTTTCTGATACCAAGTTTTGACAAGTTTTTTAGAAATTCCAGTGTGTCCGAACATTATCTGTACAATTTCATCTTTTAATAAAATTCTTGATAACACACGTCAAATTCTTAAACAAGATTATTTAGAATCTGTATTTTCAAAAGTTTCTTTTATTAAAGTAACGTTGTTACAAACATTCGATATGTGCACCATTAGTGATTCGCAAAACATCCAATCGATACTCCAAATGTTGCCATGTACGCTGCAGCATATCCACATCAATTCGCTCAATAGCAGCTGTGATTCTTGCTTTTAAATCATCAATGTCTGTCACCCGCGTACATTTCTAAAAAACTTATCAAAACGCGGTATCAGAAAAAACTTAATGAGATTCTCTGTAAAATGGGACAACATTGGAATTTCTACACTTCATGGTTGACTTTTAATAACAGCCAAAAATTGTACAGATAATTCTCGGACACCCGGTATATATTGCTACAATTTTCTAAAAGGAAAACGCACGCTGATACAATTGGACCAAAAATTGTCATTATTATTTGGGAGCAATCCAAGAATAAGCACCCCAAATCAATTTAGGGTGCTTTTTCTTGGAGTGGGGTCCAACGAGGGTGCTTATTCTTGGATTGCTCCTGAGTTGCCCCCGGTCAACTGAGTGCCCGGTTAGGTCAATTGAATGCCCGGTTAGGTTAATTGAATGTCCGGTTAGGTCAATTGAATGTCCGGTTAGGTCAACTGTACGTCTTTGACGATGGGTTAAGTCATGATATTTTCGTTAGTTTTAACGAAAATATCACAACTTAACCTAACCAATCGTCAAGGGTGTACAGTTGACCTAACCGAGCATTCAAATTAACCTTAGTTATTTAATTGGGGAGCAATCCAATTTTATATGTTAAAATCCTTTAATTTGGATTGAGGTCGAATTGGGGGTGCTCTTGGATTGGGGTCTAACTGGGGTGCTTTTTCTCGGATTGGGGACTTTGGGGTGCTTACTCTTGGATTGCTCCATTACTCGTAATATAATTTTTAAGCTCTTAAGCTTTGTCGACGAATTATATCGTCTATCGGCGTATAAAAGCGTTAAAAGTGACGTTTAACGAGTTAATATTAATAACGTCTCCTTTTACATCACACGTAAAAATACTTCATTAACTCCTACTTATCCACGATCGCATTCCCGCACCCATTATTACTGTAGTTAATTAAGTATTTATACCGCGATTAACTATTTAAAATAGGGTTGCCACAATCATCATCATATCTAATCTTAATTCCCAAGAATTTATCTATTTTTAATCTAATTTTAGTTTATTTTTCTATAAAATATACTAATGATAATTTTTCTTTTTTATCTAAATAATAGTACCGTTTTACGCAATAATTATTGAGGTGTACAATTCATTTTAAAACAATACACCAAATATATTCACAATTTTATTATTATTATTTCATTTCACTTTTTTCTGCAAAATAAATGACGCGAATCCCGAGATTTTACTTAATACGCTTCCATGCTTCTTAACGGTATATTCAGATAAGGGTAATTTAAATATATTAACGGCATTATCGGATACTTACGTTGTGCATTGATAAAAATAGACATCCATTTGAATATATTGCAAACCTTTATGTAAATTCTGTTCTGAATGAAGTTTCCAGTTTTTTTCTATTTACATTAAATTACATACTACAGGGTGTCCACAATGTCGCGTCACCGCAGTAAAATACTAACTGATTTTCGTTTTTCTTTCAGACCCATTTGAAATGCGTACTAGCGGCACAATTATACGACTGAACAACGCGTATTGGCTAGTACCTGGGTCCATGAGCGACCACGTAATGGCAAAATACCTTTTTCAAAAATTACATACGCAGGGGGGTTGACAAAACTAAATAGATACTTTCGGTTTTTCCATAATTTTTTTATTTGATAATAAAAGTCAATATATAATTGTAAATTTATTAAATGAATATATTTAGAATGGTGTTGCTTTCCCCTTTCCATTATGGAAAGGTGACGCACGTTCTGGCATTCCATTGATGAGCTTTGCCATTTATTCTCCAGGACAATCATCGTGGTGTCTATTTACTTTTGTCAACCCTTTGTATATGGAATACAGTACGTAGTTTAAAAACTATAGCAGTTACGCAGAAAGAATGTGTGTGTGTGTGTGTGTGTGTGTGTGTGTGTGTGTGAAACCTAAAACTCTCTAACCTAACCTAACTGTATACGTAACCTTATTTTACAAGCACACACGCAATTTTGGAAATAAAAAAATACTGTGGTTAATTCAAAAATTTTCTCTGCAATTTCACTCGTTCGAAGTGTACTTCGTAATATTTCTTCGACGGACATTCCTTAAAAATTAATTTCTTACCTTGATTTGACTTCTTTGGTCATCTGAAATGGGTTCAGACTGCATCTTGATCACCATGCTCAGTTTAGTCTCGACCCACCCACGCACGTCTTCTTGTACAGTGGCAAAACGCGTCCACAAATGCAAGGCAGTTTCGTATCTCATGATCACCTGTTGTTAAAATGAAAACTAATGTAAAAGGGTCCATAACTATGATTATTAAGTTCGAAATCCACAAAATAATTACGAGAGTACTGTACTATCAAAGTACATTCAAAACCATCCAGAAAGCAGGTTTCCGTTGGACCTACGCGGCTATTTTATATATTCCGAATATCAACGTGCGAATAACGAATCGTACTATCTGAATAAAAACGTATCTCTCAACAAATTTCATTTGATAAGAAAGAAAAATTGATAATCTTCGTAATAATAGTGAAATAAATTTCTAGTACAATATTTTGTTAAAAATAAAATTATTACGATAATACGATAAAAAATGTATATTTTATTATTATAATTAAAGATTGATCGTCAAAAGAATTCGGTTTTTTTTCTTCCTTTACCACGGGTACGTGTATTCGGTATGGAGCGGTCCCCAAACTGTGGTAGGCGAGCTACTGTTTAGTGGTACATAATTATATTAAAAATTAAATCCGCGAATCACAAAATCAAAACGAAGGTAAATTCAGTGTTTGCGAATTGGAGAAGTAAAAATAATGGTAATGTGTAGGTTTGCCCTGAAAGAATTTGAGGTGGTAGGTAAAATTTTGGTTTGCTGCAGGGGATACGGGAAAAAAAATAAGTTTGGGAGACCCTTACTGAATTGGTTTATATAATCGAAAGCTAGAATGAAATATACCAACCTGTATCAACCTCTCCGAAACGCTATTCCACCTGGTGATATGCGTTTCGATGCTGTCCTGTTTCTCTACGTGGAGCGCATTCTCTCTAAGGTCATCTAAAAGGTCTTCCTTGGTGTTCATTGAGCCTTTAAGACCCTGAAGGTCATCCACGTGCTTCTTCAGGGTCTCCATATTGACACTGGGCAGGTCCATGGCGCTCTCCATCAAGTATTCTATCTCTTGAAGGAACTGGTTCACTTCTTTGGAGGAATTAATGAACTTCTGCCAGGACTCCAATCGCCCTTGGAGATTGGTCCTCGTTTCTTCAATATTTTTGGAAAGAGACTCGAGTCTGCACACCAACTGCGAAATCTGTTCTTCTAGCTCCGTCAGGTGACAAGGATGGTGGGGGTCACGACGTAGAGTATCCATGCATTGGCGTACTCTTTCTATGTCTTCTTCCGCTCTGGAAAGCCCTTCGTAAATGGTTTTGCAGCTGTGCAACGCGGCTCTTAGCAACTGCTCGCCTTCCTTGTCAATGTTCTTACACCTTTCGAGAGTACTTTCCAGATGCATCATCGTTAAGGAAACTCTCTCAACGCGGTTTACAGTCTTCTGGACGTGATCTAATACATACTCGAGAGAGGCTATTCGCTGCTGAACTGTACAGACGAGTTCTTGGCAAGTCAAGGTTAACTGATCGATAGTTTCTTGCATTTCTTCATCCGGTTCTTCTTCTTCATTAGCCACTTCCCGAATATGTTCCAAATTGTCCTTACTGTTCAGAATTTTGATCCTCAACACTTTATACTTTTCAGATATGTTTCTCAGTTGGTGAATAGATGTCATTTGAGTGTCGATTTCTCGTAGCGCGACTTCTATGCTCGAGAGGGTATCCTGAGTTTCTATCAGGAGTTGAGGAGTAGGGACAGTCTGTATCCTTAACCGCTGAAGTTGGTGTTCCTTCTCTTGAAGAAGTTTCTCGAGCTCCGCCCATTCTACTCGGAACTGAGAGAGGAAGTGACGTTGCATCCCTTCGTCTGTTACGTTCACGAGACTCACTGATTTGTCAAAGTGAGTCAGACATTCATTTAAAAGTTCATTCTGACTGTCGAATTGGGCTTTAAGGTTCTGCAAGGTGCAAAAAAACTGGCGATAAAAAATAATCCTTTAAACAAAGCTTTTACAGATTGTACAAACGTACAACTAAAAAACCTAAACAAATTACTAATTGGTAACATTATGGTTTTTCTTTGTATATTTTTTATTCTTTTGGCGACAGTAACAAATTTCCAAAAACAAAACCAAATCATTATTAATTAGTACTTTTTTATGCCTTTTAGAAACACGGTTTCGAGACGAACTTTTTTCCCGAAACTGTGTCATAAAAGGGATTTAAAATATTTTACAAATACCTCAAACTATAACGGCTGATTTCTGTATTGGTAAAAATCTAAACAAGAAACGCACTTCTATCGAGTTATATCGAACATCTTACCCATATTTGATTAAAATTTTCTTTAAGCTGTTGTTGATCGGCGTTACTAAGATTAACTTGTTTGAGAGAAGTTGTGGCCTGAGCACACCATTCTTGCAACTGGTCCATCTGCGTTTGATACGCTGCCCAGTGGACGTGGAGCTCTTCCAAGCGATTGAGAAGGCTGTAGACGTTGCATCGTAGCTCCGTCGTGGCCTGATGCTGGTTCGCGACCCTCGTTTCGAGCGCCGTACACGAGATAGATTCACCCAATTTGCGTGCCGTGGACAGCAGATGACCGATATGGGCTTCGTGTTGCACGCTCGCAACGAGAAGGTCCTGTAGCCACGAGCGAGTAATGTATAACAGAATGTTAGTATTTAAGGCTTTGTAAGGTCTTGGTGCAACTGGATTTGAAGCTTTATCAAAGCGTCAAGCAAAAGTAAAAAAAAAAAAGGAGGGGGGGGGGTGATAAAATGGATACTAGGATACTATATCTATGGATACTATTATCTACTGCTTGCTACTAGAATGAAACAAATCAATTGGAATTTATAATTTAAGGGCTAGTTTATATATACTCGTATATACACACACGGGTAAGACAGCCGTGTAAGATACTTCTGATACAACGTTTATTATCAAATCCACCATCACCTATCATAACACATTTGCCAAACTTTAAAAAAATACTAAATACAGTATAGCCCCGAATACTTTTTTAAAACTAAAGAAACCGATAAAGAAATGAGAAATGCCTTTTTCTAAGGATTACCAATTAGGGTAAAATAATAATAAACCTACTGAACTGGAGTCAATAGTAGATTTGAATTATAATTTTTATTTTTTTACATTAAATTCAATACCTAACATATGCAGCCTTTTTTTTAGGTTAACAAAAAGAAAAGTCAAAATAAGCTTTAGCCTAATGTGTTAAATTAATGTAACAAGGAAGCCAAAAACCTAAAAAATATAGGGGGGATATAAATTTTTTGGAAACACTAAAAAATTGAGCAATAACACAGGTCAACAAAAAAACTTTTTTTTTCGTTGCCAAGGAAATTCGTACGAATTTAGGGTATTTTGGGGTTGCTGAATTCCAAAATGAAAGTAGTTTTTCCGATTTGGCTCTAGTTCTTGAGATAATGAATACCCTCAATTAATAGGAAACGTAACCATAACGCGTGCATATGGGAAACTACCGGAACATTCTAGATGGTGAGACCGAATAAAATGCCATTATGTATTTCATGTGTTTACTTTTGTATGATTTGAGACAATTTCAATGCGATTTGTAAGTAGCTCCGCCTGAACATTAATTTTTTTGCATTTTTACGTGTTTCATGGGTACCAATTATCTCATAAATTAGAGCCAATCTAGCAAAACCGATGTCATATTCGGAATCAGCACCACAAAGTTACCCCAAAATCACTCTAATATGATTGGCAATAAAATGAGTGTTGACCAGTGTATCATTATCTCCGAATATTATATATATATATATATATATATATATATATATATATTATTAAGGGAATTACAGTAATAAAGGCGCTTTTAATTGAATGGGAAGCATTTTAAACATCTATGATATGATTCGGTAAATAAATGGGTACGGGTACAGACTTTTCGAACATTTTGTATATATGGTTAAATAAATGGAATATATCTTGCTTATTTAGCACTAAACATTAAATATGCAAATGCGGATATAAATATATAGGATGATCATAAATTCACGTAACCCAAAGATGCAGTCTGCATAATTATGTTTCCAGGTAGCATAACTTTACGATTACTCTGTATAAAACTGAATACTTTGCTTTACTTTGTGTATAAATAATAATACGAAATGCACGTTGATTTTGTTTCATTTAAACAGGGTGCCCAGCAAAAAAAACCAAAAAAACCCCGTTTCAATGGGTCAAGGTGTGTTTATAAATACAAAAGCTAAAATTTACTTCATGTCTGAAATGAGATTATTAAGTTTATTTTAGATACGAGCTTTTGGCAGTTGTTTAACCTCCTTTGTAACAGCAATGGTCATATGACAGAGGGGACTTACAGCTTTACGTGCAATTCGAACCAGGAGGGCCACTCATCAAACTACTACTACTACTACTACTACTACTACTACCCAAACCCAACCTCGCTTAACGTTGGTGATTTAACGAGAAACGAAGCGGTGTTGCGACAAAACTTATTAATGAAACGCGTGATCAAAATGGTTTCCGTTGCGAAGAATACATGCCCCAATTTGCCGCATGGTGACTGACTTTCACCGCGACTTTCCGTGACCTCCAACATCCCCGGATTCTCCCTTTAGGGGTAACCCGGCAAGGAACGAGGAAAATGTAAAGGAAGCGACTGGAGAGGCAGTTCGAAACAAAGAGAAAAATAAAGTCCGTGAACAGCGGAACAGCAACCATTCTGAACGCAGTGTTTCATTAATGTAACTGAGATGTTGCATCTAAAACTAAAATAATTAAAAAAAATAAATCTAGAAGTTTGTTTTCAAACATAAAATGAATTTTAACTTATTTTAAGTATTTATAAAGAAAGTGATCCCTTGAAAGAGGTAGATTTTGTTTTCTGGACAACTTTTGTATTCAGTTTTTTTTTTTTTCAATCAAAATGATAAAATACAATCGGAGGTGGTGACTGTAGCAGACATTCCATTACTAAAAGGAAACGGGAGGAAATAGCTATAAAATATTTCTATTAATACTATTATAAAGAGAGAGGAATGAATTAGAAAAAAAAAATCACTGGAAAACGCTTCATTAAATAATAAATAAAAGCAAATTAAAGGAGAAATGCGGTTAGTTATAAAATACAAACCTCCGTTCCCTGTAACGAAATAGGTAAAAAGGGTGTTGAAGAATTCAGAAAAAAAAAAAAAAAAAAGTAGTAGTATAATAATAATAATAATAATGCACAAAATAGGCTCATTAAGAAACTGATAAAAATAATATATTCTAATTGACAACTTCTTTGCTGATAACCTAAACAAGTTGGTGGAAATGTTTTTTTTTATCATTATTCATTAATGTACGAGTATATTAATTTAAAAACCTGATTAGCAAACCATATTACCTTGCACTCTTCGGTATTTTGTTGGTACGAATCCGAAGATACGGTTTGCAACTCCTTGTTTCTCTCCGTTGCTGACGATGACCAGAGTTCTTCTTCCTCGAGTTGCTGCAGAAGTCTTCCCCACTCGACTTGTATGTTGGCGAGCTGCTGATGACGTTGCGTGAATTTGTCCAACAAGGAAGTAGCTTTTTGGTAAGACTTTGAATAAAGGGCTTGGTAATGAACTCTCGTTTGAGGTTCGAGTGCCATGTCTAAGGACTCCAACACTTTCTGGCACTGACGAAGGGACAGGAAGAGTTTTTTGTGTTTACTAATCGTCTCATTCAAATCGGACAAATCTCTAGCGACGATGCGAGATTTTAAAACATTTTCTGCCATTTCAATCAGACTACCAAGTTCGTTAAGAGTTTCCTCGTATTCCGCTGTTGTCGTCGTTAACTTAATAATACGTTCCAGCTCGCTCTCAACACTGTCATGAATTTCTCTGAGTTCCGCTTGTACCGCCGCTAGTTCTTGTTGAACATTTTGATTGGGCAACTGACTCAAATCCTTATTGGTTACTAACTCTCTAAGACTATCTCTTAATCCTTCGTTCTCAGACAAGAGATCTTCCAATTTCTTCAATTTATCTTTGGGAGATATTCTTTCTTCTTTCAAGCTGAGTAGTTTATTTCGCAAGTTAGCCGCTTGTATTCCAGCATCGTTGACGATAACCAAACAGTTTTCGAGCATTTCATCAGCTTTTGTAGATTCTGCCTCTTGTTCTTTTCTAGCATTTTCCGCGTAAGTGACTTGAGAACGCAAACTATCTACCGATGAATGAATAATGTCGTGAGTCTTCTTATCTAACGTTACTTTAGATGACTTGGTGACTTCTTCTAAAATGACAAGATATTCTGTAATTAGAATTAACTCCCGACGCAAATGTCCATTCCTTTGTTTTCTAGTGTGTGCGTCTTTGCAGTTATTTATCAAGCTAATCTTGTACTCTATCTGTTCGATCCAAATAGTTATATCTTGGATGATTGTAATGATTATGTGTTGCGTCAAATTTTTATTTTTTTTATCGATGGCTTCGCGCAGTAAATCTATATTTCATTCACTTTCTTTTTCTTTTCCTCCGGTTCTTCGGACGTAGTTTCCATGAATATTGGTGAGGGCGCAGTTGAAAGTTTCTGTTTTTTATTGCTAATTTCCTTTCTCTTCAAAAGTTGTGTTATGATGACCCATTCTTCTACTATCTGTTCATCTCGAATTTGAGATGGAGGAACTTCCGTTTCAGGTTCCTTAGAAGGTTGCCTCGCTTCTTGAGTGAGTTCTTCAGTTTTCAACACCTCCTCCGGAGAATGCGTTGTCGAGACACGAATAGAAATATCTTCTAAATGTACTGCTTCTTCATCCGGTAATGTTCTTGTGTCAATGGGAAGAATCTCCGTTTCAACAACTTCTTCCGATGTGGGCATCATCGCTGTTTCTGAAGGACTTTCCACTTCATCCTCAGTTGCTACGGAGATGGTAGTAACGTACCTCATGGTTTCAGTGGGTTTTTCTTCTTCAGCCGTAGGAATTAGTGCGGAGGGATAAATTTCATCTTTTTGCGAGTGAATATCATCACTTGGTTCTTCTTGAACATCAACTGCTGTTGGTACTTCCGGTTCAATTACTGGGAATAGTTCACTAGTTTTAAATTCAACGTTTTCAATTTCTTCGTACGATGGTGGCGCAACTGGTACTATTTCCGTTTCTTCAATTTCCTTTACTTCCGGTAATGGAGACATCGAATCATAATACTCTTCAGAAGTTGTAACGTCCGTTTTATCCGCATCCTTGTCTTCTTCAGTGTTATCCGTATACGGAAAACATACTTCTGGGAAACTTTCGTCTCCCATTATTTCCTCGTACGTTGGTGCAGATGCTGGAAATACATCACCCTCACTCGGAATAGTTTCAACTTCGGCGTGTTTTACGAGCGGTTCGTATAAAACTCTATCACGTATGTCATAGTCTGTACTTTTTTCTGATATTGGTTCTTCAACTGGAGACGCAGGAGTTGCGAATGGCTTTTCAGTTATAGTTTTATCAGCCATAATTAATGCGTAATCTGGAGGTTGTTTTAAGGAGTCATCGTCGTCCTCCTTTCCCAATTCTGCTTTCAGTGTTTCCTCAAGTTCAGTTTCAGCTTCAGGACGATCTCCTTCAACAGGATATATGAATGATTCAGTTTCTTTGGCAAATTCATACGAAGGTGTTGGAACCTCAACCTGAACATATTCATCTATTTCGGGTTTGTCATTTATTCTTACAGATTTCTTTGTCTTTGGAAGTAGTTTATCTTCTTGTTCTTCCTCCTTAGGTTCTTGCGCTTCAACATATATTTCTTGTTCTTCCTCTTCCACTACTTCTGAAGGATGCATCGGCTTTTCCGATTTCTCGACCCTCTTAGTTTCCTCTTTTGCTGGCTCATCCGCAAAACGTTCTTCAGTTTCCTCAAATGGCTCATCAACCTCTAAAAATATTTCTTCTGGTTTCTCTGACAAAATATCTTCCACTAGTTCATATACCCGAATTACACCTTCTTCTCTTTCTTCTAGTTCTTCAACTTCTCTCTGTTCCTCTACCGCAAGAATACCTTCAGGTTTTTCCATTGCTTTTGCCTCTTCAACGATAGGAGCATCTTTATCGGGTGCTTTCATTTCTTTTGGTTCTACTGTTTTAGGAGTATCCTTTTCACGTTTTTCAACTTCTTTTAGTTCTACTTCAGGAATAACTTCATGACCTTCCATTTCTTTTGGTTCTTCTAATTTAGGAATATCTTCTGGTTCTACCAACTGATCAGCGACTTCAAGAGCATCTGCTTTAGATTCTTCTACTTTAGGAATATCGACTTCAGGCTTTTCAAACAGTTTATCTTCGACTATTATTTCATGAACTCTAGTGTCTTCAGATATCTCTTCAGGTTCTTCTACTATTTCCTCCGTTTCAACTGGTACCCCATCTATACACACAATTTTCTTGATAACTCTTCGCCTAATAATTCTTCTAACTGTAGTGGTTACCTCAGTTGGTTCTTCTATGATGGTTTCAACTACTTCTTCCTTCTCTGGAATAGTTTCTTCAGGTTCATCTACTGGCTCCTCAATTTCCTCTTCAGTTTCTTGTGGTACTCCATCAATGTATACTATTTTCTTAATGATTCGTTTGCGGATAATGGTATCAGGATCATAAAACACTTCTTCCTTTTCTTCTACTGGTTCACTAATCTCGGTTATATGTTCCCTTTTTTCAACTATTCTGTCATGAACTGTAGCATCTTCAGATAGCTCTTCAGGTTCTACTATTTCCTCCGTTTCAACTGGTACTCCATCAACATATACTATTTTCTTAATAAATCTTCGCCTGACAATTCTTCTAATGGTTGTAGTTACCTCACTTGGCTCTTCTATGATGGTTTCAACTACTTCTTCCTTCTCAGGGATAGTTTCTTCAGGTTCATCTACTGGCTCCTCAATTTCCTCTTCAGTTTCTTGTGGTACTCCATCAATGTATACTATTTTCTTAATGATTCGTTTGCGGATAATGGTATCAGGTTCATAAAACACTTCTTCCTTTTCTTCTACTGGTTCACTAATCTCGGTTATATGTTCCCTTTTTTCAACTACTCTGTCATGAACTGTAGCATCTTCAGATAGCTCTTCAGGTTCTACTATTTCCTCCGTTTCAACTGGTACTCCATCAACATATACTATTTTCTTAATAACTCTTCGCCTGACAATTCTTCTAATGGTTGTAGTTACCTCACTTGGCTCTTCTATGATGGTTTCAACTACGTCTTCCTTCTCAGGGATAGTTTCTTCAGGTTCATCTACTGGCTCCTCAATTTCCTCTTCAGTTTCTTGTGGTACTCCATCAATGTATACTGTTTTCTTAATGATTCGTTTGCGGATAATGGTATCAGGATCATAAAACACTTCTTCCTTTTCTTCTACTGGTTCACTAATCTCGGTTATATGTTCCCTTTTTTCAACTACTCTGTCATGAACTGTAGCATCTTCAGATAGCTCTTCAGGTTCTTCTACTATTTCCTCCGTTTCAACTGGTACTCCATCAACATATACTATTTTCTTAATAACTCTTCGCCTGACAATTCTTCTAATGGTTGTAGTTACCTCACTTGGCTCTTCTATGATGGTTTCAACTACGTCTTCCTTCTCAGGGATAGTTTCTTCAGGTTCATCTACTGGCTCCTCAATTTCCTCTTCAGTTTCTTGTGGTACTCCATCAATGTATACTATTTTCTTAATGATTCGTTTGCGGATAATGGTATCAGGTTCATAAAACACTTCTTCCTTTTCTTCTACTGGTTCACTAATCTTGGTTATATGTTCCCTTTTTTCAACTACTCTGTCATGAACTGTAGTATCTTCAGATAGCTCTTCAGGTTCTTCTACTATTTCCTCCGTTTCAACTGGTACTCCATCAACATATACTATTTTCTTGATAACTCTTCGCCTGACAATTCTTCTAATGGTTGTAGTTACCTCACTTGGCTCTTCTATGATGGTTTCAACTACTTCTTCCTTCTCAGGGATAGTTTCTTCAGGTTCATCTACTGGCTCCTCAATTTCCTCTTCAGTTTCTTGTGGTACTCCATCAATGTATACTATTTTCTTAATGATTCGTTTGCGGATAATGGTATCAGGATCATAAAACACTTCTTCCTTTTCTTCTACTGGTTCACTAATCTCGGTTATATGTTCCCTTTTTTCAACTACTCTGTCATGAACTGTAGCATCTTCAGATAGCTCTTCAGGTTCTTCTACTGTTTCCTCCGTTTCAACTGGTACTCCATCAACATATACTATTTTCTTAATAACTCTTCGCCTGACAATTCTTCTAATGGTTGTAGTTACCTCACTTGGCTCTTCTATGATGGTTTCAACTACGTCTTCCTTCTCAGGGATAGTTTCTTCAGGTTCATCTACTGGCTCCTCAATTTCCTCTTCTGTTTCTTGTGGTACTCCATCAATGTATACTGTTTTCTTAATGATTCGTTTGCGGATAATGGTATCAGGATCATAAAACACTTCTTCCTTTTCTTCTACTGGTTCACTAATCTCGGTTATATGTTCCCTTTTTTCAACTACTCTGTCATGAACTGTAGCATCTTCAGATAGCTCTTCAGGTTCTTCTACTATTTCCTCCATTTCAACTGGTACTCCATCAACATATACTATTTTCTTAATAACTCTTCGCCTGACAATTCTTCTAATGGTTGTAGTTACCTCACTTGGCTCTTCTATGATGGTTTCAACTACGTCTTCCTTCTCAGGGATAGTTTCTTCAGGTTCATCTACTGGCTCCTCAATTTCCTCTTCAGTTTCTTGTGGTACTCCATCAATGTATACTGTTTTCTTAATGATTCGTTTGCGGATAATGGTATCAGGATCATAAAACACTTCTTCCTTTTCTTCTACTGGTTCACTAATCTCGGTTATATGTTCCCTTTTTTCAACTACTCTGTCATGAACTGTAGCATCTTCAGATAGCTCTTCAGGTTCTTCTACTATTTCCTCCGTTTCAACTGGTACTCCATCAACATATACTATTTTCTTAATAACTCTTCGCCTGACAATTCTTCTAATGGTTGTAGTTACCTCACTTGGCTCTTCTATGATGGTTTCAACTACGTCTTCCTTCTCAGGGATAGTTTCTTCAGGTTCATCTACTGGCTCCTCAATTTCCTCTTCAGTTTCTTGTGGTACTCCATCAATGTATACTGTTTTCTTAATGATTCGTTTGCGGATAATGGTATCAGGATCATAAAACACTTCTTCCTTTTCTTCTACTGGTTCACTAATCTCGGTTATATGTTCCCTTTTTTCAACTACTCTGTCATGAACTGTAGCATCTTCAGATAGCTCTTCAGGTTCTTCTTCTATTTCCTCCGTTTCAACTGGTACTCCATCAACATATACTATTTTCTTAATAACTCTTCGCCTGACAATTCTTCTAATGGTTGTAGTTACCTCACTTGGCTCTTCTATGATAGTTTCAACTACTTCTTCCTTCTCAGGGATAGTTTCTTCAGGTTCATCTACTGGCTCCTCAATTTCCTCTTCAGTTTCTTGTGGTACTCCATCAATGTATACTGTTTTCTTAATGATTCGTTTGCGGATAATGGTATCAGGATCATAAAACACTTCTTCCTTTTCTTCTACTGGTTCACTAATCTCGGTTATATGTTCCCTTTTTTCAACTACTCTGTCATGAACTGTAGCATCTTCAGATAGCTCTTCAGGTTCTTCTTCTATTTCCTCCATTTCAACTGGTACTCCATCAACATATACTATTTTCTTAATAACTCTTCGCCTGACAATTCTTCTAATGGTTGTAGTTACCTCACTTGGCTCTTCTATGATGGTTTCAACTACTTCTTCCTTCTCAGGGATAGTTTCTTCAGGTTCATCTACTGGCTCCTCAATTTCCTCTTCAGTTTCTTGTGGTACTCCATCAATGTATACTATTTTCTTAATGATTCGTTTGCGGATAATGGTATCAGGTTCATAAAACACTTCTTCCTTTTCTTCTACTGGTTCACTAATCTCGGTTATATGTTCCCTTTTTTCAACTACTCTGTCATGAACTGTAGCATCTTCAGATAGCTCTTCAGGTTCTTCTTCTATTTCCTCCATTTCAACTGGTACTCCATCAACATATACTATTTTCTTAATAACTCTTCGCCTGACAATTCTTCTAATGGTTGTAGTTACCTCACTTGGCTCTTCTATGATGGTTTCAACTACTACTTCTTTGTCAGAGGTAATTCCTAGAGGTTCACCCACAGGCACTTCAACCTCTTCTTCAGTTTCCTGTGGTACTCCATCAATGTACACTATTTTCTTAATGATTCGTTTGTGGATAATGGTATCAGGTTCATAAATCACTTCTTCCTTCTCTTCTACTGGTTGAACGACTTTAGGAATATCCTCTTTTTGTTCTTCTAGTGGTTTACTGACTTCAGAAACATCTTTTGGTTCTATTGGTTGAACAACTTTGGGAATATCTTCTTTTGGTTCATCAAATGGTGTGTGTTCTTCAGTCACAAATTCCACAGTTTCAGTTTCTTCCTCTGGAGAGCGTTTCTGCTCTTTCTTTTCAGTCTTCTTTGCTCTGACTTCTCCTACCTCTGGAATCACTAAAGGTTCTTTGACTTCCAGAGGAATAACTTCTTCAAGTTCTTCCACTTTCATAATGTCAGGTTTTTCAGCTTCTTTTGGTTCTTCAATACATTCAATAACTGCAGGAATATCTGTTTGTACTTCTAATGGTTCATCAGCTTTAGGAAGAGTTTCTTCAGGTTCTTCTTCCTTAGCAATAACTTGTTTTACTGGTTCTTTGACTTCAGGAATATCTTCTTTACTTACGAATTCATCAGTTTCAACCTCATCTTTTGGAGAGCGTTTTTTCTTTCTCTTTTCGGTCTTCTTCACTCTGACTTTTTGTACCTTCTGAATACCTTCCTCAAGTTCCTCTACTTTAGAGATATCTTCCTTTGTTTTCACAATTTCAGAAATATCTTTTTTAGGTTCTTCTACTTCAGGGATTTCTTCTTTAAGAATGTCTGCTACAGTTTCTTCAACTAAAAGAATATTTTCTTCAGGTTCTTTAACTTCAGAAATATCTTCCTTTGTTTCTTCTACAGGTACAATTTCTTTAGTTACTGTTGCAGCTTTTTTCTTTGGAGAATGTTTCTTCTTTTTCTTTCCTGTCTTGACTTTCACTTCCTCTACCACTGGAATATCTTCTTCATATTCCTCAACTTTTAGAACCTCCACCACAGATTCAGGCTTTATTTCAGGAGTATCATATACAGGCTCTTCAACTTTAGGAATATCTTCTTTATGTACTTCCATTTTTTCAGGTTCTTGTACCTTTGGAATATCATCATCATGATCTTCTATTCTAGGAATATCTTCTTTTAGTTGAATTAATGGTTCACCATCTTTAGGGTCTTCAACTTTTGGAACATCAGCTTCAGGCTCTTCAGATGGTTCATCCATCTTCGGTATGTGCTCTTTCTCTTCAACTTTTGTCTCATGAACTGTAGTATCTTCAGATATCTTTTCAGGTTCTTCTAAAATTTCCTCCATTTCAACTGGTACTCCATCAATATATACTATTTTCTTAATAACTCTTCGCCTAATAATTCTTCTAGTGGTTGTAGTTACCTCACTTGGCTCTTCTATGATGGTTTCAACTATTTCTTCTTTCTCAGGGATAGTTGCTTGAGATTCATCTACTGGCTCTTCAATTTCCTCTTCAGTTTCATGTGGTACTCCATCAACGTATACTGTTTTCTTAATAATTCGTTTGTGGATAATGGTATCAGGTTCATAAATCACTTCTTCCTTCTCTTCTAATGATTCATCAACTTTAGTAATATCTACTTTTGGTTCTTCAAGTAGTACAACAACTTCTGATATATCTTTATCTGGCTCTTCTGCCAGTACATGTTCTCCAGTTACAAGTTCAACAAGTTCAGTCTCTTTTTTTGGAGAATATTTTTTCTTCTTCTTTTCAATTTTCGTAACTCTGACTCCTACCTTCAGTGTATCTGCTTCAAGTTCCTTTGATTCTTCCAATTTCGTAACATGTTCTTCAGGTTCTTCCAATTTCGTAACAGGTTCTTCAGGTTCTTCCAATTTCGTAACAGGTTCTTCAGGTTCTTCCAATTTCGTAACAGGTTCTTCAGGTTCTTCCAATTTCGTAACAGGTTCTTCAGGTTCTTCCAATTTCGTAACAGGTTCTTCAGGTTCTTCCAATTTCGTAACAGGTTCTTCAGGTTCTTCCAATTTCGTAACAGGTTCTTCAGGTTCTTCCAATTTCGTAACAGGTTCTTCAGGTTCTTCCAATTTAGGAATATGTTCTTCAGGTTCATCCAATTTAGGAATATGTTCTTCAGGTTCTTTTAATTTAGGAATTGGTTCTTCTGGTTCTTCTACTTTAGGAATAGGTTCTCCAGGTTCTTCTAACTTAGGAGTAGGTTCTTCACGTTCTTCTAACTTAAGAATAGGTTCTTCAGGTTCTTCTAATTTAGGAATAAGTTCTTCAGGTTCTTCTAATTTAGGAATAAGTTCTTCAGGTTCTTCTAATTTAGGAATAGGTTCTTCAGGTTCTTCTAATTTAGGAATAGGTTCTTCAGGTTCTTCTAATTTAGGAATAGGTTCTTCAGGTTCTTCTAACTTAGGAATAGGTTCTTCAGGTTCCTCTAATTTAGGAATAGGTTCTTCAGGTTCTTCTAATTTAGGAATAGGTTCTTCAGTTTCTTCTAATTTAGGAATAGGTTCTTCAGTTTCTTCTAATTTAGGAATAAGTTCTTCAGGTTCTTCTAATTTAGGAATAAGTTCTTCAGGTTCTTCTAATTTAGGAATAGGTTCTTCAGGTTCTTCTAATTTAGGAATAGGTTCTTCAGGTTCTTCTAATTTAGGAATAGGTTCTTCAGGTTCTTCTAATTTAGGAATAGGTTCTTCAGGTTCTTCTAATTTAGGAATAGGTTCTTCAGGTTCTTCTAATTTAGGAATAGGTTCTTCAGGTTCTTCTAATTTAGGAATAGGTTCTTCCTCTTCAGGAATACCTTCTTTAGGTCCTTCTACTGATACATACTCTTCAGTTACAAGTTCGACTATTTCAGTCTCTTCCTTTGGAGAGTGTTTCTTCTTTTTCTTCTTTTTCTTCTCAGTCTTCTTTTCTTTGATTTCTTCTACATTAATATTTTCTTCAGGTACTGCAGGAGTATGTTCTTTTGGTTCTTCAGCTTTAGGTACATCTTTTTCAGGCTCTTCCTCCTTAGGAATATCTCCTTCAGGTTCTTCAATTTTAGGAATATCTTCTTCAGGCTTTTCAATTTCAGGAATATCTTCTTCAGGCTTTTCAATTTCAGGAATATCTTCTTTAGGTTCTTCTACTGATACATCTTCTTCAGTTACAAGTTCAACTGTTTGAATCACTTCTTTTGGAGATTGTTTCTTCTTCTTCCTCTTTTTATCAGTCTTCTTTTCTTTGACTACTTCTACCTTCAAAATATCCGCTTCTGGTTTTTCAACTTTGGGAATTTCTTTAAATTCTTCTATTTTAGGAACATATTCTTCTGGTTCTTCAGCTTTGGGCACATATTTTTCAAGTTCTTCCTCCTTAGAAATATCTTCTTCAGACTCCTCAACTTCAGGAATATCCTTAGGTCCTTCAATTTTAGGAACCTCTTCACATTCTTCTACTTTAGGGATATGTTCTTTGGGTTCTTCAGTTTTAGACATATCTTTTACAGGTTCTTCAATTTTAGGAATATCTTCTTCGGGTTCTTTCACCTTAGGGATATGTTCTTTCAGTTCTTCTACTTTAGGAATAATTTCAATTACAGATTCTACATCAACCTCTTCCTTTGGAGAGAATTTCTTCTTTTTCTTCCTATCAGTTTTCTTTTCTTTAATTTTTTCTTTAATTTTTTCAGCTTCAGGTTCTTCAACTCTGGGAATATCTACTTTAAGTTCTTCTACCTCAGAAATTTGTTCTTTTGGTTCTTCAACTTTAGGTACAGATTTTTCGGGTTCTTCTACTTCAAGAACATCTCTCTTTAGTTTTTCTGATAGTACTTGTTCTTCAGTTACAAATTCTAAGTCAACCTCTTTCTTTGGAGGGTGTTTCTTCATATGCTTCTCAACTTTCTTCTCTTTGATTTTTTCAACCTCTGAAGTATCTTCTTTATGGTCCTCCACTTTAGGAATAGTTTCTTTTGGCTTTTCAGCTTTAGGTATATCCTTTTCAAATTCCTCCTCTTTATGAATGTCATCTGCAGGTTCTTCTACTATAGGAAGATCTTTAGGTTCTGTCAGTTCTTTGAGTGTAGGTATATCTTTATCAGGTTCTTCTTCCCCTTCCAGTTCTACTTTAGGAATATCTTTAGGTTCTTCAAGTTCAGGTATAACTTTTTCAGGTTCTTCCTCTTTAGGAACATCTTTTTCAGGTTCTTCCTCTTTGGGAATATCTTTTTCAAGTTCTTCCTCTTTGGGAATATCTTTTTCAAGTTCTTCCTCTTTGGGAATATCTTTTTCAAGTTCTTCCTCTTTGGGAATATCTTTTTCAAGTTCTTCCTCTTTAGGAATATCTTTTTCAAGTTCTTCCTCTTTAGGAATATCTTTTTCAAGTTCTTCCTCTTTAGGAATATCTTTTTCAAGTTCTTCCTCTTTAGGAATATCTTTTTCAAGTTCTTCCTCTTTAGGAATATCTTTTTCAAGTTCTTCCTCTTTAGGAATACCTTTTTCAAGTTCTTCCTCTTTAGGAATACCTTTTTCAAGTTCTTCCTCTTTAGGAATACCTTTTTCAAGTTCTTCCTCTTTAGGAATACCTTTTTCAAGTTCTTCCTCTTTAGGAATACCTTTTTCAAGTTCTTCCTCTTTAGGAATACCTTTTTCAAGTTCTTCCTCTTTAGGAATACCTTTTTCAAGTTCTTCCTCTTTAGGAATACCTTTTTCAAGTTCTTCCTCTTTAGGAATACCTTTTACAGGTTCTTCCTCTTTAGGAATACCTTTTTCAGGTTCTTCCTCTTTAGGAATATCTTTTTCAGGTTCTTCTACTGTTACTTGTTTTTTAGTTACAAATTCCACTGTTTCATCTTTTTCTTTTGGAGGATGTGTCTTCTTTTTCTTTTCAGCCTTCTTCACTTTGACTTCTTCTACCTTTGGAATATCTTCTAGATGTTCCTCAACTTTCATAACTGGTTCAATTTTTTCTAATGATTCATCAATCTTGGGTATATGTTCTCTTTCTTCAACTACTGTTTCATGAACTGTAGTATCTTCAGATATTTCTTCTGGTTCTGCTATTTCCTCTGTTTCAACTGGTACTCCATCAATATATACGATTTTCTTAATAACTCTTCGCCTAATAATTCTTCTAATTGTTGTGGTTACCTCACTTGGCTCTTCTATGATGGTTTCAATTACTTCACTATCAGAAGTAGTTCCTAGAGGTTTATCTCCAGGTTCTTCAATTTCCTCTTCAGTTTCGTGTGGTACTCCATCAATGTATATTATTTTCTTAATAATTCGTTTATGGATAATTATATCTGGTTCATAAATCACTTCTTCCTTCTCTTCTACTGGTTCAATAACTTTGGGTTGTAATGGTTGAACTACTTCAGGAATAATTTCTTTTGGTTCTTTGAATGGGGCATGTTCTTCAGCTACAGTATGAGAAGAGTCTTGCTTTGAAAATCCAAACACACTTTTTATTTTATCTAAAAATGTTCCAGTAGATTCCACTTCACTTACTTCTGGTGATACCTTTGAACTCTCTTCAGTAGGTTTATCTTGATCTTTCTTCGGTTCTTTTATGTCTTTTTCTCTTTTTTCTTTACCTTTCTTCTTTTTCTTTTTAGATTTATCCTGGGCTTTATCATCATCATCATCATCTTTAAGTGAAGGACTGGTCATACTCATTTCTTCATCTATTATCAATGATAATCTAGCAGGAACTTCCTCATCTTCTTCAATAACTACTTCCCCTTCTACTTCAGTCATAAAACTTGTTGGTTTTTCCTTCTCAATGGTTGCAATTTTTCCTGTATCAATATCATACATTGCAGGAACTGAAGGCTGAGTTTCTTCATGATCAATGACATCCCAACTCTCTTCATCATCCTTTAAGGTCTGCAAATCATCTAACTTTATCTGCTTCTCCTTCTTCTCTAACAATAATTCAGAAGGTTCTTCCACCTTGGGTACATCTACTTTTTCTGGTATCGCTTCCTTGGTTTTCTTCTCAAGATCTAGTGGTATATCAGTTACAGGTACTTCTTTTACATCACTAACCTTATCACTTCCCTTTTTCTTTGGTTTCTTCTTTTTCTTTGGTGAGTCTGATTTTTCTTTTTGGACAGCTTCTGTGACAACTTTCTTCATTTTATCTACCTCTTCTGATTTTCCATCAGGCGAGAGTTCTTTAATCAAAGGAAATTCTTCTGTCACTGTATCAGGAGCTTTTGGCTGTGAATCATCTTCAAATTCTGGTTTCACAGGAGCAGAATCTATATGTTCTATGGGCTCTGTACAAGGTTCAGATGCTTCCACTTTAGGATATACTTTGAATTTAAAGGTATCTACAATATCATCAGAGGGTGCTGGTTCAATTAATTCATCTGATGGTTCTGGAATAGATGAGTCAGGAACTGCAAAGGGTTTAATAACTGTTTCAGGTATTTCAGATGTTGAAGGTAAAGGACTAAGTGTTTCTGGTTCCACAGGAACAGAATCTATAGATTCTATTGGTGTCATACTGGGTTCAGATGCCTCCACTTTAGGATATACTTTCAATTTATAGGTCTCTACAGTATCATCAGAGGGTGCTGGTTCAATTAATTCATCTGATGGTTCTGGAATAGATGAATCAGGAACTGCGAAGGGCTTAATAACTGTTTCAGGTATTTCAGATGTTGAAGGTAAAGGACTAAGTGTTTCTGGTTCCACAGGAACAGAATCTATAGATTCTATTGGTGTCATACTGGGTTCAGATACCTCCACTTTAGGATATACTTTCAATTTATAGGTCTCTACAGTAGCATCAGAGGGTGCTGGTTCAATTAATTCATCTGATGGTTCTGGAATAGATGAGTCAGGAACTGCAAAGGGTTTAATAACTGTTTCAGGTATTTCAGATGTTGAAGGTAAAGGACTAAGTGTTTCTGGTTCCACAGGAACAGAATCTATAGATTCTATTGGTGTCATACTGGGTTCAGATACCTCTACTTTAGGATATACTTTCAATTTATAGGTCTCTACAGTAGCATCAGAGGGTGCTGGTTCAATTAATTCATCTGATGGTTCTGGAATAGATGAGTCAGGAACTGCAAAGGGTTTAATAACTGTTTCAGGTATTTCAGATGTTGAAGGTAAAGGACTAAGTGTTTCTGGTTCCACAGGAACAGAATCTATAGATTCTATTGGTGTCATACTGGGTTCAGATGCCTCCACTTTAGGATATACTTTCAATTTATAAGTCTCTACAGTAGCATCAGAGGGTGCTGGTTCAATTAATTCATCTGATGGTTCTGGAATAGATGAATCAGGAACTGCGAAGGGCTTAATAAGTGTTTCAGGTATTTCAGATGTTGAAGGTAAAGGACTAAGAGTTTCTGGTTCCACAGGAGCAGAATCTATAGGTTCTATTGGTGTCATACTGGGCTCAGATGCCTCCACTTTAGGATATACTTTCAATTTAAAAGTCTCTACAGTATCATCAGAGAATGCTGGTTCAACTAATTCATCTGATGGTTCTGGAATAGATGAATCAGGAACTGGGAAGGATTTAATAACTGTTTCAGGTATTTCAGATGCTGAAGGTAAAGGACTAAGAGTTTCTGGTTCCACAGGAGCAGAATCT
The DNA here is from genome assembly GCA_023014485.1 of Bathynomus jamesi. Lineage (NCBI taxonomy): Eukaryota > Metazoa > Arthropoda > Malacostraca > Isopoda > Cirolanidae > Bathynomus > Bathynomus jamesi. Next base: position 1,028,620 of record JAJOZX010000746.1, on the reverse strand, counting down.
ATTGGTGTCATATTGGGTTCAGATGCCTCCACTTTAGGATATACTTTCAACTTAAAGGTTTCTACAGTATCATCAGAGGGTGCTGGTTCAGTTAATTCACCTGATGGCTCTGGAACAGGTGAATCATGCATGTAATCTGTTGATACAATTCCCAAATCTTTGTTAATATCCAACTCTATTTCTGGGCAAGTAAAACTAGGTGATTCAGCAACAGTTTTAAGACCATATGGTAATTCATGTTCAACCTTCTTACTTATTTCTAATGGTTTAGGGAACTCTTCAATTTCTTCAGATACTTCTTCAGGTTCTTCTACTACTTCCTCTGTTTCAACTGGTACTCCATCAATATATACTATTTTCTTAATAACTCTTCGCCTAATAATTCTTTCAATTGTTGTAGTTACCTCAGTTGGTTCTTCTATGATAGTTTCAACTACTTCTTCCTTAGTGGAAGCAGTTCCTTGAGGTTCATCTACAGGCTCTTCAACCTCTTCTTCAGTTTTGTGTGGTACTCCATCAACACTTAATATTTTCTTAATAATTTGCTTCTGGATAATTATATCAGGTTCATAAATAACTTCTTCCTTCTCTTTTAAAGGTTCATCAATCTTTAAATCACTAACTGACAACTCTTCAGGTTCCTCTACTATTTCTTCAGTTTCTACAGGCTCCCCATTAATATATACAACCTTTTTAATGGTCGTTTTCCTGACAACAGTGGTTGATATATGTTGATCTAAAATATCTCTCTCTGATATGTCTACAGTTTCAACATCTCTTGACAGTTGAACTTTCTCTTCAGTTGGAGTAACACCTTCAATGAAATCATCAAATGCTTCATCAGTTACCTCTTCAGGTTCTTCAATTTCTTCCTCAATTTCAACTGGTTGACCATTAACATAAATAACTCTCTTAATAATTCTTTTCCTTGTAATAATTTTAATAAATGGATCTTCAAAGTCAATTTCTACTGGACTTTCTGGAGTTTCCTTTGCTGTTGGTATAGTTTCTTGTGGGTGAATATTACTTTCTTCAGTGACTTTCACTCCAGGCACTGGGAAATCAGTAACTGGCATTTGAACCTTTTCTTCATAGGTTGGAGGAGCTTTCATTCCTTCCACTTTATGTTCTTTTTCTATTAAATCTGGTGATTTGAGGGTCTCTATCTTGGTGTAATGGGTAGTGTTATAAATATCTTTTGGAGAGGTTGTCTTAGAGGGTTCCTCAGGTGCAATAGATGGAAATTCTGGGAGATCACTCTGTGGCATGGGGAATTCAGAAGTTTGATCTGGTATTTTATGAATAGGTGTGGGAATTGTCGTATCTTGTATTTTAGCCTCAGTGTCAGTGATGACACTACTAGGTGGTAATTTTTTAACTCCTTCATATGCAGTAATTTTCCAGTGTTCCATTTCATAAGTAGATTCTGGTATATTTTCACAAACTGTATGATCAGGAAAAGAGGTCTCTGGAATTGGATATGGGAGTGATTTGCGAGGTTCCACAGGAACACTAATAGGAATACTGACATCTTGAATGTTGGCTTCACTAGGAAGTTCTTCAGTAGTTTCGAGAGTAGGAGATTTTTTGTAGGTATCATGAGGCCATAAAATATATGATTTGGTTCCTTCTGGTAATTCATCTTTATTTGACTTTGGGACAGGTAGGTCACCTTCAGGTTTTCCAAACTCTTTATAAGTAGGAATACTTTCATCAGCTGACTGAGGAAGTGGGTATAATGGGAACTTTTCTTCAACTTCTGGAATACTTTTATCAATAACCATTGGTCTAGGTACCAGACCATAAAATTTACCTTCCCAAGTTTTATATTCTGTTAAACTAGGTTGGGTTTCTTTTAATTCAGCTTCAGGTAATGAAAAGTCAACTGGTTTAGCAAATTCTTGAAGTTTTTCTTCATATTGTGGAGTACCCATTGTAATTTCTGGTGCAAAAAATGATTCTGGTTCTTCAATTGGTTTATCATCAGGTACATAATTCCTTCTCTGATAGAAACTTTCAGTCCATGGAACATTACTAGGAACATCCTGTAAGTGTGACTCAAATGGAATGGATGTATTCATATCAATACCTGGGAATGCTTGAAAGTCTGTCACCTCTTTGGATTCTCTCGGTTGTAATTCTGGGAAAATTCTCTCTCTTACAGTTACACCAGTAGGTGTAAAGAATGGTGAGTAATCCATAGTTCGAGGTGGTTTCTCTTCTATACATGGCTGAAGGGCCTTTGTATCTTGTACAAATTCTTTTGAAGATGGGAAGTCTTCTTTAGGAACATTCATCTGCAATTCTTTGAACTCAGGTGTGGGTGCATTACCAACATCTTGATTAATAATACTAGTAATAGATGTACGTAATGGAAAAGATGGATGGAGAGGTTCTGAGAAATAAGACTGATCAGGATATTCTTTTGGTAAATCATATGGGGGTGATTTTGATACCTCAAAATTCTCAGGTTGTTTAAATGAAGGAAATCCTCCATAAGATAATGGGGCAAATTGAGGGAAAGAACTCTTTTGTTGTGAAATGTCAGAGGTTGTTGAAGGAAATACCTTTGTCTCATAAACGTATCGGAATAAGTCATGGTGTATTGGCACAGGTTTCAACTCTTCGGAAGCTTTAGGTTCTCCAACAGCAGAAGGGAAGTTAGTAGGTGTTGGAGGTAATTGTGAAGTCAAAATGGGTTCCTGATATGTAAATCCTTCTGGTAAGGAAAATGAAGGCTCGAGTGTTTCTTGTTCTTCTTTAACCTGAACAACAGATACTGTCTCATCATCTGGCATTCCAAAAATTCTATTTGGTTCTTCAACAACTTCTTCAGTTTCAACCCTCTCCCCATTAATTATTTGCACTCGTTTAACCACAGTCTTCTTTTTATGAATTGCTTGGACTGAAATATTCTGGGATGATATACCAGCTGGTAACTCATCAGTACTAGATTCTTCACAAAGAGTTGGTACACCATCTTCTATTTTCATGTATCGAATAACTTTATTTGCATCAGGGCTAACTTTGTCATCTAAAGGAACAATAATCTCACCTTCATTTACATCTTCTCTTGAATGGAAGTATGTAGTTTCTGGATTTTCAAATTTGTCTTCATGAACAACTTCCTCTCCATCTACAATGGTTTTACTTCTTAATACTTTTACAACTTTCGTAGTAATTCTTACACCCTTATCAATGATTTCAGGTTTGAGTTCTTCATGAAAAACTCCTTCAGTCATTTCTTCAGGTTCTTCAAGAACAACTTCCGTTTCAACTGGTTTCCCATCAACATAAATAATCTTTTTGATAATCCTCTTTCTAATTATCTTTTGGAAAGTAGTTGTTGTAATTTCTGGTTCTTCGCTACTGTAATATGTTACAGTTTCACATGGAATTCCACTTGCTGGAAGAGGCTCTGTACCTTCAATAATTTCTGTAGTTTCAATGGGCTTCCCATCTACAATCATGGTTTTCATAATAATTGTCTTTTCAGGCTCTTCAATAACTTCAGTGGTACCTGGAAGTTCCTCCATTTCCTCAACTGGTTCTTCAATTTCCTCCTCAGTCTCAACAGGTTTTCCATCTACATATATAATCTTCTTAATTTTTCGAATGATTTTTCCTAATATTGATTTCTCAGGCTTTTTCTCTAGTTCTACTTCAACAGGTTCCTTAATGGTTTCTGTAGATGGCTCCTCATGGATCTCTGTTATTTCAGATACTTCTTCAGGTTCTTCAATAAATTCTTCAGTTTCAACTGGATTTCCATCAACATAAATAATCTTTTTGATAATCCTCTTTCTAATTATCTTTCGGACAGTAGTAGTCGTAACTTCTGGCTCTTCAGTAGTGTAATATGTTACAGTCTCACTTGGAATTCCACTCACTGGAAGAGGTTCTGTACCTTCAATAATTTCTGTACTTTCAATGGGCTTCCCATCCACAATCATGGTTTTCATAATAATTGTCTTTTCAGGCTCTTCAATAACTTCAGTGGTGCTTGGTAGTTTCTCCACTTCTTCAACTGGTTCTTCAACTTCCTCCTCAGTCTCAACAGGTTTTCCATCTACATATATGATCTTCTTAATCTTTCGAATGATTTTTCCTAGTATTGATCTCTCAGGCTCTTTATCTGGTTCTTCTTCAATAGGTTCCTTAACTTTTTCAGCAGGTGGTTCTTCAAGGATCTCAGTAATTTCAGATACCTTTTTAGGTTCAACAGGTTCCATAACTTTTTCTGTAGATGGCTCCTCAGAGGTCACTGTGGTTTCAGATACTTCTTCAGGTTCTTCAATAATTTCTTCCATTTCAACTGGTTGTCCATCAACATAAATAATCTTTTTGATAATTCTCTTTCTAATTATCTTTCGGACAGTAGTAGTCGTAACTTCTGGTTCTTCACTCGTGTAATATGTTACAGTCTCACATGGAATTCCACTATCTGGAAGAGGTTCTGTACCTTCAATAATTTCTGTAGTTTCAATGGGCTTGCCATCCACAATCATCGTTTTTATAATAATTGTCTTTTCAGGCTCTTCAATAACTTCAGTGGTACCTGGAAGTTTCTCAATTTCCTCAACTGGTTCTTCAATTTCCTCCTCACTCTCAACAGGTTTTCCATCTACATATATAATCTTCTTAATCTTTCGAATGATTTTTCCTAGTATTGACCTCTCAGGCTCTTTTCCTGGTTTTTCTTCAACAGGTTCCTGAACCTTTTCAGTAGATGGTTCGTCAGTGATCTCAGTAATTTCAGATATCTCTCTATGTTCAATAGGTTCCATATCTTTTTCTGTACATGGCTCCTCACGGGTCTCTGTAATTTCAGAAATTTCTTCAGGTTCTTCAATAACTTCTTCAGTTTCAACTGGTTCTCCATCAACATAAATAATCTTTTTGATAATTCTTTTTCTAATTATCCTTCGGACAGTGGTAGTCGTGACTTCTGGTTCTTCAGTAGTGTAATATGTTACAGTCTCACCTGGAATTCCACTCTCTGGAAGAGGTTCTGTACCTTCAATAATTTCTGTAGTTTCAATGGGTTTCCCATCCACAATTATGGTTTTCATAATAATTGTCTTTTCAGGCTCTTCAATAACTTCAGTGGTACTTGGAAGTTTCTCCATTTCCTCAACTGGTTCTTCAATTTCCTCCTCAGTCTCAACAGGTTTTCCATCTACATATATAATCTTCTTAATCTTTCTAATCATTTTTCCTAGTACTGATCTCTCAGGCTCTTTCTCTGGTTGTTCATCTGGTTCCATAACCTTTTCTGTAGATGGCTCCTCATGGGTCTCTGTGATTTCAGAAATTTCTTCAGGTTCTTCAATAACTTCTTCAGTTTCAACTGGTTCTCCATCAACATAAATAATCTTTTTGATAATTCTCTTTCTAATTATCCTTCGGACAGTAGTAGTTGTGACTTCTGGTTCTTCAGTAGTGTAATATGTTACAGTTTCACCTGGAATTCCACTCTCTGGAAGAGGTTCTGTACCTTCAATAATTTCTGTAGTTTCAATAGGTTTCCCATCCACAATCATGGTTTTCATAATAATTGTCTTTTCAGGCTCTTCAATAACTTCAGTAGTACCTGGAAGTTTCTCCATTTCCTCTACTGGTTCTTCAATTTCCTCCTCAGTCTCAACAGGTTTTCCATCTACATATATAATCTTCTTAATCTTTCGAAGGATTTTTCCTAGTATTGATCTCTCAGGCTCTTTTCCTGGTTTTTCTTCAACAGGTTCCTGAACCTTTTCAGTAGATGGTTCGTCAGTGATCTCAGTAATTTCAGATATATCTCTACGTTCAATAGGTTCCATATCTTTTTCTGTACATGGCTCCTCATGGGTCTCTGTGATTTCAGAAACTTCTTCAGGTTCTTCAATAACTTCTTCAGTTTCAACTGGTTCTCCATCAACATAAATAATCTTCTTGATAATTCTCTTTCTAATTATCCTTCGGACAGTAGTAGTCGTGACTTCTGGTTCTTCAGTAGTGTAATATGTTACAGTCTCACCTGGAATTCCACTCTCTGGAAGAGGTTCTGTACCTTCAATAATTTCTGTAGTTTCAATGGGTTTCCCATCCACAATTATGGTTTTCATAATAATTGTCTTTTCAGGCTCTTCAATAACTTCAGTGGTACCTGGAAGTTTCTCCATTTCCACAACTGGTTCTTCAATTTCCTCCTCAGTCTCAACAGGTTTTCCATCTACATATATAATCTTCTTAATCTTTCTAATCATTTTTCCTAGTACTGATCTCTCAGGCTCTTTCTCTGGTTCCATAACCTTTTCTGAAGATGGCTCCTCATGGGTCTCTCTGATTTCAGAAATTTCTTCAGGTTCTTCAATAACTTCTTCAGTTTCAACTGGTTCTCCATCAACATAAATAATCTTTTTGATAATTCTCTTTCTAATTATCCTTCGGACAGTAGTAGTCGTGACTTCTGGTTCCTCAGTAGTGTAATATGTTACAGTCTCACCTGGAATTCCACTTTCTGGAAGAGGTTCTGTACCTTCAATAATTTCTGTAGTTTCAATGGGTTTCCCATCCACAATTATGGTTTTCATAATAATTGTCTTTTCAGGCTCTTCAATAACTTCAGTGGTACCTGGAAGTTTCTCCATTTCCTCAACTGGTTCTTCAATTTCCTCCTCAGTCTCAACAGGTTTTCCATCTACATATATAATCTTCTTAATCTTTCTAATCATTTTTCCTAGTACTGATCTCTCAGGCTCTTTCTCTGGTTGTTCATCTGGTTCCATAACCTTTTCTGTAGATGGCTCCTCATGGGTCTCTGTGATTTCAGAAATTTCTTCAGGTTCTTCAATAACTTCTTCAGTTTCAACTGGTTCTCAATAAATAATCTTTTTGATAATTCTCTTTCTAATTATTCTTCGGACAGTAGTAGTTGTGACTTCTGGTTCTCAGTAGTGTAATATGTTACAGTTTCACCTGGAATTCCACTCTCTGGAAGAGGTTCTGTACCTTCAATAATTTCTGTAGTTTCAATAGGTTTCCCATCCACAATTATGGTTTTCATAATAATTGTCTTTTCAGGCTCTTCAATAACTTCAGTAGTACCTGGAAGTTTCTCCATTTCCTCTACTGGTTCTTCAATTTCCTCCTCAGTCTCAACAGGTTTTCCATCTACATATATAATCTTCTTAATCTTTCGAAGGATTTTTCCTAGTATTGATCTCTCAGGCTCTTTTCCTGGTTTTTCTTCAACAGGTTCCTGAACCTTTTCAGTAGATGGTTCGTGAGTGATCTCAGTAATTTCAGATATATCTCTACGTTCAATAGGTTCCATATCTTTTTCTGTACATGGCTCCTCATGGGTCTCTGTGATTTCAGAAACTTCTTCAGGTTCTTCAATAACTTCTTCAGTTTCAACTGGTTCTCCATCAACATAAATAATCTTTTTGATAATTCTCTTTCTAATTATCCTTCGGACAGTAGTAGTCGTGACTTCTGGTTCTTCAGTAGTGTAATATGTTACAGTCTCACCTGGAATTCCACTTTCTGGAAGAGGTTCTGTACCTTCAATAATTTCTGTAGTTTCAATGGGTTTCCCATCCACAATTATGGTTTTCATAATAATTGTCTTTTCAGGCTCTTCAATAACTTCAGTGGTACCTGGAAGTTTCTCCATTTCCACAACTGGTTCTTCAATTTCCTCCTCAGTCTCAACAGGTTTTCCATCTACATATATAATCTTCTTAATCTTTCTAATCATTTTTCCTAGTACTGATCTATCAGGCTCTTTCTCTGGTTGTTCATCTGGTTCCATAACCTTTTCTGTAGATGGCTCCTCATGGGTCTCTCTGATTTCAGAAATTTCTTCAGGTTCTTCAATAACTTCTTCAGTTTCAACTGGTTCTCCATCAACATAAATAATCTTTTTGATAATTCTCTTTCTAATTATCCTTCGGACAGTAGTAGTCGTGACTTCTGGTTCTTCAGTAGTGTAATATGTTACAGTCTCACCTGGAATTCCACTCTCTGGAAGAGGTTCTGTACCTTCAATAATTTCTGTAGTTTCAATGGGTTTCCCATCCACAATTATGGTTTTCATAATAATTGTCTTTTCAGACTCTTCAATAACTTCAGTGGTACTTGGAAGTTTCTCCATTTCCTCAACTGGTTCTTCAATTTCCTCCTCAGTCTCAACAGGTTTTCCATCTACATATATAATCTTCTTAATCTTTCTAATCATTTTTCCTAGTACTGATCTCTCAGGCTCTTTCTCTGGTTGTTCATCTGGTTCCATAACCTTTTCTGTAGATGGCTCCTCATGGGTCTCTGTGATTTCAGAAATTTCTTCAGGTTCTTCAATAACTTCTTCAGTTTCAACTGGTTCTCCATCAACATAAATAATCTTTTTGATAATTCTCTTTCTAATTATCCTTCGGACAGTAGTAGTTGTGACTTCTGGTTCTTCAGTAGTGTAATATGTTACAGTTTCACCTGGAATTCCACTCTCTGGAAGAGGTTCTGTACCTTCAAAAATTTCTGTAGTTTCAATAGGTTTCCCATCCACAATTATGGTTTTCATAATAATTGTCTTTTCAGGCTCTTCAATAACTTCAGTAGTACCTAGAAGTTTCTCCATTTCCTCTACTGGTTCTTCAATTTCCTCCTCAGTCTCAACAGGTTTTCCATCTACATATATAATCTTCTTAATCTTTCGAAGGATTTTTCCTAGTATTGATCTCTCAGGCTCTTTTCCTGGTTTTTCTTCAACAGGTTCCTGAACCTTTTCAGTAGATGGTTCGTGAGTGATCTCAGTAATTTCAGATATATCTCTACGTTCAATAGGTTCCATATCTTTTTCTGTACATGGCTCCTCATGGGTCTCTGTGATTTCAGAAACTTCTTCAGGTTCTTCAATAACTTCTTCAGTTTCAACTGGTTCTCCATCAACATAAATAATCTTCTTGATAATTCTCTTTCTAATTATCCTTCGGACAGTAGTAGTCGTGACTTCTGGTTCTTCAGTAGTGTAATATGTTACAGTCTCACCTGGAATTCCACTCTCTGGAAGAGGTTCTGTACCTTCAATAATTTCTGTAGTTTCAATGGGTTTCCCATCCACAATTATGGTTTTCATAATAATTGTCTTTTCAGGCTCTTCAATAACTTCAGTGGTACCTGGAAGTTTCTCCATTTCCACAACTGGTTCTTCAATTTCCTCCTCAGTCTCAACAGGTTTTCCATCTACATATATAATCTTCTTAATCTTTCTAATCATTTTTCCTAGTACTGATCTATCAGGCTCTTTCTCTGGTTGTTTATCTGGTTCCATAACCTTTTCTGTAGATGGCTCCTCATGGGTCTCTCTGATTTCAGAAATTTCTTCAGGTTCTTCAATAACTTCTTCAGTTTCAACTGGTTCTCCATCAACATAAATAATCTTTTTGATAATTCTCTTTCTAATTATCCTTCGGACAGTAGTAGTCGTGACTTCTGGTTCTTCAGTAGTGTAATATGTTACAGTCTCACCTGGAATTCCACTTTCTGGAAGAGGTTCTGTACCTTCAATAATTTCTGTAGTTTCAATGGGTTTCCCATCCACAATTATGGTTTTCATAATAATTGTCTTTTCAGGCTCTTCAATAACTTCAGTGGTACCTGGAAGTTTCTCCATTTCCACAACTGGTTCTTCAATTTCCTCCTCAGTCTCAACAGGTTTTCCATCTACATATATAATCTTCTTAATCTTTCTAATCATTTTTCCTAGTACTGATCTATCAGGCTCTTTCTCTGGTTCCATAACCTTTTCTGTAGATGGCTCCTCATGGGTCTCTCTGATTTCAGAAATTTCTTCAGGTTCTTCAATAACTTCTTCAGTTTCAACTGGTTCTCCATCAACATAAATAATCTTTTTGATAATTCTTTTTCTAATTATCCTTCGGACAGTGGTAGTCGTGACTTCTGGTTCTTCAGTAGTGTAATATGTTACAGTCTCACCTGGAATTCCACTCTCTGGAAGAGGTTCTGTATCTTCAATAATTTCTGTAGTTTCAATGGGTTTCCCATCCACAATCATGGTTTTCAAAATAATTGTCTTTTCAGGCTCTTCAATAACGTCAGTGGTACCTGGAAGTTTCTCCATTTCCTCAACTGGTTCTTCAATTTCCTCCTCAGTCTCAATAGGTTTTCCATCTACATATATAATTTTCTTAATTTTTCTAATGAGTTTTCCTAGTACTGATCTCTTAGGCTCTTTCTCTGGTTGTTCAACTGGTTCCATAACTTTTTCTGTAGATGGCTCCTCATGGGTCTCTGTGATTTCAGAAACTTCTTCAGGTTCTTCAATAACTTCTTCCGTTTCAACTGGTTCCCCATCAACATAAATAATCTTTTTGATAATCCGCCTTCTAATTATCCTTCGGACAGTAGTTGTTGTAATTTCTGGTTCTTCTGTAGTGTAGTAAGTTACACCATGAGGAATTTCCCTTTCAGGTTTAATAGCACCTTCAGGTTTAATAAGTTTCTCATCGATCTTTGTTTCCTTTTTAATTTTAGTTTGTGTACTTGTACTAGGTTCATAAATTATTTCCGTAGTTGTGCTTAAAGAAGGATCTAATGTAGAAGATGTGGAACTAATATTTGTAATTTCCTCTGGTTCCTCTATAACTTCTTCTGTTTCAATTGGTTGACCATCGATATATATAATTTTTTTAATTATTCGTTTGTGCGTTATTCTCTTTATTGTTGTGGTTGTAAAATCTGGTTTGCCCTCGGTTTGCGAGAGAGTAAACTGTTCGCGAGGTATAATAAATCCCGGTTGAGCACCAGTATCTGTCTCATACTCATCAGCTTCTTCTCCAACTTCTACGGGTTTGCCATCTATATAAACAATTTTTTTAATTATCTCTCTTCTCTGGAGTACGTCAGGCGTTAATGGGCCAGGTTGAGACTGCATTAAAATAATAGGTTGATCGTATTCAGAATGAAGCTCCGTAATTTCCTCGGGTTCTTCTACCGTCTCCTCAGTTTCAACCGGTTTTCCATCAATATAAACGATTCTTTTTATGATTCTTTTACGAGTCACCCTTCGTATAGTTTTACTTTCTATGTCATGAATAGTCTGACTAAAATCTTTCGCACTTCCTTCGAAGTCAGTTGTTATGACAACTTGTGATCGTTGATCTTCATTGTCCAGTATCTCCTATAACGGTAGGAGTAATAGTCAGTACAACTAAATTATATGATTTTTTTATGAACGTTTTTATTACAATATCTACATTTTTTTTCTAAGAATCTAAAGAAACGGAACATTATCCGAAAATAAGAATGATAGTCGAAGACACAAGCGGGAAAGTTAAAAAGAGCCAATAAGAACCCAAACACCAAAGAAAGAACTGCAAAGAGTGCAGAGACGTAGTATAGTCGACTACAACGACGCTGAAGTGTGACTGGAAGACAAATATGGACAAGAAGGCCGGTGCTGGCATATGCGTACCTTCAATTGATGGAGACGATTTTGGAGAACAGTTCGAGTATCACACATAGTCTTACTTAAAAAGCAAAGATGTTCCGTCATTTCTCTAGCTAAATTAAGTAAGTGTGAATCGCCTCTAACCCTCTCACACTTAAATCTCAAATCTTTAAGTTGTTCCTCTCGACGAGTTAAATCTTTTAAAAGGTTCTGAAAGAATGATTGAAACATAAAATGACAAAAAAAAAAAAGGATTTCTACAGAAAAGTTCTGTAATATGGTTAAACTTATATACAGAATCCAAAAAGGGTGTTCTCTGAAATAGCTTATTACATAAATAATTTATGGAAACATCTGTTTGAATCACCCTGTAAAATTCGTATATAAAAGATCCATCGATTTCCAAAGTCGGAATACACTGAGCCGTTTAAGCGTAGGTATAGCTCGCCAACGCCCATAAGCGAAGTGAAGACACTGAGGTCGTGGTTCGACTCCAGATGGTACTGATTAATAATAATAATCCAGGAGTCAGCAGAATGGGCAACGATAGTCTGGCCTGCGTGCTATGCCAGTTTATGGCATTTATGATTATTAAAGGTATAGCTCAAATGTCCGACTGTGTTAATCGGTGAGTCATATATCACTATATATGTACAGTGTGTGTGTATATATATATATATATATATATATATATATATATTATATATATTCAGTGTAAGAAAACCCTTTCTTGTTTTCATAGAGATTTCCAATTTTTGAATGAAGAGCGATTCTATAGTGGAACAAACCTGGTTCAAAATGAAGTTTTCGCGCGCAGCCGCCACAGATGTAGCCGTTTCAGAGTTCATATGAGAATAGGTATCGATGACCCAACATTCGAGGTCCTGGAGGAGACGCTGATACTCTACGAGGTGTAATTTCTGTTGTTCCTCCTCGCTTTGCTTATTCTGCAATGCAAATTTTTAATTCTTAATAACTTATACAAAATGAAAGAGAGCGAGGAAAAAAAAAAAAAGAGACGCTATGTTTCATATTTCTTTAGTTATCGGAAGCTACCATGGGATATCATCATCTCTATCCATTAAACTAAAACTCTTTTGACTAGTTTAATTTCTGTCATTATGTGACTATCCATTTAAAAGTCCTTATCAAAAATCCCTACTTTCCACGCTTAATGGGATGGGTATCTTAACCCTATTTGCGTTAAGTGCCGAGATTTACGCAGCAGATTGGATAGAAGAGAAGAAGATCCTCTCTGCTACGGCAGGTGAACAACCTACAATATTGGCCGCCTGTACCCCTCCCCCCTAAATAACATTCCTCGACTACTACCGATCCAACTCCGGACCTACTTCCAGCATATATGAAAACGATTAATATAATAATAATAAATATCCTCTGACGAAGGGAACCTACAGCTTTACACGAGATCAGAATCACTATACCCCACCAAGGAGACCCCAGAGAACTACTTTGATCATTGAAATCCGAAGTCCCGGCAGAGACCGGCCTGGCCTATACCAGTTGGTTAACTTGGTAGGTTAAAACGGCTAATGCTCAGATTTATCCCAATGCAGAAGAAATAACTTTGCAACGAGTGATGCGCGCAATTGCAACACTTAACCAACGTCCACCAACGTGGGTAAAGAGTTTCTAAGGAAGTTGCGTTAACTCCCGAATTATTATTATTATTTTATTATTATTATTATTATTATTATTATTATTATTGCCAATATCATCGGGAGTCGAACCCCCAAACCTCAGTATCTTCACTCGGAGTTATAGTTTTTGTTATTTGGATACGAATAAGAAAGCATTTCGTCTATAACAATGAAGCAACACCACAAAAAGCCGGCGCCCATAAGTCTCAGTTTGGGGTAACGCCGTTTCCACTATAAATGAAGTGAAGACACCGAGGTCGGGGGATCGAACTCTCCGTGATACTGGCTATAATAATCTAGGAGTTAGCCAATGGGCGGCATTAGTTTAGTCTTAGCGCCGCGCCAGTTTCTGGTTCTCCTCATTCATTAACACACAAAATAAAAAGGGGACGTCTACATTTTTTTTTTTTTTTTTTTTTTTTACGGTGGAGCGCGAGCATTAGTCATGCTGTCAATTGGAGTCCCAGTGGTGTAGTCCGGGGGTAACGCGGGGTAACGGCGTTACCCCACTGGTTTTATTTTATCATACTTTTAGCGTTACCCTACTGGTTTTATTTTACTTTTAGCGTATCAGGATGTTTTATATTTTTTTCTGTTTCTACTGAACATTTTTGTAATAGATACTCTTTCTAACTATATTTCTTTCCTAACCCCTTCAATTTCAACGTGTTTTGGGGAATGTAAATAATAAAATGTAAAAACGCTGTAGAATTTTATAGAAACGCTATATAAAAAAAATTGTTGTTGCGTTACCCAACTGAACAAATTACGACTACACCACTGAATGGGACAGTTTTAAGTGGAAGGAACTCAAATTCAATACGCATGTATACGATCACCTCACGTTCAAAACCAATAGGAGGTAAAAAAAAAAAAATCCTTTAACCCTTTAAGCCCTGAATTTTTTGTAGAGTTAAGTTATGAATGCTTGTATTTGAAACGTTAGCAATTTGTACCTTCAGTCCTTAAAGGGTTAATAACAACCACCACAGCACCACTACCCCTTAAAAAATTCGTAATTAATCGATTAACTAATTGAATTTGATAATCCATTCGTAACAATATAGTAAATTACTTTCATTCATAGTATATTATTTTATATTAAGTTCGAAAATTACACCTAAAACACGATTAAAAGGGCAAAACCTAAGTAATTATATTTACTGTAAGTCGTCAAATAATTTTGTTATATATATATATATATATATACTTGATGCAAACCCACAAGGAAAAAGAAAAATGATTCCAAGGCCTTTCGTGTATTCAAAAGTACACCTCGTCATATATATATATATATATATATATATATATATATATATATATATATATACACACACACACACTTATGATCGGTTACCAAAGTTGAAATACCTTACACTGGAGTTTAAGATAGGTGTGTCCCAGTTAGAATTAATTTTGGGAATTCTGAGGAATTTTTCGGAACTGAGGAATTTGAGGAATTTTAAAAAACTTTCATTTTCATAAAATGAACAGCTACGTATTATTGAATCAGAGTAGTATGCGTAATTAAATTGTTTCAGAAAAGCGTATAATAATAATAATGCAGCCAAGAAAAGAAATTCAAAATGCAGTTGATGTCGTTAGCAAATGATTCGCTTCAGTAGGTTACTGGCATCTGGAAGTCGTATGGATTTGGAGATGCTGAAATGGGAAACCCCCACTCCTTGAAGCCTCTTTAGTTCCCAATTATTTCATGAGTTAAATTCCCAGAATGCTGAAGTGAAAACTCCCCTTCTAAAAATAAATCTTACCAATTAGTGAATACTGAAACGTAAATTTTCCGCATTACTCATTTCAAATTCCTACTTTTAGCCACGTATATATTCCCAGCAAACTCACCTGAACTCGATAAAAAAAAACTGATATAAGAAGCCAGAACTTATTTTTTGGGTAAAAATGCTTAAATATGTTACATTTTACCGTTTGCTCAAACCAAAAAATTATCTAATAAACTTTGAAAACTACCTAAAACTGAAAAGTCCCCAAATTTTCGGCACTTTCAAAAATTCGAAAAAAGTTTCAATCCCTTTGCAACCCTAATCCCAGTGAATCCCATCTTTGGTAACCAATAGTACCGTACTTCGGTACTATGAATGAAGACTCGCGGCGTATTCCTCTATGAAGTTTTTAAAGGTTTCTCATTAAAGAATGGTCCATGATGGAAACCATTTTATGAAGGAGAAAGTGGAAAGGTAGTCATGAACCCCTCGAGTCGTTTGGTTGGAAACGAGCCTATAACTTTAGTTCATACATTCAATTTGGCACTCCCGCTTCACTCTCGACTTCAACTCGGTTCATTGTGGCACTCGTTACATTCTCGACCATATTTTAGTTCAATGTGGCACTTTTGATACTTTCGACTGTACTTCTTTGAATACAAATAAACGTATAAATTACTGTACTTTCCATTAATTTTTTTTAACGGGAGGCGTCCCAAAAGTTTTGCGCATCTAACTTAATTCATAATTTCTCGAAAATTAGGTCTATTATACAGTAGTAACCCGTTAGGCCTTTTAAAGCTTGATGTTTTCTCTTTCGAGTGATATACACATTTCACCAAATTTTTAAATTTTTATCTCAATTTAACGAATGACCACACGAAGAGCGTGATCAAAATATGGGAAACGCCGGTAGGGAGTACATTTGCTGCAGCAAAGTATTTTAAAAGCTTAAACAGTTCACCCGAAAAGTGGTGAATATATATGCTTACATGTGCTGAAAACGGCCTGCTCTTGGAAAAATAGGTGAACACGTCGACCAATATTTGCATTCACGCGATTTAGAGTCTCTTCCGTTATACTAGTAATGCACGTGGCGATATTCTTAAGCATAATATCTTGAGATATTTACATAAATCTTTCTTTAAGGCCAATTTGTAACCATTTTGTATCATTCAAATTTATTACTTTTCTGTATTGTAAATTTTTTTTTTGTCTAAATATGACGTTTCCCAGACCTTTGAGCGATTCTTCATGGTAACATTTGTTTATATATCTATATATATATATATATATTATTTCAGAAAAGTAACACGTGAAAAATATTTATGATGAAAGGAACCACGAAGGAAAGGAAACAGAATGGTGCTTAAGCGCTTTCGTCTAATGACATCCTCAGGAACACTGAAGTAAATAAAGAGTTCGAGACTGTCTCGAGTCTCGAACCCTTTAATTTACTTCAGTGTTCCTGAGGATGTCATTAGACGAAAGCGCTTGAGCACCGTTCTGTGTTTCCTTTCCTTCATGGTTCTTTTCATTATATATATATATATATTAGTGCGTGTGTTTCAAATTGAGGTGAACGTGGTGAAAAGTGTTGTATACCACTCTAAAGAACAGAGAATTGATAAAACAGAGATGTATGCAACGTGTCGAGAAGAAAATTAATTATAGCCCTATTTTCAAATCTATTTTTCAAGAAATGGCGTACAAATTTTCTGCATTTAGTTCGAGTAAATGAATATACTTTTGTACTGTACCAGAAACACGTCATACAATAGCTAAATCTCCCTTCTTCAGTATATAAGGAGAAATTCTGATCTGAATTGCGCGTTGGGTATTGCTGAAATATTGTTCAACCACATCCCCGTAAGATGTTTGAATTTAAACAACTTTCCGAATTTTAGAAGAGTTGTAGGTTGTTTCTGAATTTTCCTTATTAAATATGGTACCTCGTTGTTGTTGTTTTCAAGTTGTTAAATTTCGATGAATATTTTTTCTGTTCGAATGACACAGAAATAAATTATTCATTCAAAGAGAAGGATTTTCTTTCTTTAAAAGGGGGAAATGTGCGTATTTTTTCAAACACAGTCTCTTTAAAATAAAAAAAGACTCTAAAATGATTCTTTTAAAGCACCTCAGAGGTTGTTTATCAAATGCTATTATTATTATTATTATTTAATTTCAAATGCCTGGATGGTTGGGATACGCCTTTCGTTTTAAGGTCAAATGAGTTCACACATCTCATGATAAGAAGTTGATATTGCAGAATACTTTTTTTAAGATAAGTTCTGTTTAGGTCTACATTTAAATTAAGCCATATCCCAGTTCCTTAGTATTGTCTAAAGCTCATTCTCAGGACAATGGCAATTGTCCTCTTCAAGGAGATTGTAGGCACCAATCGACTAGGGAAGTACTCCGGAGGCGGGGGGGGGACGTTAGGTAGAAGACAGGGAGTGTTGGAACTCCCGTTTCTTCTGTCAATGTCCTCTTTAGCTGATCTTTTCTCGTCTCATCTACCCTATGAGCAGTCTAGCATGCTCTCAAACACACACTTATCCCTCTAATTCTTCACTACACATCCGTGCATTTTACACACTACAAACTCTTCTCAAAATTTATATATATATATATATATATATATACACCCACGAGGGTAATTCACTAAGTATCCGCACTTTTTATTTTCACATCTGATAGATTATAAACACATCACTTCTCAACATAGTCTCCCTGTTTTTCAATACACTTAGTCCAGCGATCTACAAGCTTCTTAATGCCATCACAAAAGAATGTTTTTGGCTGTGTGCGTAGCCAGTCATGCACCGCCTCTTCAGGTTATCATTGCCTTGGAATCGCTGACCTCTCAAAGCGTATTTTAGTGGTCCAAACGGGTAAAAATCCGAAGGTGCCAGGTCTGGACTGTAAGCTGGATGGTCGAGAACTTCAAATTTAAGTTCTTGAAGGCATTTTCTAGTCTGTGCAGCGGTATGAGGGCGCGCATTGTCGTGTAACAGAGTACCACCTTCCGACAATCTCCCTCTCCGTTTTGTGCGAATTGCTTGCTTTAACTCATTCCGAAGCATGTCAGAATACGATGCACATGTTACTGTAGTTCCACGCTCTACATAATGTTCAAGGATAGGGCCTCGTGTATCCCAAAACAGTGTTAGCATAACTTTACCTGCTGACTGCTGCGCTTTGAACTTCCTTGCAATGGGAGATGTTGGATGCTTCCATTGCATGTTCTGTCGTTTGCTTTCTGGTTCATAGTGATGGATCCAGGTTTCATCTCCAGTGATAATGCGCTCCAAAAAGTTTTCACCTTCATTATGATACCGCGCCAAAAGACGAGAGCAGACGTCCATACCTGGATCCATCACTATGAACCAGAAAGCAAACGACAGATCATGCAATGAAAGCATCCAACATCTCCCTTTGCAAGAAAGTTCAAAGCGCGGCCGTCAGCAGGTAAAGTTATGCTAATACTCTTTTGGGATACACGAGGCCCTATCCTTGAACATTATCTAGAGCGTGGAACTACAGTAACAAGCGCATCGTATTCTGACATGCTTCGGAATGATTTAAAGCAAGCAATTCGCACAAAACGGAGGAAGATTGTCGGAAGGTGGTATTCTGTTACACGACAATGCGCGCCCTCATACCGATGCACAGACTAGAAAATGCCTTCAAGAACTTAAATTTGAAGTTCTCGACCATCCAGCCTACAGTCCAGACCTGGCACCTTCGGATTTTTACCAGTTTGAACCACTAAAAGACGCTTTGAGAGGTCAGCGATTCCAAGGCGATGATAACCTGAAGAGGCGGTGCATGACTGGCTACGCACACAGCCAAAAATATTCTTTAGTGATGGCATTAAGAAGCTTGTAGATCGCTGGACTAAGTGTATTGATAAACAGGGAGACTATGTTGAGAAGTGATGTGTTTATAATCTATCAGATATGAAAATAAAATTGTGAAAATAAAAAGTGCGGATACTTATTGAATTACCCTCGTATATATATATATAATAAAATGGCATCGTGGGCTTCAGACACCTTGATTCTGGTTCTCTCCTTCTTATATAGTGGGGTGGGGGCGTTTTTGCGGGCGTTCGCCCTTGCCCACTCCTTCCAATATAAAAATAAATTGTAATTTCTTCTCTTTTTAATAATAAATGTGACCTTTCCTACAAAAAACGACGCAACCAATTAACACAAAATTAATTTGGCGACGTTTCCCGAAACGTAACATTTTTCCTCATCCAAAAACCTTATAAGGTATCGTTTCACAATAAGCTCGAATTGATTTAGACACGCTTCGTTACTGATTCAATTTCATACACCAGTCTCAGGCCAAAATCACTCGTATCTATTTTGTGTCAAAGAATAACAAATAACATATTTATGACACTTCGCAAACTTTTTTAAACGAGTTATTGGAATTCCTGGCACTCTGCAAACGTTCTCCAACGAGTTGGCACGCTTTCTCCCGTAGAGTTATTCACCGCATCCTACGTTATATGACGTTACAGCGCGTTCGGGAAACGGGTCTCTTCCCAATCTCGGCTATTCCAATTTCATTCCTCGTCCACGAATGAGAAATCCGAAAGTGGGAATCTCTATCATAGAAGGAGACTGAAATTCATTTAATCCTATACCAAATTTTAAATTACATTTTCCAGAGCAAATTGCGTCACAACTCCTTTTTCAATACCCTTACCCAAGCAGGAAAAATTCTCCCCAACTCTGGAATGCCCACTTTCGGACCACGAACGGGAATAAGAACAGTTTTAAGGGGGAAGTTGGAAGTAATCTTCGAAAATTTTGTGTGAACATTGTCGTCTCGCACAATTTAATTATTTTTATCATCAATATATATATATATATATATATAATATATATATATATATATATACACACACACACACTTGAATTTAAAAATATAACGTTACGGGTGCCATTCAAATTAAAATATTTAGAATTAATCGTGCATGCATTATGGTTCCTTGTTATATTAAAAAAAAGTGCATTCAAAACGGTTTCGAAACATTTAGAACCTCAATAACTTAAGAATGGTTATATAAATATTAAAAAAAATGGTTTTATATATATAAAACCTGTTAATAATACTCATAATATCAATGGGAGAAACAGATTCACTGGCAATTATTTATATTAGTCCCTGAGGTAGGTGTAGGGATTATATACAAAGTAAAGAGGGGAGGTGAAAAAACAACAACACTATAGACCACATTCATGATAATCGTAAGAGGTCAAAGTGTAAACTAGGAGCGTTCTCGTTACCAAACTGATTACTATTATTAATAATACGACGTTCTAGACGTATGCATGAACATG
This sequence comes from Bathynomus jamesi, assembly GCA_023014485.1. NCBI lineage: Eukaryota > Metazoa > Arthropoda > Malacostraca > Isopoda > Cirolanidae > Bathynomus > Bathynomus jamesi. Next base: position 1,008,408 of record JAJOZX010000746.1, on the reverse strand, counting down.
GTCTATAGAGTGAGTAGGTGAAAGGTGAAGGAAGTAAAAATAGTATTAACGGTAATTGTAAAATTGGAAAATTACTCGCGGAAGTGTTATTGTGAATAGTTTCCAAAACTACTTCGAACGAGTTACTGTTGTTACCTAAAAGTATCATTACAGTTGTTATAGAATTAAACAAAAAAGATTCAAAAATAGTTATAACTTGACTCCAATTGAAGATCATTAGTCTACATTACGTGTTAAATTTAAAAGCGTTGTTAATTCTTAGCTTAACGAGAAAAAGGTATAGTTACTGGAAAAAAAAACTTTTGGAACCTCTCAACTTTAAACTTCAGAAAAAAAAAAGAGAGTAAGAACATTTTTGTATAGCTTTGTATTTAATTTCAAATTTAGACTGAACCTCTTTTACTTACTTATTTATTTATTATATATATTATATATATATATATATATATATATATATATATATATATATATATATATATATATATATATATATGTTACGTGTGTCGAAAGGAAATTTGTATATGCAAAGTAAAGTAACATAAAAACTTTTATTAAGATAGAAAAACCTTTTTTTTATATAAAAAATTATACCCCAAAAGAAAGAAAAACTAACAACAACGAGAAAAGAAGAAAAAGAAAAAAGAAGAAGAGATATTTGACAAGAAAAAAATTCTCTACCTCAGGAACTTCAAATAAACAATTGGGAGAAAGTGAATCAAATGTTAAAAGGCTTTTCTTTAAAAAAGAAAAATAAGGGTTAAATGAAGAGATTGAGCAACGAAATGACAAATATAATGATTGTTATGAATTTGATAGTAAAAACGACGATTTGGATGCTTTCGCTGTCCGATCTGACTCTGAAAGGCAACTCAGACTGAGTAAGACAACACCCGCTCTTAGAAGTATTCCCGCGGCTATTTTTGCGACTACTATCTTTACTACTGCCGGTACTGAAAGAGTGGCGACTCCTACTCCCGCTGCGGCTACTATTACCATCACTACTACTCTCGTCTCGACTTCGCTCGTCCCTGCTGCCGATAGATGAATAAATTTCCTCACTCGTTACTCTGCCATCGCTTCTGCCGCAAACTGGGCAAAAAGTTTGAGAAAGCGTTTTAAAACTTTTAGTAAAATGTACCCTGATTTCCTTTTCTTTGGCGATCGCCGACGCCTTCATCGCCTTCAGTTTGGTCTTCATTCCGGAGACAGCAGCGAGCATGTTGAGCATCTCGGAGTCCTTCGTCATTTGTTTTCCTTTCTCCTCGAGGAGATTCAAATCTCTCTCCATTTCATCCATTTCAGAGATCAATTTCTGAAAATTAAAATTTAAATATAACTTTGGCTTAACCTTTAATATTAAACTGACTCGACAGTTTAACCCTCGTTCAATTTTAACTTGACCTTGGTGTGTATATAGTTCAACCTTGTTTTTATATTAAGTTAACCTTAAGAGTCGTTTTGAAACATCTTTCGAGGACGCAGTTAGGTTTCTACAACTGAAATGAAGTGCTAACCCACTTTACAGCAACGAGTCCCTGAGCACGGAATCACGCTACTGAAACGGTTTTCATAACCGAGTACCAAGCTGTACAGGACGTTCCACGAGTCTCTTTACCCCTCATCCTATTATTGTAGGAAAAGGTTCTAGAGTAAAAGGACTTATGGAACACCCTGTATATAAACCAGCTCCTGCAGCCCTGCGGTAATACAATTTCCCTGTAAGGAAGTGAAGTGGGGCTATGCGCCGTTCCAGTTTCTCGCCCTCCTTACTGATTTATTATTAGGCGGTATATAAGCTATTCGCTTTTCTTTCTTGTCGGCAAAGCTTTTCAGCCAATCACTTATTATTTTACGGCGAAAAGCTGGCTTATTAAAACCCATATTACCTATATCGTGTTGAACCCGCCGACTGGACCATGTACATATACGTGCTTCTGGGTGGACAGAAAGAATTTGGTTTTTAAAGAATTTTGACCAGAAGAAATTCATTTCGCCTGCGGGATTCGATCCCAGGACCTTTGTATCGCGAATCTGACGCTCTACAAGTGGACCAAAGCAACCATAGTACTGTAAGTCTACATACAGAATTCTATGAGGAGGGGGGGGGGTAGGTCTTGGAAGTAAATATCATTTAATAAAATAGTCTTTTAAAAGGAAATACGATTAAATAAACCTAACACAGGGGTTCAAAGTGAATAACTGCGGAAACGAACTGAAGAGAATTTCATTACTTTAATGACGTTACATGGGAATGAACACCTTCCTACTAGTTGGTTGTTGGTTGGTTAGTTAGTTAGTTAATGAAACAGCGAAAACATCGATAAAGATAAGATAACATTTTTGCAGTTCAAGCAAAAAACCCCATTTTGATAAACTGTCACGAGTTTTCCCTTTGCGTCGTTAGAACTCGTCTCCAAAGGTCATTATAACGTATAATGAATGATGATATGAAGTCAATAAGATGAACTCCCAGCATTTAGAGTTTAGTCGATGATCAGTTGAACCCTTATTAATTGATCCTTCCTGATCACCGTTCCTTCTATATTTATGCGAATATCTCTATCTCTCCTATTTAGAATCGCTATTCGAAATCGAGCTTCGATTCCAATCCAATAAATTGTAAAATGAAGACCGCACCCGCAGTTCAGTGAGTAACGCCCTTTTTGCTATAAACGAAGTGAAGGCACCGAGGTCAGGGATTCAACTCCCGATGGTGCTGGTAATAATATTCCGGAAGTTAGCGCAATGGGGCCCCATTAGGCTGGCCTGAGCGTTATGCGAGTTTCTGGCTCTACCGTACTCACAGATTATAACTACCGGTACTGTAAAATGAATCCTTAGAACAGGAATTCAAAAATACCCATTTAACGCGCCCAAATTCATTCTTAATTCAAAGGAAAATGTCACCTGCCAGTAAGCGTGGACGGAAGATGAATCTTAAGCACAATAACCACACACAAATAAAATGGGAAAGGAAAAGGCAACAAGTTGAGAAACTAGAAGCTCGTGGGACTCGAACTCTGGAGCAACCTTCCTCAGTCCATATATTTACCCGTCCATGACCTCAAATCTTTCAAACGCAGGCAGTGTCCAGGCCTCTCGAAACCTCTGGACCTTGATTTCGGCTCCCTTTCTCCTATTAGAGGGGAAGGGAGCATTTTTTTGCAAACATTCGCCCTTGGCCCCTTTCCTGCATTAAAAAAAAACTTCCGTCGCCCGACTTCAGATACAGCGCTCTTACTTTGCGACCAAATTACCAAGTTTCTTTCTGACCAAATTACCAAGTTTCTTTCTAAGTGTATCATCATACAGTCAAAGTCTGGTTGATTGGTTCCTTCGCTAAAATGGTAAAATCATTTCCCAACGATGCGGGGGTGAAAGCGCCCCGAGGGTCACCTTTAGCCCGAGTAATGATTGGGTAAGCGGCCAACTCAACCCAGAAGTCAACAGACGGAAGCGAGCCAGAGCCTCACCACTCGAGAGTCCAACACCCCTAACCATCGCGCTACCGGGCGATCCATTTAGTACTACCGTAAAAAGAGGGTTGTGGTTGAGGCCCAGAATTCTGACTACGAGTGTACAAGCACGCAAACAGAGGTGTAAGAAATGGATTCTCATACAAAAGTGCTACTTTTAAAACACCATCCTCAAGATCATAAAAACTTGGTCGCCCGCTGTAAGTTTCATACTTTTTCGTATAGAAGGTAGCCCTGGAAAGAAATTTAGCCCGCGACATTAACCCATTAGTGCCCATTGGTAGAATTTCCTACCGACAAAATTGTTTGTCATTACCGCATCACTTTTTCTCGTATTCACGTGATATGACGCAATCTAAAAGATTGCGTCATATCAATGACTCATACCGAAGATCACACGAATACAATACAAGAAAAAGTGCTGCAACAATTGCAAACAATTTTATCAGTAGGAAATTCGGAGCTATTGAAGAATAGGGACCCCAGCCTTCTTTAGTTAGCTTTATAAGGCTAACTAACGAAAATATCATGACCTAACCTAACTAATCGTCAAGGGCGTACAGTTAACCTAACGATTGGTTAGGTTAGGTCGTGATATTTTCGTTAGTTAGCCTTATAAGCCTAACTAAAGAAGGCTGGGGTCCCTATTCTTCAATAGCTCCGGAAATTCTACCAATGAGCACTAATGGGTATATATACCCACATTAAGAATCTATCCCCACATTGCTGCTAAGTCATGTTCATCGACACTCTCTAGACCTACCCTTAAACTAACTTACACAGGTGTCCATATGTCCTGTAATAACCAACGAGGGCCAAAACCTGGCACAGTGCTCAGTCCAGCCTAATGGAGCCCCATTGCTCTTAACTCCTGTATTATTATTATTATTATTATTATTATTATTACAACCACCATCGGAGTTCGAACTTCTGACCTCGGTGTCTTCACTTCGTTTATAGGGGAAACGGTGTTACCAACCGAGGTACAGGTGCTAGCAATGTCTCGTTAGGCCATTTGGGCAAACGCCTCCGTGACATTAAGTCTTTTTAATGAAGGATTTTAACCTCACCAATCCTCTTTAACATCTTTGCAAAATTGAAAAAATGATTTTGGATCGTTTTAACTGTGGCACACGACCGACTCTACGTTCAAATAAGCACTGTGTCCATCCTCTGAGACCAGGAACGGACCTCCCGATGGCGACGTGCCTTTACCTGAAGAACAGAAATCTGTTCGACGATGCTGTAATCGACGAGCGCCTTGATTCGCTTCTCGAGACTCTCGATTCGACTCTCAACGGCGGCAGTGAAGGTCGCTCCTGCGTCAGGTTTGGTCTGAGTTTCTTTCTCAGAAGGTTTGACGGCCTTCCGCGGCGCTTCTTCCGTCTTCGCCTACGTGAGAACGGAAGGAGGAAATCAGAGACTGGTAACGATGTACCATTATACTCTCGCGCACGTTTGGAGGGCGATTCGAATTCATATTCGTTTAGTGACAAGGCTACGGACAGACCTCTTTCACGTCAGCGTACATCAAGGGCAGAATTACTAATTTTTTTTTTACGCAAAATGCTTTGGACAAAACTCTATTCCTTAAGACTTAAGGAATAGAGTTTTGTCCACTTAAGGCTTAAGTGGATAAAACTGGAGGAGCTACTACTATTACTACCACTACTACTACTACTTTACCAGTTTACTAACGTGAAAAAGGCCTTTGTCGCGATCTTTTTTCCATTTGATTTTCATTATATGACTTCAACACTCGCGCAAATGAGGTTCCACAGAGATCGATAAAGAGAGAAAACTGAAAACATCCACTTAGATAGACGTCTTGAAACTTATTTAACTTCACAAGAGACGTAAAACACTTTAAAAAATGCAGAAAATAATAATTTTAAAACTTTCATTTGTACTCTCAAAGATATTTTTAGCTTAAAAACATTTTTAATAATAAATCAACCTTCTGTTAACAATAAACTGCAACACATCTTCAGTTTTCCTCTTATCAGTTCCCCAATTCAAAAAATTCTCAAAAATAAAAATTCTTTCTTGAGGAGAAACTATTTTCACAACTATACTACTGTCATTGTCACAAAAAAAAAATTGAAATTGAAATTTAAAAAAAAAATAAAAATAAAACTTTAGTTGCCAAGATAAAACACTATGAATGATAAGCAACAAAGGAGCGACATAAATATATAAAAAAAAAACAGGGTAATTATTATAACGAAGTACAGTTCATTACAAAAGTAGGAAAACACCGAGTCGTAAAGTAGTGTGTGGCGCAGTGCATCCCAACTTTTGTAACTGATGGTACAGTTTCCGAAGAAAGTTCGCCGCAAAACAAAATTTCGAAAGGTTATAAAGAATTACTAATTGGTAATATGTTGTTTTGGTTTGTATTATTTCATTCTTTGAAACTGAAACGACATTTTTATAACGAAATCCAGTCATTGCTAATTAGTAATTTTTTTATGAATTTTTAGAAACTTTACGTTTTTAGAGGAACTTTAATCAGAAAAATACGCATTCGTTACGATACCTCTTAACAAAAATCCTTTGACATATTGTAAGATAAACAGCACGATGCGTTTTGCGAGTAATTAACCCTTTAGTGCCATAACACTTTACTGATTTTTTTCTGGCTAACACCAGACGGTTTTATTCAGTCTCGGAAAAGACTTCTGGGCGGTAAATGGTTAATTAATAACTAACTAATTAAATTTTGCTACTCCATTCCTATTAATAGCAAAATAACTCCAAATTTATAATACAGGGTGCTTCAAAAAAATTTATCACTTACATGGCGCTAACATGTCATTGCTTACCACTTATAACTCGTTTTTTTTTTTAATGTACGCATTTGTATATTTATTTGCTTGTTTTTTAATAATAATGTGGTTTTTTAGAATGGGGTTCACTCATTAATCACTCAAACAATCTCTGAAAGAAACGACATTATTAAAAACCAAGCAAATAAACACGCAACTACTCTCATAAAAAAAAAAAAAAACTAGAAGTGGTAAGCAATGACATATTAGCGCCGTACAAGTGGTAACATATTTTTGAAGCACCCTGTATAATAAATTATATTAACTAATAAAATTAGTTACGATGATAAAAATCGTAAAAAAATAGTGTTACGCAATTTAAATGAATCGTCAAACGATTTTTTGTTAATGAGATATCAAACGATATATGAACAAATGTACTTCGATAATTTATATTTGTATAGCTAATCTGCAAAAAAGGAAAATGGCAATTTGCAGGATCAGTTTTTGTATTATGTGATATTGAGACTGGTTAATACATACTCAACATATAACATTTCTTTATGAGCAATACCAATAACGTTTCAGAAACGAACGTGTGTGTGTATTAGGGTTATAACTTTTAGACTTTTTTTCAAAAAAGATCTCCTGTATCATAAATCGATGAACTTTTGCTTAAAAACAATGAAAAAGACCCTAATTCCTCTGTTTTTAAAAAAGGTCACCCCCAAATCAAAAGTTTGAATCACCATAACCATATATTTACGTTACTACTCATAAGTATATAAATATATTATTATTAGAGGGCGGACTTTTAGGTTTTATCAATCCACCCATACAAGAAAATTCTAGAACACACGACATTGTTCTTCATACACTCGAAAATTGTATAAAAGCACGAAATGAAATCAACCGAATCACTTGTGTCCAGTATTGCGCAATAGTTACTCAACTGTTCAGTTCAACTCAACTTCAGGTAAGCTTTTATTATTTGTAATATGTTCGCTTAATTAAAAAACGTAGCGAAATGTGGAATTCGCTTCTGCACTCTTGAACATTCCAGAACATTTTTTAAATTTATTAACCATAATAATTTGTTGAATTTTTCTTCCATTTTAACACGTAAACAAAAGCGTATCCAGAATGTTTTGTAGAGGGGAGTCAAACTCAAAAAATATATAGAGCCCAAAATATTTGGTGATAAATATTTTCGTGAGACGTTCTATGGATGTTCTAAAAATATTTTCCAAAATTTTATCACCTAAAAAATAAATATTTGGCCATATTTTTTCACCTAAAAATCCGCCCTCTAATTATTATATTATTTCTATATATTATATTAGTATTATATATATAATATATATATAAACAAACAAACAAATCAACTTAATACCTTTTTATATCTGTTTCAGAAGCAATATAATGTCACACAAGAAAAGTGATACTACCATACAGAAGAACAAGGATATCTGGACCAATAATCTGGTGAGATTCCAGCAGTCACATAGAAGAAGAGGAAGTGTGCCTTTAGAAGAATCTTCACTAGAAGGAAAATGCAGAATGCCACTCCAAATCCAAATCATTGGACGGTACCAGTTTCTTGGAACAGAAATCAAAGGAAGAAAGGAGCGAATAGTGGAAATTTCCAAAGAAGTTACAAAATTATGGAAGAATAAATTGAATTTTCCGCATGTGTCAGATCAAGTAATACGAGCAAAGCTTGACAAGGTGATGAAGACTTATGATGAATGTGTCAGGAGGGGAAAATATGATGCCCTGAATGAACTTTTTGATATCACTAAAGTAAATGGCCAATGGTTATCCTCGGAAGACAAACGACTGTACCACCTTCAAGTGGAAAGCAAAGGAGAAGTGGGGTACTCTACAGGTCAAGTTGCAAGTGAAGAAACGATTCACCCTTCAAAGAGACGAAAATTGCCTGCTGAATCAGCATCAACATCTTACAATCATGTATCTGGTGGTAGTGGTACTGAATCTGAAGAGAACGAGCATGAAGATGAAGATGAGAGTATTACTCCACCAACCAGAAGACATAACAAAAGTAAAGTTGCAACCAACTTGGTGACATCCACAGGAGTATCAACAAGTAAAGCCGCTAAAATATGCAAACAGTTGTCACTTGATGGTATTGACATTCCAACACCAAGTCAAGCAGCAATTTACAAGTCAGCATACAAAAGAGGCTGCTAAATTGAAGGAGGAAATGATTGAAAATTTACAGATGGAAGAGTGGTCTTTACATTTTGATGGAAAGCGCATTGAGGAAAATGAGTATCAAGTAGTGGTACTTAAAAATGAAAGAACCGAAGTAAAATTGGATGCATTGCGTCTGAAAGATGGCAAGGCTGAAACTATTGCTGAAGGAATTGCAAAAGTTATTGATGAATACACCTTATGGAATGCAATAAAGATGATCGTTGCTGATACAACAAGTGTTAACACTGGGAAAAAGAGTGGAGTTGTTGTCAAATTGCAACGAATGTTCTCAGAGAAGGGTATCTGCAAACCACAATTTATCAGTTGTCAGCATCACATTCTGGACAGGATTCTCCGTTTGGTAATGGACGAAGATCTTGGTGCTAACCAGTTCTCCAAACATCGAATATCCATTTGTATCCCAACTGGTGAAGAATTATGAGGAACTAAAGGCACAGTTTGTTAATGGAACAGAAGAGGTCCTCGAGAAATCAGGATGGAGAGATGATATTAAGTTTTTGTACCATCTAACACGGGTGTTTAGATTCTTTGAAGAAAAAGGGAATTTTCCTTTGATTAACTTTCAGAAAATTCCAAACATCAGCAATGCGAGATGGCATTCAAGAGCCATTCTAGCTATCCTTGCATTTATTCTTATACCTACAACAAGGAAGACTTTGGAGAAGGTATGCAGATTCATTTCATACAACTGGGCAGAATATTGGTTTACTAATCAGATGTACAATGAAAATGACTTCAAGAACTTGTCAGAAATATTGAAACCTTACAAAAAAGCATTGAACTCATTGGAAAATCACTGGAAGCAGGAGCCATCCCCACTCAAGATACCAAGAAGTAATCAGTGTGCAGAACGTGCAATCAAAGTTATGCAGGAACTGTATGCTGCCTGCAGAAACAAAAACAAACTGCAACTTCGGTTTATTCTAAGCAATAAGCAGTAATATATGTACAAGTATTATAATGATTATGTTGTGAGTTCTTTTATTATATTACATGGAATATGCAATAAAGTTACGTATGCAATAATCGATTTTTTGATTTCGGGGTGACCCTTTCTAAAAAGATATTAAAATGAAAGTTCATTTCTTTGTTTTTAGGCAAAAGTTCATCGAATTAAAGTACAGGAATATTAGGTTGTAAAAAAGTTATAACCCTAGACTGTGTATATATATTAGGGTGATGTAAAAGATTTTTTTTGGGGGGGGGGGGGGAATGCCAGTGGGATCAGCCTTTATTTGGTGCCTTTTGCTGAAAAATTATAGGCCTTAAAAATATTTAGAGGTTGTTCAATGACTAAAGTCTACCGTCTTTAGCATAAATTTTGCGTAATTTGCAAAAGTTACAAAAAAATTCTAATGTTCATAAATGTATTGTACCAAACATATTCGCAACATATTGAACGCTACCATAGAGGCCATGCAAGATCTGGGTAACTGATGACTCGTGATGTATGGACTCTGGGGATTCTCCCGATGCTGCCATAATGAAACTGCTTTTAAGCCAATCACGGCTTCAAGATCTCGATGATCGGTAAAGACAACATGACACCTCAGCCAATTACGGGTGATTAAACTAGTGATGTCATCAATAAGACACTACGTCAGGAGAAAACAGCGGGCTGATCGTAGTCTCACTCGACAGACTTTAGTCACTGAGCAACCTCTAAATATTATTTTTAAGGTCTATAATTTTGCATGGCTCAATTTTTCAGCAAAAGGCACCAAATAAAGGCTGAGCCCAACGGTATTTAAAAAAAAAATGTTTTTGCATCAAACTAATATACATATATAATAAAGCGACATCAGGTTCTGAAACCCAGATTATACGACACATAAAAATACAGTACAAATAAAATTTTAAAAAAAAATCTATTTTTGGGGGGGAGCAGGCAAAGAATGCTAAACACACACACACAGATATATATATATATATATATATATATATATATATATATATATATATATATATATATATATATATATATATATACATACAGAAGACGCATAACAAATTTTAGACAACACAGAGAAATGTGTACGAGTAAAAGTCACAGTTGTCCTATGCCAGATGAAATTTCAAATTACGGGTGGGGTCAGGGAGGGAGGGAGGGGGTGTATTTTGATATTCACGCGAATTACACAAACTACAATCAAGATTAAAAAAAAATCGGCAACCAATTAATCAATTGCACGCAAAAATTAATTAAATCTTTTAATAGATAAAATAGATTTTTTTTTTATAAGCAAATATGTTCTTTCACGGACGTTCTATAATTTATTGACTGAGGAAACGATGCAATGGAGAAAACGTTCTTTAAAAAATATATTCTATTAATATTTCACACCAAATTCGAAGGTATATTTATATTTTATTTAATTGTTTAACTAATTAAGATTTTAAAATTATATATATATATTACTGAAAAATTTATATTTCGCCTTTTATAATGAAGTTAGCGTTCAATCAATTTTACATAAATAATTTTTTTAAATTTTTATACGCGAATGACTTCTTTTTATTATTATTGTTATTAAAATTGAAAAAAAAAAAAAATCTGGACAATATTTATAAATATTTTAACACTCGTATGATAAGTTTGTTAAAAAGGAACATCAAAGCACATCAAATTTAAATTCTGTAAGCGGTGTTAATAATATTTATTATTATTATTATTATTATTATTATTATCACGAGAGAAAAAAAGGTCACATTAGTAATTTTCTAAACAGAATTCAGAATCGATATATATTGTGTTAAAACGGGTAAAAATATCTCTCCTGTAGAAAATATGAAAAACTAAACGAAGTCAATTCTTAGATTCTGAATTCGAGGATTAATTTAAAAGTCTAAAAATTAACGAGAGAGAGAGAGAGAGAGAGAGAGAGAGAGAGAGAGAGAGAGAGAGAGAGAGAGTTACAAGGAAAAGAAGTACCTCAAAAGGCCTTGCGGCCCATACCGAGGAGGTACCAATGGCAACGGGTGCCAGAGAGAGAGAGAGAGAGAGAGAGAGAGAGAGAGAGAGAGAGAGAGAGAGAGAGAGAGAGAGAGAGAGAGTTACAAGGAAAAGAAGTACCTCAAAAGGCCTTGCGGCCCATACCGAGGAGGTACCAATGGCAACGGGTGAGAGAGAGAGAGAGAGAGAGAGAGAGAGAGAGAGAGAGAGAGAGAGAGAGAGAGAGAGAGAGAGAGAGAGAGAGAGAGAGAGCATGTTTTTTTTTTGTTTTTTAATTGAGTCAATATCGTGCAATGATATATTTATACAATATATTTAATTGAACTCGGCTAATTAATTAAACTCGGGTAATCAAATTCACACCTGGCGTACTTTGCGCGTTTCTGAAGACGGAGGTTGAGAGTCGTAAACTTTATATTTTTCTTTATGTTCTTTAACGAGTGGAGATTTCGTTTGCGAGGCAGACGATTCAACCGTCTTAACGACTGATTTAGCGTACAATTGAGGAAGTGTGGTGATTGTTTGGTGGTGAGGTGGTGGTGTGCGTGAAAGTGGTGGATTAGTGGTGGAAGCGTGACGTAATACCGCTGAAGGAAAGGAAAGGGAAGGCTTATTCGCTAGGTAGGTGCTTTCATCCGACCAGTTGGGTAAGAAAGGAGGAACATCGTCAGAAAGGAGGTTTTTGGGAAAGGACTGACTCTCTCGCGCTTCTTCTCCTGACGAAGGAGAAGAAGGCGGCGGAGGCTGAAGGGGAGTGTCGTGTTTAGGGGGACCATGCTCGTCATCGTCAATGTCGTCGTCGTCGTCATCGTCGGTGAAACTGAACGCAGACGCTCCAGATACCTTCTGTTTTTCGAGGGAGATCATTTCATGGTATCTCGTTTCGGCGTCCGAATACAGCCACATATCGTGCCAAAAGGAATCGTGTATCGCGTTCTTGGCGATGACTTCGTCTCTCTCCATATACCGAAGGATTTCATTCACTTCCTCCTCGGCTTCGGAAAGCCTCGAGGACTTGTTACGCTTGCGGTGACTCGTCTTTCGTTTCCTGCGGTGAGGTTTATCGCTCTCTTCCTCTTCTGCTGCTCCTTCAGGGTGGAGGGTGTCACCGTCTTTATCTTCTTCCTCCACTGGTATTTCATTCGGTTTCTGGATTAAAGATTCTTCGATCATTGGTTCCTCTACTAGTTCTACTTCAGGAAGTTCTATTCTCGGAACGAACAGAACGACGTCTTTTACGTGTTCTTCGCTATCCTCGGAACACGAGGACCGGAGACGTCTTCGCTTCTCTCGCCTCGACACATACTCGACAAAACCTTCATCATCTACTGCGGCGATAATTTGCTGAGGCTTCTCTATAGTTTTTTCGGTAACGATGACCTGAACATTTTTCTTTTGAAGAAGAATGAATCGCTTTTCTTCTTCGGGCAGTTCTTGTTCTTGTTCTTGTTCTTCTTCCACGTCGTCTGCCGTCACTGGTTTGGGCTGGGATACGATTTCGGCCCAAGATATTTTAGCCTCCTTCGCTAGTAGTTCGTAATATGCCGTTTCAGCTTGATGAAGAGAAATAACATCGTAAGAGGAGTGTGAGGGTTCTTCCGTTAAGTTCGGCGTTTCCTCAGTTTTTGGAATGCCTCTTCCTTCTTCCGTATCCTTCGAAATTTCTTTTCCTGGACTTAATCTGGTTTGTTCTAAAACCTCGAAATACTTCGTTTCAGATTCGACCAATGATGTTAGATCGTAAGTCGGAGGAGTAAAGCGAGTAAGATCGGGTGCTCTTTCCTCGCGGACTTCTTCTACAGTTAGTGAAATAGGTTTCTCAGTTGTGCTTGAATCCTTAGCAACTGTTTCTGTGTCGGGTGTAATGTGAGGTACGCGTTCTTCTGAACGATTAGAGATGTTAGTAGGAGAGCTTTCATTTACTGAAGGAACGTTACTCGGTACGGGAATGTTGTTATTTTCTACATTTGTTACGATAGGTACTAAAGGAGAAATGCCACCTTCGTATGCCTTAGGTATCTCGGTACTTTCTTCAGACTTAGTTTCCATACTTTCAACGCCAATTTTATCGCTCTTCGCTCCTACTTTTATGGAATCGATTTTATCATGCGATAACAGTTCGTAGTACTTAGTTTCACTATCTTGACACTCGTACTTATTATGCCATAAGGTTTCGTATGCCTGCGGTATGACGCTACTTTCGGGTTTAGTTTCACTACTTTCAACGCAGATTTTGTCGGTTCCTACTTCTTTTGGCTTTAAAGACTCCAAAGACTCGATCGTATTCCGCGTTTGCAGTTCATAATAATTAGTCTCGCTATCTTGACAATCATATTTGTTATGCCAGAAGGATTCTAACGTTCCATGTTTTTGTAACATTTCTTCTCTCAACATTTTCTTTAAAATGTCATCAACCTCCTTTTCGGCTTCCGATATACGCGACCTTTGACGCTTTTTGTCACTCGTAGTCCTTCTGCGAGGTCTCTCTACGATTTGCGCTGGCTCCTCTTTAATGACGTCTTCTCGAGGTTCCGCTGGGATAATTTCTTTTTCTTCCTTTTCCTCCTGCTCCTTCTCCTCTTTAACTTCGAGTTGTACCACTTCATGTTCGTCTTCCGAGGTAAATACTTCGGGTAGCTCGATTCTCGGTGTGTATGGAACTACGTCTTTAACGACGTCATCTGGGTCTTCAGAACAAGATGATCTTAACTTCCTTCTGCGTTCCTGTCTGGAGACGAATTCTGTGAATCCTTCCCCGTCTTCAGACGGTAAAATGTGAGGGGTGGGAGGACGCTCCTCTTCTCTTACAATTAATTGAACCGTTTTAGTCTTAAGCATAATGAATCCCTTTTCCTCCTCTTCTTCGTCTTCTAAGGGTTCTTCAATTTGAGGGAAGGGTGTTAACAATGCTTCAGAGTAGGAAAGCGCTTTCCCGTTTTCCTGAGCTGCCATGTACTCGTGGTATTTCGTTTCCGCTTCGTTTATGCTAGCCAAATTGTACTCGGTCACGTTCGATATCAACAAAGCTTTGAAGCTGAAATCCATATAAGACGCAGCCTCCATCTCTTTCTCTTTCTGCGAGATGAAGGACAAATAATCCTTTATATCAGCTTCATTCCGCTCGTCAGTACTTAAAGGTTCAGAGTCGGTCGCTGTCTGTTTTTCCTTATCCTTCTTATCGAGCGAAGTCAGATACTCATTTAGATCATTTTCCTTCTGTATATCTACACGCAACGGGAGCGTAACATCCTCTTCGTTCCGTGGAACTGGTTTATCTTTATCATCAACTTCCTTTCGATCGTCGGTACTTAAAGGTTCTGAGTCGGTCGCTGTCTGTTTTTCCTTATCCTTCTTATCGAGGAAAGTCAGATACTCAGTTATATCATTTTCCTTCTGTATATCTACACGCAACGGGAGCGTAACATCCTCTTCGTTCCGTGGAACTGATTTATCTTTATCAACAACTTCCTTTCGATCGTCGGTACTTAAAGGTTCTGAGTCGGTCGGTGTCTGTTTTTCCTTATCCTTCTTATCGAGGAAAGTCAGATACTCATTTATATCATTTTCCTTCTGTATATCTACACGCAAAGGGAGCGTAACATCCTCTCCCTTCTGTGGAACTGATTTATCTTTATCGATACTGTATCTGCATTCTTCATCTTTCGTTGAAAGAAATTCCATATATTCCTTAATATCAATCTCTGTTTGTTTGTCATCAATAGGAGTATCCTCTGAAAGAGCCTTTGCAGTAATTTCCAACTGTTTATCGGTATCCTCCGAAACGACTTTTAAAGCTTTTAATACTCCTCCTTCGGGCAATTTTTGGCTAATCGCTTCCTCTACTACTGTGACACGTTCAATAATTCTTTCTTCAATACGCGGTTCGACTTCATCGACAGCTTCCTTCGCCTTCTGTTTATCGCAAATCATGAAGTAATTCTTTTCCGCATCCCTCAATCCGAACACATCGTACCATAATTCTCTTCCCAGGTAGAAAGCGGCATAGAGACTTTGATCGTCGGAAGATAGTGGTGCCGACGATTCGATAACTTCCCTTTTTGGCGTTTTAACAGGCTCTCGATCATCCTTTCCTCTGTCAAAGGAATCTTCCACGTCTTGTTCTAAGACGGAGAAATAGGAAGGATACTGAGCCCCGTAATCTATATCGAGGGTATTAGAACTCATGGTTGCTGCTGCTGCTGCTGCTGCTGCTTGCAACGCTTCCTTTACTTCTTCTTCCAACTCTTTAGATGGTTCGGACGTGCTATAAGTTTTCCTTCTGTGTCTCGAGACGAACTCTACGAAGCCTTCTTCATCGACTGGTGGCTTGCTCGGCTTGCGTGTCTCCATATCCTCTTCATTCTCTTCTCGCGTGAGTAGAGGGGGATTTCTATATTTGTAAGCTTTCTTAGCCATCTCCGGTTCCTCAATCGTGGGGACTGGAGGTTTCGTTATCAGTATACTGGCGTAAGACTCTGGTACTTCCGACTGAGGTTCTCTTCCTAAATCGGATAAAGGATCCTCCAATAACTTATCAGATTTAATTTGATATTTCTTTGAAAATTCTTCCGATTCCTCCACAACTTGAGCCCAAATATCTTCAGGAGAATACTGGCACTCCATAAAGTCTTCCGACTGATACGCTATAAAAGCTTGAGGTTGCTCATGCTTTTTCGCATCGACCAGACTCATTCCTTCTTCACTCGATTCTTCGCTTATCTTTATCTCCTTTTCCGCTTCCTCGGTTTTGGAAGGTTCATCGATGTAAGCCTCGTCTGTAGAGTCGAGGAGAGTCTCAGTTATTTCTGATGTCTGATTTTCCAATTCCATTAAAATTACAGAATCCTTCAGGAATGATTTTTCTTTCTCTGCACCGTTTTCGTCGTCAGGATAATCCTTCATTATAATACTCGATGACTGGAATTTACTCCTGATTTTCTTAGGTCTTTTTTTCTTGTTTTTGTAATAATCATCTTGGAGTACCGACAGCTCGACACCTCTCGACGTTTGTGGAACTTCCGTTGACGATGTACCTCCCTCATCAGCTCGATGTTTCCTCTCCTTCACAGATCCAAATATAGCTGCTCCTACTTGTTTTTTAGATAACATAATGGAGGACGTGGCATCGATCGAAGATGAGACGAAATCAACCTTCTTCTTACTTTCAACATTTCCTTGGGTATTTCTGTTTGTTCTTCTCAGATCGAAAAGGGGTTTCCTCATCCACTGCGGCGAAAGGACAATGGTGTTGGGATCGGTAAGACTCAGAGACGCTTTATTTATACTGAATGGTGGCATAGTAAAAAAGCCTTGCTCGATATCTAACTTAGTATCTTCACGACCTCGGGATAACTTTTTATTGCGCGAGTTTATTTCTATAGTCGCGTGTTGCGTTTCCAGCACCTTTTCTTCGCTTCCGAGCTGAATGGGGGATCGCGAGCTTTTTTTCTTAAAGGAAGGAATGCCAACACTAAATGAAGCGATATCGCTCGTTTTCTTTATTTCCCACAACTCTAACGTATCTTTACGTTCCAATTCGACCGACGGAGTTTTATATTGAGGAGCAGTTTCTTTCTCTGATTTGTGGATGGTGGATTCGGCTTCAGTGCCACTCTTAATTTCGGTTTGTAAATTACTTTTGTCTATAGTTTCCACCTCATTTTTGATGGCATGATCAGTCTCGAGAGGGTCTCGTTTTTCTGGTTTATTTACTTCATTGAGTATATTCAAAGAAGCTTCTTCGTCATCTAGAGTGAATCCTCCTCCCTTGATAGCTTCTATCCAGTCACCGGCGTGATCGGAAATCGGCAAATTAAAGGACTGAGAGCTCGTGGGTGCTTCAACGATGACAAGCTTTTCCTTCGGTTGTTGTGGTTGTGGTTGTTGTTCTTCGCCCGGGGCTGCGGTTTATTTCAGCAGTACTTGCCTCTTCAACCTTTCGAACCTTATCAGATATTTTTTCTTCGCTACTTTCAGGGAGTTCCTTTCTGTCTTCGGGTAATTCCATCTCAGAAATACCTTCATCGTCGCTATCCAAAGCACATCCACCTCCTTCGATTACTTCTATCCAGTCACCGGCGTGATCCGGGATTGATAAATTGAAAGTTAAGTTTTTGTCCTCATCTCCAACATCACTTTTCACTTCCTTATCTTTATTTACTAATTCTTTTTCAATAGCAGGTTTTGCTACCGTTTCTTCAACAGGTTTTGATACTGTATCTTCAACAGGTTCTACTAGCGTTTCTTCAATAAGTTCTATTAGCGTTTCTTCAACGGGTTCTATTAGCGTTTTTTCAATAGGTTCTATTAGCGTTTCTTCAACGGGCTCTATTAGCGTTTCTTCAACGGGCTCTATTAGCGTTTCTTCAACGGGCTCTATTAGCGTTTCTTCAACGGGTTCTGTTACCGTTTCTTCAACGGGTTCTGTTACCGTTTCTTCAACGGGTTCTGTTACCGTTTCTTCAACGGGTTCTGTTACCGTTTCTTCAACGGGTTCTGTTACCGTTTCTTCAACGGGTTCTGTTACCGTTTCTTCAACGGGTTTTGTTACCGTTTCTTCAACGGGTTTTGTTACCGTTTCTTCAACGGGTTTTGTTACCGTTTCTTCAACGGGTTTTGTTACCGTTTCTTCAACGGGTTTTGTTACCGTTTCTTCAACGGGTTTTTTACCGTTTCTTCAACGGGTTTTGTTACCGTTTCTTCAACGGGTTTTGTTACCGTTTCTTCAACGGGTTTTGTTACCGTTTCTTCAACGGGTTTTGTTACCGTTTCTTCAACGGGTTTTGTTACCGTTTCTTCAACGGGTTTTGTTACGTTTCTTCAACGGGTTTTGTTACCGTTTCTTCAACGGGTTTTGTTACCGTTTCTTCAACGGGTTTTGTTACCGTTTCTTCAACGGGTTTTGTTACCGTTTCTTCAACGGGTTTTGTTACCGTTTCTTCAACGGGTTTTGTTACCGTTTCTTCAACGGGTTTTGTTACCGTTTCTTCAACGGGTTTTGTTACCGTTTCTTCAACGGGTTTTGTTACCGTTTTTCAACGGGTTTTGTTACCGTTTCTTCAACGGGTTTTGTTACCGTTTCTTCAACGGGTTTTGTTACCGTTTCTTCAACGGGTTTTGTTACCGTTTCTTCAACGGGTTTTGTTACCGTTTCTTCAACGGGTTTTGTTACCGTTTCTTCAACGGGTTTTGTTACCGTTTCTTCAACGGGTTTTGTTACCGTTTCTTCAACGGGTTTTGTTACTGTTTCTTCAACGGGTTTTGTTACTGTTTCTTCAACAGGTTCTATTACCGTTTCTTCAATGTGTTTTGTTACTTTTCCTACAACAGTTTTTATTGCTTCTTCAAGAGATTTTATTGTTTCTGCAATAGAGTTTACTCTTTCTCTAACATGTTTTATTACCATTTCTTCAACAGGCTTTACTACTGTTTCTTCAACAGGCTCTGATACTGTTTCTTCAACAGGCTCTGATACTGTTTCTTCAACAGGCTCTGATACTGTTTCTTCAACAGGCTCTGATACTGTTTCTTCAACAGGCTCTGATACTGTTTCTTCAACAGGCTCTGATACTGTTTCTTCAACAGGCTTTGATACTGTTTCTTCAACAGGCTTTGATACTGTTTCTTCAACAGGCTTTGATACTGTTTCTTCAACAGGCTTTGATACTGTTTCTTCAACAGGCTTTGATACTGTTTCTCCAACAGGCTTTGATACTGTTTCTCCAACAGGCTTTGATACTCCAACAGACTTTGATACTGTTTCTCCAACAGACTTTGATACTGTTTCTTCAACAGGTCCTATTTCTTCAGCCTTCTCTTCCGTACTTACTTCACCACTGCCATCATCATCACTATCCAAAGTAAATCCTCCTTCCTCGATTACCTCCACCCAGTCGCTCGCGTGATCGGGAAGAGGAAGGTTAAAGGAAGTGCTTTGAGTCACCTTCAATATGTCTTCCATTTTTATTTCAGTTTTCGTTGCTATCTCTCTCATTTTTTCATCATCAATCCTATCTTTGTTCGGTTTTTCATCATCAATGGTTTCTTTTGACTTCAATTCCTCTTGCTCCTTAATATCTGTTTTTGTTTCCTTGTGGACGTCCAACGTTTCAGTATTTTCCAGACTGAATCCGCCGCCTTCTATTATTTCCAGCCAATCGGACGCGTGGTCTGCAAGAGGAAGATTGAAGGCCTTTGTCGTCGGGAGTTCATCTTTTGTTTCAGTGACTCGCGACACAGTTTCGAGTTCCAAATTCACTAAATTAGACTCAACAACGACGTCATCTTCTCTGGAAGTAGCTACTTGTTCGGGTTTAGTCTGCCCTCGTTCGGGTTCAAACTTTTCCAGTTTGTTTAGGATAAACTCTAAGTTTGGATCTGGTTTCTCATTAGGAGACGTCTCTGTTAATCTTAGAGCCTCTTCCGCAACTTCTACTTCAGAGGGTGATGGTTCCTCTCCTACGTTAGAAGCTCCTTGAGAAAATACGTTCCTCGCCCCTTCGAGAGGGATTATTTGGTTGTTATTCGGTCCGTAGATTTTAATTGCCTCTTGACGGCCGCCTTTGCCGAATTTAAGATCGGGCTTATTAAAATGAGGTTTCAAAGCTTCTTCAGTCTCGTCTTCGCGTTTTAGGGCATCGGTTCCTAGTTCGCATTCCTTTGGGTTCTCGAGCGAAATTTTCTTTCTTTCATTTTCGATGTATTTCATAAAGTCTTCGTCTTTTTCCAAGTCAATCCACTCATCATCGTCATCGCGCGACGAAGTACGACTTACTTCGGTCTTTTTAAATAATTGATCTCGTTCGGAATGCGTTTCCGCTGTCATCGCTTTTGATTGCGTATCCTCTGGCGTCGCTTCAAGAAAAGCGGTCGGCGGTATAGCCTCAATTTCCACTGCATTATCGAAGCTTACAGTTGAGAGATCGCTTTCTTTTACTGAAAGAGTGTCGGTAGTGGAGTCCGGTACATATATTTTATCATCAATATCTTTAATGCAAGTACCAATCATGAATTCTTCAACGGATTCTGGGATGCTTCTTTCAACAGATTTCATTGGATCAACCTCCTTCGCTTCAGATTTGTCTTTATCCTCCGAATCTAGCTGCTGCACTGACACGGGTTTCTCGCTCTCTCCTAAATGAATGTCATCGTCATCACTTTCGTCATCTAAAGTAAAACCTCCTCCTTCCATCACTTCCATCCAGCCGGAAGCGTGATCCGGCATCAGGAGATTGAAGTGCGAGTCTGATTTTGGCATATTTTCCTCTTTGGCTTCAATCGTTTTAGAGGGATCGTCTTTCGTATCTAAAATGTTAACCTCTTCTTTCACATCTACTGCAGCAGGTTCTTCACATACGGCGACTCGTTCTTTTCTTTCTTTAGTTATACGTGTTTCCGTTTTCAGTTCGCTTTCAATACTTATTTCCTCGTGTTTCGTAACTGTTTTAACTTTAGAAGGTAATTTTGGGGCTTTGCTTACTTTCTTCGTGTCTAATTTAGGAGGATGAGTTTTCGTCGTTTCTTTTTGCACACTCGCTGAATTTGGTTGCTGAGTCAAATCATCGTGAGTTGCAACTTTTTTATCGTCTTTCAGTTTAGGACTATCCTTTGCAGTTGTCTTATCACTAGCTTGTTTTCTAGGCTTATTATCTTTTGAAGGCAATTTAGTCGCTTTTTCTTGAGCTAATTTCGATGTTTTCTCGGGATCTTTCCGAGATTCCTTTTTCGCATCCGTGGCTGGTGCGGTTTCTTTTATTTTCTTTTCATCCTTTGTCGATTTCCTTCCTTCATCCTTGCGTTCTTCTTCTTTCGCTTTGGTTCCTCTCTTCATTTCTGAACTGTCGCTCTTCTTACTATGTTTATGGTCAGTGTGCTTTGTCACGGGAGGGATCTGACCGCTTCTCTCCATTTCAGCGATTTCTCGAAGAGCTTTTTCCAGTTCATCTTCTTGTTTTAAATGTTCTTTCGGACGTTTCTTCTTTTTCTTCTTTTTGTCTTCCGAGTGCCTAGAAGAAGGTTTTTGCGATACTGCCGAAGCGCGGCTATTCTCCTCTTCGTCGGAGGTTTCGTCTAATTGGTCGATGGACTTTGCATCTTTTATATTTTCCTTTTCATTAAGCCTGGAACATTCTTTGTCTTCCTCTTTTTCAGTCGTTTCCGATATTTCATCTTGAATAAAATCTGTAATTAATAATATTTGTTCTTTCTTTTCTCGGTCTTCCTTCTTCTCCGCTAATTTCGTTTCGATTTCTTTCGAGGCATCTTTACGAGCGTTTAAAGTTCCCTTTCTTCGTTGGTCTTTTTCTCTCCTGGAGGAACTTCTTCGCCTCCTTCGGGATGTACTTCTATCCTTTTTAAGGGGTTCGTCCTTCTTCACGCGAGGAGTGTCCATCTTTTGAATCTCAGTTTCAACGGATAACATTTGTTTGTTTTCTTCCCGATAAGGAGACACATTTTTCCGCAATTTTCGTCTCCTCTCGCTCTTGGATCGTGACCTGCGCTCTGAACCGTCAATAAAGAGAAGTCCCGGGATGTAATGCTCAGAATTTCTCGCATTAATTTCCACTTCATTAGACGGAGTTACCTGTATTGATGGTTTAGTTCCTGCGCGTTCTTTATCTCTCGATCGTTCCTGATGAGCGTAGTAAGTTTCAGAACTTCTGCTTCTGTATTTTGATTCAGTCTCTTTCCTTTTGGTATCGCTGGCTTGATTCGATGACGAACCTTTGACGTAACTCACGACGGACTTAAAGGCGTCCATCGTCGACGATGCCACGGTGCCGGGTACAGATCTTAGACCCATGGCTAAAATTTGGGCATAGGAATATTTGGACGTATCTATTTTTGACAGAGCCTCTTTAAAATGCTCCGACTGGTTTTTTGCTCGTTCTTTTTCTTCTTCTCCTGTCCCTACTGCTGCTGTTGCTACTTCTCCGGGTTGGGAGGGAGGAAGAGGGGCAGCTCGTGAATAATCCGGCGTTGATTTTAACTGCTCTGGTTTTTCTTTTTCTAATGGTATAGCACTTTCAGGCTTCTCCTCTTTTACGACAGAGGGCGTAGGTTCTGATTCAAGAACAGCATTTGAATCAGGTGGTGTTTGTGATGCAGAGTAAGAATTGTTAAAAAGGTCGTCTTTGGGATAATCTGAAGGAGTTTGGTCAACCAGTTGAGCATCGTCGACACATTCCATATCTTCTTCATCTTCTTGTTGCCGCAAAGTATCGCGGGTCACCGAAGTTTGATTGTAGGTTTTTTGTGAGGAAGTTTCTACAGTTTGTATGTTCTGCTCAGATGGAGTTTGGTGCGCGAGTTTAGAGTTTATTTTGCTATCATGTACGGGACTATCAATAGAGCTCCATTCCATTTTCATCGTTTGTTCTGTACCGGAGTCTTCCGGCTGTTTTTCACATATATCTACGAATACTTTTTCCTCTGTCTTAACATCTTCTTCACGTTCATACTCGCTTTGACTCTTATTAGACTGCGCTTCATCCATTTTTGAATCTTCTCTAACTTCGCACGAACTCAATTCGGTCGATGAGGCTGATATCCCTTTCTCGATATGTCCCTTCAGGATATCGGCGTAAGTCTTCCTTCCATCTTTATCTATACAGATTCTGGTGTCCTTTTCTCGAGTATCTTCAGTCACAGGCTCTTCCACATTTTCGGGGTTGTCTAAGCTATGCGCCTTGGTAAAAGGGCGTTGCCTACGACCTCTCGTTGCTGGTTTTGGGCTGTGCATCGGACTCTCTTTGTAAGATGGAGTTACGTTACCTCTAGAGCTTTCTCTCGATCTAGTGTGTCCTCTCGAATGGAACCTCCTGCCGATATCACCCCCTCTAATACTACTGCCTCGTCTTCCCCTAGCTCTTTCGCCACGTTCGTAATGAATTGGTTCATTATATTCCTTCGGCTTGACGACGCCTCTTCCCCTCTGATACGGGGTTTGTCGACGACCAGAGTACGACTCCGGATTCTGCGCTCTCTGAGTTGGGGGCAAATACTGACGGGGATAACTAGAGCCTTTTTCTTTGTTTCCGTAACTCTGTGTAAATTGTTTATGCTGGGAGCTAATATTTTCTTTCGTGGCTGTATCTTTACCTTGAATATTTTCGATTACCTTTTCTACGTTCGAGCCACTAGTAGTAGTAGTAGTAGTAGTAGTAGTAGTAGCAGCAGCAGCAGCAGCAGCAGCAGCAGCAGTAGTAGTAGTAGTGGTGGTAGTAGTAATCGGCGGGTTATGAAATTCTTGTGTAGGTTTATTTGCTTCTACGCCGTTATGCAAAGGCGCTTGCGTAGTTGGTGACGCAGTGCTTTCTTGAGTATCTGGGGGTGCATTATGACATTCTTGGGTAGTTGTTGTTGTTGTTACTACTTTATGATCTTGCGTAGCCGCCGAACTTTGTATTTCTTGATATTCTTTGGGGATAAAAACAGCCGGACTTCGTCGACCAGCCGCTACATCCGCCCATGTAATTGGTAAAGATGATAAGTTGGGAGTAGTAGTAGTAGTAGTAGTAGTAGTAGTAGTAGTTGCGGAAGTTTCCGCAACTATTTCAGACACTTCAGAATCTAGCTTCTCACGCATATTATCTTCGTACGAGGGAAAACTAGTACGCGTTCCCGTTTCTACCTCTTTGGTAAAAGCTCGCATAGTGACTGCCGAAGTTTGATCGGTCGTTTCATAGACTGGTTCGGTAGATATCGCCTCAAGAGGGTCAATCTCGTAGATTCGATCGATGAGCTCGAGAATGTGTCGCTGAATAGATTCGAACTGGCCTTGGAGCACCTGTGGTGGCATCCCGGCAGAGAAGAGTGGCATTGTATAAATTACAGTAAATAAAGTCACATTGGACATATTATGACATTTTTTTATATATAAAAAGTTGTTAATAAATGGGTAAATATTACGGGAAGCTGTGTTATAAAGTTACTCTAAAAGGACTATTAGGCCAAATCAGAATGTATATATATATTTAAAGGCTGCGTTACATTTCCTTGCTCTTATTATCATAACAGATAAGGAACAAGGCAAATCATTATATAGCAAAGAATTAGTTGATAGTTTTGTGGTGTGTGTGTGTGTGTGTGTGTGTGTGTGTGTGTGTATGTGCGCGTATATGTATGTATACGTATGTATATAAGTGGGTGTTAAGTGTCAATTTTGGATGTGTCGGGTGTGCCTCGTTGAATAAGTAGTTTTATGCGCTCATTCCTTGCAGTTATCTTGCTTTGAATCACTTTGATTCTTTCGCGACAGGCCTATCAGTTGAAAAAAGTTTAGGGGAGAGGGAGAAATATGGGATTTCACTTAAGTTTTTTAAAAAATTGTGGGATTACTCGTAATTATTTATTTATTTTTATGTTTTTTCGTAAATAGAAAAAATGAAATAAACTTATTTGTGCACTTATTTCAAGCAAGCTTCTTAAAGCAAGTTTTCAAACCATAAGTAATTGTTTCATATACTTTGGCTTGCTCATAACTGATCTTTTTAATACTGTATATATATATATATATATATATATATATATATATATATATATATATATATATAGTGCATAGCTTTAGCTAATTACCTTATGAGATACCAGAATCTAGAAATGGAATGCAGCCATTCAGTTCATGAGGACTATTTTATATGTTTAATTTCAAGGTTAAAAAAGTGTTTATATTAAATTATTTATAATGCATTATCTTATATTCAAAATATGAAATATCAGACTAAAACAATGACGATTATTATGCAATATAACCTTATTGCTTATACTATCATCATCATCATCATCACTCATATACAGAAACTGATCTGAGAAAGTGTCCCAAGTTCTTAAGGCTAAATTGCACAATTAAGAAACTCCTACTTACGCCTTGTTCCGAAACTGCTTTGTCCCTGTCTCTGGGACTGTACGTGGGACCTGACACCAACCGTAACTGCTGCTCAACACCAACCATATTCTGACGGAGCTTATGAATTTCCTGAAAAAGGAAATCGCGTCAAAGATTAGAAAGCGCAAAAACTATTTAAAAAGTTTCACGTTTTTAAATACTAAAAGTTATTTC
Source organism: Bathynomus jamesi (assembly GCA_023014485.1). NCBI lineage: Eukaryota > Metazoa > Arthropoda > Malacostraca > Isopoda > Cirolanidae > Bathynomus > Bathynomus jamesi. The sequence continues at coordinate 982,914 of JAJOZX010000746.1, read as the reverse complement.
ATGTTGTGAAGCATATGACGAATTCGTTTAAGTATACGGTAGTAGTATTTTCGAAATATCGACACACACAACCCCTACCTATACCTTATAATACCGGGCTACGAGCCCCCATACCTGTTGATAAACGTCCATTTGGTGCACGCACGACTCCAGCGTCTTGCAGTCTCCCCTCAGGACTCCTTGCAGTTCCTCCAACCTCGCTTGAAGCATTTCATTTTCGTGAGACACTTGAGCGTTGGCGCACAACCTGGCTCTGAAGTGTACTTTCAGTTTCTCCATGGCCATCGTCAACTTCGTCTTCTGAATGGTGACGTCGGCCAAAGCTTTCTCCCGCGCTGTCAGTTGGTCTCTCAGAGATCGCTTCTTGTTTTGCGGATTGTCCAGCGACTGGCGAGTCTTTTCTATCCACGTGGCGACGTCCTTCGATTTACGTTCGCACTGTTCCCATTCTTCGGCCATTTCCTGAAGAAGGGCCATCACCTCCTTCAATTTACTCTCGCAATCCGACTTCTCTTGCTCAATGTCCGCCTGTTTCTCCGCCAAAGGTCCAACATTCGAAACTTGACCAACTTTAACGAGTTCCGCGTTCATTTCTGAAACTTGTTTATTCGCCCATTTGCATTCCTTTACAACACTCTGTAAATGTTCCGAAACGAGAATAAAGTAAGTATTGAAAAACAAAAACGATAACAACAATAACAACCAAAACAAAAACAAATACGTCAGAAGTCAGAGAAAAAAACTTAAATTCCTTACCGTGTATTCGTGTAATTTGGCTTTCGATTCGCTTAATGTAGAAAATTTGAGAGGTTCCGCTAGGAAGTTCTTCTGCCTCTCAATCCAGTTTCTGAGGGCGTTATACATTTGAATGAACGCTTGCCACGAATCGAGGGAATCTCCCACTTGGGCTTTCTTTTCGTCGAGCCAATTTTTAACGTGATTCAACTGTTCCGTGAGAGACGTAATCATCGTTGACACGAGTTCGCGCTCTTGCGAGCTAGTCGTTCTTTCCATGATTATCGTTCCGTTGCGACGAATCCGGTCTAACTGATCGGAGATTGTTCCGACCTCACAGTGAATTTCCTGTAAGAATTCCTGCAAAATTTGAGGTTCCACATTCTTGTTTTGGACTTTGGCTTCGGCGGATTGAAACCACGTTTGAACCGCTTCCACATCGCGGTTGTATTCGGTTCGAATTGTCATTGCCCTCTTTGCTTCCTGCTGGCGGTCTTCCATTGTTGCTACGAGGGTTTCCGCTTCTAATTCGAGCGAAGACAACTATAGAAAGGAGAAGGATGCGTTTAAGATTACACCGGAAGGATACTAAACGCGTTCGGTAATACAAACGTTTATCACGATAATGAAAAAGTTAAAAAAAATTAATTCACCCGATAATTCACACTTACCTGACTAGAGATGTCTGGTGGTAAAGGTGTGTTTTCCGAAGCGTAATGCCCCCGTGTTAAAGTGACAAAATTATTTGCTTGCTTCGATACTTCTACAACGCGATTATCAACAGCCTGAAAAATAAATAAAGAAAATAAAAAAAAAATAAAAAAAAAAAGCATACGCAGTTTTAATTTCTGTATTCACACACATGAAATTACAGTATATATATATATATATATAATATATATATATATAATATATATATATATATATATATATATATAACAGAACAAATAATCCACTTCACAAAAATAAAATCGTACTTAAAAAGTTTTTTGGCTGCTTAACAACGAGTAACAAGGTATCCAGAGAATATCTGTCACGCATCGATTCTTTGACGGAAACATCAAGTGAAGATGTCATGACGTTTATGGCACTATTTAAAATGATGCTTCCCACAAGCGATCCAAGAACATAACTGGGGGACCTTATCCTCGAAAAGGCTCCCAAACAAAAACAAAAAAAAAAGCAGAAAAACCGCTCTGGGAGGGTTTAACAAAGAGGGGAGAGTGCGAGAGGCGTTAACCAGAAGGAGTAACTGCAGAGAAAAGTCAGTAAACTGACGAGAGAGGGGAGATTCGTATCAAAAACGTCTACAACAGGATAGTGCCAGTATGAACCAGTGCCAGAAATGGTATTTGCGGCGTTCAGCCATTGCTTGAGTTGCCAAAGAATTTGAAAGTAAATAGTTTGCCCTATTATATATGTTTTGAATGGTTCTCAACCCTCTTTTCATAGTAAAATGTTAAGATTTTTGGGCAATGACAACACCTGGTCACATCATTGATACAGTAGTTGTATATATATCTATATGTTTCGCTAAGTGTATATAGACACAATCTTGCATACGTGTTTTTCACTACGAAAGTAATTGCCCTGACTAAATATAGATATGGCGTCTTTGGCCACATTTCCGAGTAAACTATTGGTATGATGCCAGAGAACTATGCTGGCTGTACGGGAAAAATTAAGAACTAAATGAAACTAATGCAATAAGATATAATTTCATTAAAGCATATTAAGTAATAGTGGGGGAAAAAGTATGAATTCCCGTTCATGTTTTTCATTTAAATGATAACTGAATGAGAGTAATGCCAGTTTTTATAAATACATCATTATGCTTTAAATATAAGCCTACTGTAGCTTAATTTCGATTACCAATTACCTTATTTATTCTATAAGACGAACGTTTAGGATACAGTCAACAAGAACATGCAGCAACAGCGCCTTCTTGCTTGGCCTCAAGAGCTAAAAATTACATTCAGGCGCCACCAACGAAAACAAAAAAAAAAGTCTTTTCACATTTTCGAGCGAAAACGAGTTGAAAGGAACGTCTACTTTTATAAAGCGTGCGGCGAACCGTGCACGTGAGGTAACTCAAACTATCAAATTCATCGCCGACTAATTAATCTCTACCCTTTTTATATTAAATTATAACCCAATCAGATGCCAAATCAAACACGCCCTTTATCATCAATGTGATGTCGTACAAGCAAAGACTGTTTTACCGCATCAGAGGAATCAAATATGAACTTATCTAGACTAGGTTTCATCACTCATTTTTAAGTAGGCCTAACTGTTTTTATAATTCACTGCATTCGTTATAACTGTGTATTGATAATAAATATTGTTCGCCCCCCTAATATTTCATTAATTTCAGATAGTGTAGAAGTCTGTTACTGAATTCAGTAAAATTAATTCTTTTTCAATGTGATGATGCATTAACCCGATATGAATTTGTTATGATATCAGTTAACAAACATTTCCCGTCCGTTCGTATAATCAAGGAATGTGTCGGAAAACAATTTCAAGAGGGTTGCAGATAATGAATTATCCAATCAGGGACACGTCTCATTTCTTCCAAATGAGACAATTAGCGCAATGCAGTAACCCATAAACGGGAAACCATGCACTTTGCGAATATGGATTGTCTATCCTAACTGTTTGCCTATAAAAGAGGGAACCCCACTTTCTAGTAGCACAAGAGGCTAAACATTCAATAAAGTAGTTTATCAACTATAGATATTATCTCTCTCGCTCAATAGTTTCTTCTTGAAGGTGAAAAGACAGCATGCATATACAAATATCCAGTTACGAGAAACGGGTCAACTCAATCTACTATACCTGTAAATTCTCCTGAAGAGAACGATCTTCCGAATCATAAATATCTATTTTGCTGAGATCTTTCTTAATGGATTCGATACTCTTCTTCGCCTCCTCCAGTTGCTTCTGAAGGCGATTGAGGAAGGTAGCTTCTCCACTCAACCAACTCTGCTTACTGCGAATTCGTTCCACCAACCTTGAAAGTAGAAAAGAACACCATTTATTAACCTTTTTTATCCATTAACCTTGGTGTTTCACCGTATATATATATATATATATATATATATATATATATAACCCATTTCATACTTTTAATGAAGACAAAAAAAATTATGATTCCCGTTCGCAAACATCAATAATTGTTCTTGGGTTTAGGAGAGAGTGAGTGAGAATAAATGTAACTTTCGTTTTCCTTTCGATAAACTTCCGTCCACCTCAAAAACCTACATTGTCGAGAAACGCAAAAAGCTTTGAATGAGATTTAATTAAATGAAAATATTTTCTTTTAATAAAACTTTACGATTGTACGAGGACCACACACGATGAACTCGTCGACACTGAACCGACAATGAGAAAATAAACCAATTTTAAAACTTAAAAAATGTTAATCATAGCCACGTAGGACCATGTACGCGGGTGAACTTCGAGAGGTCAAAAAAAAAATATGTTTACGATTCATCCCTCCCGCAAAGTACAATCAAATGAGAAGCTGTCATCCTGTTTAGTTTTGAGTTTTTGATTACTGATTAAGTGAAAGATAATGATGAATTTTTCCTCATGCCCCATTCACCTCATTCGAAAGTAGTGTGTGTGTGTGTGTTCTCTATGAGAGAGACCTAAAGCCATGAACTCATCATTCACCTACAGTGAAACGCTCTTCTTTTTTTTCTTCTTTTTTTAACTTTTTATCTTCCATTTTGGTTTATTGATTTTTATACACGTTTCAATAAAATTCAACTTTAAAACTTTAAAAAAATAAAATAAAACAAATTACGAAATAAACTTAAACACACCCACAATCAAATATAATCATCATGACTTAAATTAATAACAAGATCATGCATTTTCAAGCGTGTTGCAAGCAACCTCTTGACTCATTTCATGGACTAAGTTGGGCTCTGTAAACGCACTCAAGGTTAGAGAGATGAGCTTGCTTGCTTGCGCTTATGATATTTTTTCACCAATCAGGAGCAAGCTGGTGCTTTCAACCAATCCTGGTTAGATATGGCGTTTTGGCGCCGTTCTCTCTGACCTCCAAGCTCCGCTCCATACAGCCATTACAGGTTTACAAGTCTACCAGTTTTGTTTTTCACTTTATACTGCAGTACTAATTACCACTCCTGGGACTTCATTTGTCATGTGTGTGTGTGTGTGTGTGTGTGTGTGTGTGTGTGTGTGTGTGTGTGTGTGTGTGTTCCAGGAGCTTATTCTTAGAAGCTTTAATAATAATAATAATAATAATAATAATAATAATTATTATTATTATTATTATGAAATGTTAATTATAATATAAAAAAGATTTATCTTATTGGTCGCTGCGATAGCTGTCTGGGTGGAAACTGAGTTTATTGATTGGCGAAGAACCAAGGTCAACTTGCTTTTTGATTGGTGCTAACATATGTACGCTTCAAACATGAATGAATCACATTTTATGGTTGGAAATCAACCACAAAAATACAATACACAGTATCTATACATTAAAACAAAGGAAACACTGTTGTCAGTGCAGAGACAACGGTTGAAAACTGGTTGAGCATTTTGTGAGCGACGAGGATGAGGAGGTTGGAGCGACCAAAGAATAGACCGGGGCAAGCCATTTTTCTAACAAAATGGAAGTCGAGTTAAAACGGGTCCTACGAATTGTAATAAGTCGATTTTTGACAAAAATTAAGATTCTAGATTAATATACTTCTATTTAAAGTCTTAAATTAGGGCGGAGTAAGTCTTAAATAAGGCTGTTAAGGATTTTTGGGCCTAATGCCGCATATGCAACTCGGAACTGAATAAAATCAATAAAAATGAACCGTTTACCTAGTGGAATTTAATGGCATACGACGAATTTCTATCTTTTCAATATTATTTACTAAGAACACTCTTTTCTTTTGCCTTTATATTTGACAAAAATTATTTATAGAACACAGTTACTGTAGCTATTTGGTTTATGGTATTCACTTTGAAACCTATCACGCAATTATCACAAAAAAAAAGTTCACTATAATAATCCTTTTTAGATTTTCTAAAAACCAAACTCGTAGTCAAAAAAACGCTCTAAGGAAATGTACTCTCTTAATATGCTTTAAATGATGATGATGATAGATTCGCAAGCAATGATATTCCATGTTAGAATACTTAATAATAAGACCTAATACTATGCTCGCAAGTCAACGAATACGGACAGACACTGCTTCGCAGCCCCGAATGTTTTCGTTATCCGCCACACCGGCTGTTCAGTAAGTTTCGTTTATCGGAAAAGATATTAAAAGGGCTTTCCCTATAAATTTCGAATAATAAGTAATAAAACGGAAAATCCTCCCTTTATTTCGTTAAATTATAACGTACGTACGACTATTATACCCAAGATTTCCTTACTAAACATTTTCGAAAATACGTTATACGGAATACATTCAGCAACTTTGAAACCATATTGAACGAACGCAAACGAAACAATTTGACAAACTTTACTCCCGGCGACTGCAACAGTGAAACGTTTCGAAAAATGACGAAAATCTAAGAAATTTCAAGTATTGAATATGATGATGCAATGGAGGTTTTTTTTCTACCATGACAACATCGTACAGATATTTTGGTACCATTTTCACAACTGATCACGAGAAAACATTGGTTAACTTTATTGGCCAACGCATCCTTAACGGGGAACCAATCCTAAAAACGTTAAATTAGCGACGTGAGGGACTATTCTTCTTTTTATATAGCCAGCCAAAAATAATTTCTGAACGTATAAGAACGTTTTTTCTCGTGATTGGACGTTTATTATTTATCGTAATGATTTTTTATCGCGTTAACGTGATTTTTATTTACTTAATATTTGTCATATGCTCATATACTGTACCGCAAACTTTAACGGTTCTCCTATTTAACTCCTATTTAAATATGCGCACTGAACTCCGGCAGCGTGTGTCTCGTGGTTTATTCTCACTCGCCGGCATTTCTCATTCGATTCCACTTCCGCGCCCAAGAATGGAAAAGTGAGAAAGTGTGAATCTCAAACGAGGTATTTTCAACTCTGTCTATCCCCCAATTCGTGTCATTCTCATCCACGCCCTTTCCCACTTTGGTCTGGGTTAGGTTACGATAAGTTAGGTTCTGATTGGTTAGGCTAATGTTAGGTTAGGTTCTGATTGGTTAAAATAGGTTAGGAAATATTAAACATTCCCACTCAGCGACGTTTGCCTCGAGTGGGAGTGTAGTGACATTGTTTCCCATACCAAAAATGCTTTTCCTCAAATGTGGATTTTTACACTTTTGTACATTTTCCTTCATGGACCACGAATGGGAGTGAGCAGTAATCTGTCTGATTAGGCCTAACGCACAGGAAGGCGAAACACAGCTATAAATTTTATGATTTTATTCAATTAAACTTTTGAAACACGGTGATTAAAGAAAGGTGTGTGTGTGGGGGGGGGGGGGGGGGGATTATGATGAATATGACTTTGAGAGAGAGACGTAATTTACATTAAACGAATAAATACTATGACACAAAACGCAGCTTATGATCACAAATCCCAGCGAAAACCTACTTGAAAATGAGGGACACGGTTTGTAAATTTTAAAACTAACTACTCTGTGGGTATACCAAGTGGGATTTTAAAACTAATCTCTCTCTCTCTCTCTCTCTCTCTCTCTCTCTCTCTCTCTCTCTCTCTCCAATTAATATAAAACAGATTTCTAATTAATAATCACGTCAAATTGAATTAATTAACAATACTATTAATTCTATTTGTCACACTTCTACACGCGTAAAAAATATAATTTATCGATTTTTATAATATTTAGAATTTATGAACGTCTTCAAACGTTTCTAATGATACAACTAACTCGGTGTCAGGGTGCGACATACGGTGTTTCCCAATGAACAACAAAACGCCGAAAAGTAAAATTTTAAAAATCCTCAAAAATTACTAATTAGTATAAATTTTGTTAAAGGGCTTCTTCAGTTAAATATGATAATATTAATAACGCAGCTTTTTTTTTTTTAAAACACTTTTTCTTCGGGTAATTTCTTTCCATACTTTGTAATCAGTGACGCGAGTTCAGATACACTACTAGGTCGTTAAAGACGTTAAAAAAGGGTGTGGCCCAGTGTCGAACCCAACTTTTGTAACCAACCGTACATAGAAGTTACTACATCATTACTACATACGTAACTAATAGAATACTTAAGCAAAGTCTTTTAAACCTATGCTTTATTACCTTTTAAAGCAGGGTGGTTACCGATTTAATTCTAGCTAACGTCAAACTATTTTATTCAATCTCAGGGAGACCTCTCTGCCACAGTGCGTTAAAATAATTATTTCCAGACATTCTGAGTCATTCTGGGTCTTCCTGGGTCTTCGTATAATGGCTAATTCATGCTTTATAATTATTTCGTTAAACCAGATGACGTAACTGTTACTTACCACAGTTTTAAGTGAATTGAACAAACAACTAATATTTACATTTAGTAAATTCATAAACTATAATTAGGGTATACGGTAATGCTTCCTAATCATATATTATAACATTTTAATATTTTATATATATGGATGGTTGGATACGCCTCGGTGGTGTAGTGGTTGGCGTCGCTGACTACGAATCCATCGGCCCCAGGTTCGAGACCCGGTGACTGCAGCCGGCGCGCAGTAAAACCCAGCTGTTCATCCTTCCACACAATAAAGAAAGAGGTTGGTAGATAAATGGGTACCCTGGGTGACCTAGTGGTTAAGGCGCTGGGCTGCTGGTGGGGCGTGGTTCGGATTCCACGTTAAACTCTAAGGCTTCGTCAGAATGAACAATTCGGGCGGAAGCTAACCAAAGGTTATATATATAATTTTGTAATATTAGTTTATTAGATATTACTGCAACATATCTGCACATGCAGAGAAGCGTATTGATTTGTAATATTTTTTGGTTAAGCCGACAGAACGTTTGCAATAAAGTGTGTGTGTGTGTGTGTGTGGAATAATAAAGTGTGTATATATGTATATATATATGGAATAACATGCATGCATGATTTTATATAATACAAAATTATTTCCACCAGCGTTTGAACCCGGGACCTCTTGAGTAGGAGTCGCGAGCGCTACCACCATACTACAAAGAAGTGAAAACGAGCACAACCCGTCACATATTTCAACAACCTAGGAAACAACTTTCGCGTCCAGAGGTGTTTTAGTGTTAATTCCCCCCGAACTCGAGAACTGTGAAATTCCTACCATATATTATTATATACAGTGGTGTAGTGCTGTGAGAACGCGTGGGAACGGCGTTCCCTTACTTTTTTTGGTAGACGGAACGGCGTTCCCTCACTATTTCAAATAAATCCGAACTTACAAATCTCTAACGTCAGGAAATTTTAATTCCCACCCCTAGAAGAAATATGAGAAAGAATCATTAACTGCTTCATTTCTTTTAGCTTCGACTGAGGCAATGCTAGCCTATAAAGATCAGGTAAAACAGTCACCACGGCGTACCAGTTGTTAACTTTTTTTTAGTTAATCATTCCAGTTGTTAGCTATTTTTATCGATCGTACTAGATGTCGTATATCTAATGACACTGGAAATACTGCATCTTCAACCTTGGAATATATCCTAATATCCAGTGCATATGACCTCAAAATATCCCTGAAATTGGTCAGATTTCAAAAGATTTCCCGGGGGGCTTACAGTGCCCCCGGACCCCCAGCTGTATCATTGTATGGGCTCGCCGCGCTCGCCATTGTCCCCCCCGCATCTGAGTAACACTTTCAAAATGCGTTCCCTCACTTCTTTATTTAGCACTACACCACTGATTATATATGTTTTTATGTGAAATTACAAAGTTGTTAACGCTAATTCAGATCGATTAGTTCTTGAGCCCGGTCACCTATGATCTCTATTCCTTTTTATATATAATATACCCACCCTCGTAACTAGTATTTTCTCTTACCCCCAACTCGCGAGTCTTCAAAGGACACGTACATTTAAGGGAAAAAAGTCCGTCTAGGAACCTAAAATTCCTAAAACACATTAAAAAAAATTGCTAATCAGTAACGCGTAGTTTCGTTTTTGAGATTTTCTCACTGTCAAACTAAATAAAATAGCCAAAGAAAAACCTTGCTAACAATTAGTAATTTTTTTTATGCTTTTAGGCGACCTTTTTTTTTCGTAACTGTACAAGCCTAGATCCAAAAGGTAAGAAAGAATATTTAAAAGGTAAAGAAAGAAAGGGAAAATCTGAGATATCTTTTACTTCGGCCGAATGTTCAAAGAATGGACTTGTCTTCGAGTTGTACAGGGCGTCCACAATGTCTCGTCACCCCAGTAAAATACTAACCGATTTTCGTTTTTCTTTCAGACCCATTTGAAATGCGTGATAGCGGCAACTAAGCATATTGGCTAGTACCTTAGTCCATGAGTGACCACGTAATGGCAAAACCAGTGAAAATATTCGCGCGGACTTCTAGGACCGATTCAACCGTGCGGGCCTTTTTGGAGGAGTCTCACCGTTCAATCGGTCTTGGAAGTCTGCGCGAATATTTTCAATGGTTTTGCCATTACGTGGTCACTCATGGACTAAGGTACTAGCCAATATGCTTCGTTCAATCGTATATAGTTGCCGTTATCACGCATTTCAAATGGGTCTGAAAGAAAAACGAAAATCGGTTAGTATTTTACTGGGGTGACGAGATATTGTGGGTAGACGCGCTCCAACGGGTTGAGACGAGTTAGAACGCGTTTGTCGGTTTAAGATGTCTTCGCCTGGCTTCGTACGCAACGTTAATTTAAATTGATATACATTTCTTTTTATATTATATAAGAGTAGCGCAGCGGGAGAAGGGGATAAGCGACAAAATCGGCAAAATGCGTTTTCTGTTTGAGAAGAGCTTATTTTTCCTTCCCTCTATCACCTCCAATTGGCAGCCAGGGCCGGATTAAGCATTGTTAGGGCCGGGGGCAATGAATATTTTCGGGCCGGTGTCACTAGAAAAACACAATTCTTTACCTGATACATCATACATGAGTGATGTGATCAGCTGACTGGGATCGATCAACAGAAAACGAAACAAAAACAAAGATGTGATTACAGAAAATGTATACTTTGTTCACATAAATGGGATACTAAACTCGGTTTTGTAGAAGCGGAATCTAGAATTTTTTTTTCTTCCTCACGGCCGACCAATTATTTCAACGGTAGATTATAGCGTTTACATAGTTTCTTGGGGTCGGTCAGCATCTGGGGCCGGGGGCAAATGCCCCCTTTGCCCCCATTATAATCCGCTACTGTTGGCAGCTACCCCAGTCACAAAATCGGATATCTGAATAAAATACTAAATAAAAATAAAAATAAATAAAAATAAAAAATAAATATCTGCCAACTGGAGGTGATAGAAGGAAGAATAAGCTATCTTTTCAAACAGAAAACACATTTTGTCGTTTATCCCCTTCTCCCGCTGCGCTACTCGTATACAGAACTAAATTACTATACGACTTGTTTATACCAATAATCTAGTCATTCTAGTGCATACCCTCGATTAAGCTAAATTAGTTTGTGGGTATAGACTGAGGTACAGATTTTAACATAACTTAATCTAATCTAACCCAGCCCACAGAAGTCTCACCAAATAACCCACAGTTTGTCAGTTTTAGTTTAAGTCAGTGTTTCGGAGATAAAATTCAGTGGTTTTCCCTAAAAAAATTTAATCTCGTGACCTATAATTATTACAACCTAGTAACATCATCATCATAATAATAATAATAATAATAATAATGTGAAAAGGATATAAAAAACTTTTCGAGTTTTTTCTGAGCTGTCAAAAGTTTTTCTATGAATTAACAGTTGCGGTCATAAATAAACCAACAACATAATTATGACCTCAACTATTGAAATTATTATATTAAAGAACAATTATTTTTACGACCCAATTTTAAACTGTTATCAGACCAACATATCCTTTGAAACACTAAATTTTATATGGGCAAACTGCCTCATTTGGCGCCTTTCCCATTTCCATTGTTAATCGCTATCCGAAAATGGGAATGCTCAAAATGCGATTTCCAGGTTTGAGAATGCGTGAAAAGAGGGCAGTAACGCAACTGCGGGCCCGATGGGGTATTTTCCATGAAAGATCTAACTTAAAAGTGGGAAATTTATAGTCGATATTTCCAAATTAAGTACGGGTTAAAATCAACCTATTATCTACCACGGGAGCTTATCGATAACTGTGACCCGCCCGTAATTTGGACTGGACAGTTCCCGATTATTTACCGAACTGTGAACGAGTGTCCACGCAAGTTTTGGACGAATCTCACAAAAAAAAAAAAATTAAATTCTCACATGGGTATGTAATGGCACGTTACAGACGAATAGTCATTTTTAACAAAGAACTACAGTAATGAGAGACACGCTATTAAGTGTCCTTTTAAAACGGCTGATTTTCAACGGTAAAAGGTTACGAAGAAAGCAGGGCGGAGTAACCACCTTTTGGAGGGTCCTCTTAAAAGACCAGAGACATTTCGTCGACTCTCTAATGACCAAAGTTAACCTAAATTTAGCCGTTGACATTTTACCAACAGTTCTTAAACTGTCGATAAAATGTCACGGTCACGTGACCAAACGTCGTTAGCCCGCTACAGTAAGGCATATAGGCCCCCATGCATACAGGTTTACACTAAAAAAAAAGACGCATTTATGAACATTTTTAATACGGCGTCAATACTTTTTTTTTAAAACAAATTTACTGCAATACTTACGCAATTTTATAACGAAGTGATAAACGAAACAATATTTTAATTTACGTTTATTTGATCAAATCTTATTTTTGCTTCGTTGGAGGAGGGCGGTCACGAAATCATAAACAAAAAGATAGGACTTTCCTGTTTAATACCGGACGTCCGTCCACCCTAGTTTACACCCACTGTTCCTAAGTGATTCCTTTAACAGGATACGTGTAATGAAGTACGTATTTTGTATGAAGTACTATATACCCATTTCTATAATAATCAAATTGGCGGGCTAGAACCTGGCACGGCACTCATAAGGCCAGACTAATGCGGTCCATTGCGCTAACTCTTCTATTATTATTATTATTATTATTATTTCCAGCGCCATCGGGAGTCGAACCCCCGACCTCAGTGTCTTCACTTCGATTAAAAGGGAAACTAGGGGCGCAGATCACTCGTAATTCAATCATCTGATTGAAGGACCAAATCAAGGATACTCGTGGACAGCGGCGGTACGAGCTCGTGTTATTAACTTTATTGTAAAACATCAGTCGTATGACAGAGGGGACATACAGCTTAACGTCGAATCCGAACCATACAGCGTTACATCTAATAAGCAAATCTGATGTTGCTTAAATTCAGTGATCTTACGGGAAGCGGTGTTGCGACGTGGCCCAATCCTATATAATAATCGGTCTAAGGCAATTTCATTAAAAAAAAAAAAAAAATTCTATTTAGCTTCAAAATTTCTAATTATTTAAAATTTGAAATTTAACTTAAAAAATCTAAAAAAGATTTAAATTTATTAAACTAAAATAATACTTTCGCGAAAATAAAATAGTCACGTGACCTATGTCTCCATTAGTTTTCAGAGACCACATGAACTGCCAGCAACTCATTCTTTGCATCACGACAGCAACAAATGAAGCGCGCGCGCACACACACACACACACATATATATATATATATATATGGAATATCATGCATGAACATGCACGATTTTTACATAATGCAAAAATTGTAAACATTTTTTTTCTTTTTTTTAGTATAAATTTGTTACAAGAACCTGTTTCTGCGTTTCAGGAACATTTTTGCGGGTTTGCTCGGGTGACGGCGCAATAAGCACACGGTAGACCTACGTTGTAATTTATTAATTTCCAAGGCTCGTTTTTTGTTTTTTAACTAATTAAGAGCATGGCACCCCCGTCAAGTACTTGCAGTCGCTGTGAAGGGAAATTTGCCGCTTACGCGTTTACAATGGCTAATAATAATGAACAGTTAGTTTGCAGGTGGTGCTCAAGCATGGAAGTCCTGAGGAACGAGTTAGAACGTGAGAGGGAGGCCAGAGTGAGGCTTGAAGAAAGCGTGATGCTCCTGACGGCAAAATTAGAATCCCTTGAGACTCCAGTTACGACCCCTCCTGCCTCAGTTTCTACTAATAATATAAATAGTACTAATAGCCCTCTCTCTTCCCCTAGTTCCCAACCCTTCGTTCGAGTGCGTAATGGAGCACCATTGAGAAAACCTAAGACTTGTCTACCAGTAATAACAAACAATAAGTTTTCTGTTTTAGGTTTCGAAGATGCTGATGAACCGGAAATACGACTCGTTGGCGATTCCATTGTTCGAGGGCAGCTCGAGGAATTCTGTGGGAGAAACCCTCGTCGTAGGCGCCGTTACTGCTACCCTGGTGCAAGGGTGGAGGATATAACTAATAGTGTTGACCATTTTACAGACGGTACCGCCGAGGACACAACGTATGTTATTCATGTCGGTACTAATAACGTTTTAAATTCTAGATCGGAAGAACTGCTGGCTAGGTACAGGGACTTACTAGCTAAAGGCTAATAAGATTGTTTTAACAGGTATACTTCCTCGAATTATCCAACGTAACGATTTCTACAGCAAGGCGACCTATATTAACAATAACCTAAAGTCTCTTTGCCAACAGGAAGGAGTGCATTTTGCGAATTTTTGGAACAGTTTCTACGGCAGGAGGGACTTGTTCCTCGGAGATGGACTTCATCTTAATGACGTTGGAGCTGCGCGTTTAGGAAGACTATTTCATAATACTGTCTCTTCTTTTCAGGCTGCCGTAACTCGAACGGTCCCAGCGTAAATTCCACAAATTTCCCCTGCGCTCGCGAAGGTGTCGCAATTACAAACAATTTGAAGGTTCTATCCTTAAATGCTCGTAGCTACGAAATAAAATAAACGAATTTTTTTCTTTAATTGCTTGTAAAGACTATGATTTAATTGCGATAAATGAATCGTGGCTTAGCACTGAAACACGTGACTTTGTAGGGGAGTATCAAATTAGAGGTTATAGACTTTTTGTTAAAAACAGAATAGGTAGGCGAGGAGGCGGTGTTATGTTGTATATCAAAGATAATATTGCGAACGTTATAGAAGTAAAGCACACAATTCCAGAACCAATAGATTCGACTATAGCAGAACTTAAATTGAACGATTTCAAACTTGTTGCGGTTATATATAGGCCCCCTAATCAAACAGCTGATACGGACGAAGCGTTATATCGTGAACTAAAGAGAATAATAGGTAGTGAGCAGGCTTTAGTTATGGGTGACTTTAATTGCGCCAACGTGAATTACGATACAATGCAGGGAGACGCGGAAGGTAATCGTTTAGTTAATTTTCTCGAGGATAGCTTTCTTATTCAAAAGGTTGGGGAACCTACGAGGTTGGACAGTATTTTAGATTTAGTAATAACTACGGATGATAGGCTAATTACTGATCTTCAAGTAATAGAACCGTTAAGCAATAGCGATCACAATATGGTAGAGTTTGTCCTCTCAGTAAGTCACTCGAAACCAGCTAACTCGACTAAAATTCCTAACTTCCAGCACGCAGACTTTTGTAAATTTCGAAATAAATTGTCACACGTCAATTGGGAAAACGTAATGGGGAACTCCAACGCAAAACTAATGTGGGAATCGTTTGAAACAGTATTTAGGACTATAAATGAGGAATGTGTACCGTACAAAATTAAGCGTGCGAAAGTAAATAACAAGCCCTTGTGGTTTACTTCTAGAGTAGGAGACATTATAAAGATAGAGATAGGGCTTATAGGCTACATAAGTGCGATAAAGACAATTTGTGGTTACGAAACAACTACATATCTCTAAGGCGTGAAGCGAAAAGTGTAATAAAAAAGTCCAAGCGCGAATTTGAAATCTCCATAGCTCGTGACGGTAAAGAAAACCCCAAGCGATTCTTTCAATACGTCAACAATAGAAATCCAGTAAAAAGTGTCTTGGGGCCGTTGAAAAATGTTAACGGAGATCTAGTTTCTGAAAACAAGGAAATGGCTACCTTGCTAAACGAATTTTTACGTCAGTTTTTACTATAGAAGATGTAACGAATATCCCTACGGTCATAGACATAATACCTTTGATAATGGTAATATTTTGGATAATATTGTGGTTAGTGAAGGGGAGGTAATGCGCTATATTGATAAAATGAAAACGCGTAAATCACCGGGGCCGGATTCCATATATCCCATACAACTAAAAGAATTAAAAGATAGCATTGTTGTGCCGCTAACAAAGATTTTTAATGCGTCTATTTCTGAGGGGTGCGTACCAGATAATTTCAAGTTAGCAAACGTAACACCTATCTTTAAGAAAGGCGATAAAGGTGCGGCGGGAAATTATAGGCCAATCAGTTTAACGTCTGTTGTAGGTAAGCTACTGGAATCAATAATTAGGGATCGTATAGTCGAACACTTAGAATTGCATAACTTAGTTAGAAATACGCAGCACGGTTTTAGGCGAAACAAATCTTGCTTAACTAATCTTTTAGAATTTTTTCAAAGCGTGGTTGACGTTTACGATAGTCATCGGGCGGTTGATGTAGTGTATTTAGATTTTCAAAAAGCGTTTGACACCGTACCGCACAAAAGACTCATTGAAAAACTAAGGCTCATGGAATCAGGGGTGTAGTAATAAATTGGATAGAAGAGTGGTTGCGAGGTAGGAAACAGAGGGTGGTCGTTGATGGAGCGGAGTCGTGTTGGGCTAATGTAGCGAGTGGCGTTCCTCAGGGTTCTGTATTGGGCCCCTTGCTTTTTCTTATATATATTAACGATTTAGATGTCGGCCTAGTCAGTACAGTTTCAAAGTTTGCGGATGACACGAAGCTGGGTGGTAGGGCGATTAATGACGAAGATAGAGGTAAAATCCAGAAGATCTGAATAAAATCGTTGATTGGTCAGTCACATGGCAAATGAGATTTAACGTCGATAAGTGCAAAATTTTACATATAGGTTCGCGTAACGGTAATTTTGCGTATAGTATGTCAGGGAAAGAGTTAACAAGCGTAGAGCAGGAAAAAGATTTAGGAGTTATAGTCACTGGTGATTTAAAAGTAGCGAAACAAAGTACAGCAGCGGTCAATAAAGCGAACAAAGTGTTAGGTTTTATAGCTCGGAATTTTGAGTACAAATCGCGCGATATTATAGTTCCTCTTTATAAATCATTAGTTAGACCCCATTTGGAGTACGCGATCCAATTTTGGAATCCGCATATGCGCAAAGATATAGACAAAATCGAAAGAGTTCAAAGACGAGCAACTAAGATGATTCCGTCGCTTAGGTCAAAGTCGTACGAGGATAGGCTTAAAAGTTAAAATTGACTACACTCGAGACTAGGAGGCTAAGGGGTGATCTAATCCAGGTTTTCAAAATTATGAATGGGTTCGATAACGTAGATAGAGATAGCTTTTTCGAAATATCTCAATATAATAGGACTAGAAATAACGGGTGTAAGTTGACAAGTAGAAGGTTCGAGACAGCAGTTGCCAAAAACTTTTTTACGCATAGAATAGTAAATAGCTGGAATAGTTTGCCGGTAGAAGTAATTAGTAGCACGTCTATAAACATGTTTAAAAATCGATTAGACGCATATGTTGATAGATTGGGTATAGTTTAAGGTAGTAAAATTAAGGGTTGGATAAGATAGATTTTGATTCTCTTTTCATTAAAGATCACAATAACCAGACTAGAGGTCATAGTATGAAATTATTTAAGCCAAGATGTAGAACAAATTTAAGAAAACATAGTTTTACAAACAGAGTAATTAAGTTTTGGAACAGTCTGACAGAAGTGGTGACTTCAGATACAATTGATTCTTTCAAAAGAAGGTTGGATAGTTTGATGTCTGCAAGGGACATCTGGTGATAGTGTTTAAGCCCATTTTTATTGCATGAATGGTACTAGTTTATTTCATATATATTATGTACATTTAGGTGATAGATCCCACAGCTCAACACAAGTGTTGTGGGATATAGGGAGGCAGCATCTTGGGTTAGGGGATACTCTCTGTCCTTACACACCCCATTTAAAGAGATTCCTCTGCCGAGCGGTGCCCCCCATAGTACTGTGAGGTATTGAAAAACTCATGATCTTCACTTGCCCACAAACACCTTTAAATGGGAGACCCAAAATGGGTGCACACACATTTCTACATTACTGTACAGTCTTTACAGCCACATCTACACTTTTCCTCTTAAGTATATATATTGTAATGTATATGGTTGTAAATTGTGACTTGGTCCGCAATTGATATGGACCATGACTTATTTTTGGTTGGCAAGGTACTGGTATTGATGGATACCGTAATGAAATTGACTGGATTCTTTGGATCTGATATACTGTATTTGCGGATAGTCTATTATGACTTTGATCCTCTGGATCCAGAGAGACTATCTTTAGTTTTAAATTGATAATTATTTAGTTTTATAAAAATTGGTTGTTGCCAATGTACAGGCAGTTTTTACATAGTGGAGCCACCTCGATGGGCCGAAGTGGCCCCTAGTGTGCCCACTATAAAAATTTCTTATATTCTTATGTTCTTTGTGGTTCGGAACCCACGTAAAATTGTAGGTCCCCTCCGCCACCACGGAGGACATGCACAATACACAATTACGAACACAGTTAGGTAGACCAGCCATGAGTGGATCCTAGGGTCTTCGTTGGTCTGAAACATTATAACATTTTATATATATATATATATATTATATATATATATATATATAAGCAGAAAGCCACAGACAAGAAGGAAAGAAACATCCATCATGTTGGAAAGGGACTATATTTTGTACATTGCAACGTTTCAAGCACAAACTATGCTCATCAGGAAAGTTAAAGAGACCTATACAAAAACTCTATGCTTTAGAAATCAGCAAAAACAGAGATAGTCAAGATGAAACATTTGAGTTACAGCCTCATGGAGAAGGCTTGGCTAACCTTGCAGAAGGTAATGACAACAATGCCTCTTCGGTGGGGAGTGTTAGAAAATCTAGAAGAGGAAGAACCATTGTTGTCCCAAGGCGATATGATGACTAAGCTGATTGATGCAGCATTGCTTGTATATATTAAGTTAAGGTGTATATATATCCATCTCATAATTGTAAGGTTAGTGAAAAATTAACTTAATTTAGAGCTAGCATTTTTGAGCTCTTGTGGCATCATTGTTTGGTCACACTGTTGGCATCATTTTGGGGCGCTGCGCGTTCTTTCTACTCGTTTGTGGGATGTCGTACGTACAGGGTGTGGTCTTGTAGAGAGCTCTCTTGCAATTCAGTTTGGTTGTTTAGATACAAGATTGTTGCACCGTGCAATAGTCCAGGTTGCGTTGTTGTTGCAAGGTTGAGAAAGAAGACCATAAATAGTACCCTTTTTGTTTACATTAAATTCATGTAACTAAGGTCTAAGGTAGGCCCGCATCGAGTCAGCAACCCTGAGGTTACCCTGAGGTAGGACCTAATAGGATCTCAAATCCGTAAGTTTTAATTTAGCTTAACTTGGGCTTTAGGTAGAACTGGCCCTTTAGAATTTGGCCGTTCACGGCTCAGCTGGGATTTTGAACCCGACAAATAAATAAAATAACAATGCTCATCTTCAGGCAAAAATTCTAAAAAGTTAAAATCAGAATATTAAAAACCATAATGACAAATATAAAATACAAAACAAAGTAAGGAAAAAATCACAAGCTTTAAAACAAAATGAAAGTCACACTAAAAAAGAACAATGAATGACAATTATAAAATACACAATGTAAAACCCAAAAACCTAAAAAATTCACAAGCTTTTTAAAACACTAAAAATGAAAAACCCACACTAAGAAGAACACACCTTAAGTCTAAGCAGCACAGATTCCGAGGCAAAACTAATACAAACAGAAGCATCTAAAAACAAGTAAAGGTTGGTTGTTAAAGATGTTCAGTTTAGACGGAGGGGAACGGATGAATTATCAGAGTTAAGCGAAGGGGAGAGAGTTTTAATATACAGTGATTCTAAGTCTTAAAGTTTGCTCATACGGAGCGGAATCTAAAATGTTAAAATTAGCTAAAGTTATATCCACTTTGCATAGAATTTGTTAACCGTCGTTTTATTGGCTCATTTTTTAATGTAAAAGACCGTGTATCGGATGCTCTGCGCAGTGCTGTTGTTTATGAATTCAAGTGTCCCCGATGTGATCGGAGCTATATTGGTAGCACTGTGCCGAGCCTCGAGTCGCGTTTCTGTGCCTACATGGGCATAAGCCATAGAACTGACAAACCACTGAGAACTAAAGAAGCTTCAGCTATACGCAACCATGTTATTCTATGCAAAGTGGATATAACTTTAGCTAATTTTAACATTTTAGATTCCGCTCCGTGTGAGCAAACTTTAAGACTTTTAGAATCACTGTATAATTAAAACTCTCTCCCCTTCGCTTAACTCTGATATTTCATCCGTTCCCCTCCGTCTAAACTGAACATCTTTAACAACCAACCTTTACTTGTTTTTAGATGCTTCTGTTTGTATTAGTTTTGCCTCGGAATCTGTGCTGCTTAGACTTAAGGTGTGTTCTTCTTAGTGTGGGTTTTTCATTTTTAGTGTTTTAAAAAGCTTGTGAATTTTTTAGGTTTTTGGGTTTTACATTTTGTATTTTATAATTGTTATTCATTGTTCTTTTTTAGTGTGACTTTCATTTTGTGTTTTAACGCTTGTGATTTTTCCCTACTTTGTTTTGTATTTTATATTTGTCATTGTGGTTTTTAATATTCTGATTTTAACTTTTTAGAATTTTTGCCTGAAGATGAGCATAGTTTGTTCTTGAAACGTTGCAATGTACAAAATATAGTCCCTTTCCAACATGATGGATGTTTCTTTCCTTCTTGTCTGTGGCTTTCTGCTTAAATTGAAATTGAAGCTTGCCAGAAGCGGCCTTCACCAATATATATATATATATATATTGGTGAAGGCCGCTTCTGGCAAGCTTCAATTTCAATTTAAGCAGAAAGCAACAGACAAGGAAAGAAACATCCATCAAGTTGGAAAGGGACTATATTTTGTATATTGCAACGTTTCAAGCAAACTATGCTCATCCTCAGGCAAAAATTCTAAAAAGTTAAAAACATAATATTAAAAACCATAATGACATTAACAAATTAAAATAGGGAAAAATCCACAAGCATTAAAAACAAAGTCACACTAAAAAAATTCTAGAAAGTTACAATTAAAAACCATAATGACTTATGAAACAAAAGCGAACAATTAACAAGCTTTAAAACAATAAAAGTGACACTAAAAACGAACAATGAATAACAGCTATAAAATACAAAATGTAAAACTCAAAAAACTAAAAATTCACAGGCTATCTTTTAAAACACTAAAATTTTTTTAGTGTGACTTTGTTTTTAATGCTTGTGGATTTTTCCCTATTTTAATTTGTTAATGTCATTATGGTTTTTAATATTATGTTTTTAACTTTTTAGAATTTTTGCCTGAGGATGAGCATAGTTTGTGCTTGAAACGTTGCAATATACAAAATATAGTCCCTTTCCAACTTGATGGATGTTTCTTTCCTTGTCTGTTGCTTTCTGCTTATATATATATATATATATGATGAGGTATGTTCACTTATACATAAACGTCTAAACGGCTAGGATAATCTGCACCATATTTTTTTTATGCAGGAAAGAGGGGCCAAGGGCGAAAACGCCCCCCCCCTCCCATAGAAGAACAAGAGCCAAAATCAAGGTCCAGGGTTTTAGAGTTGCCTGGACACTGCGTTTGAAAGATTGGAGGTCATAGATACGGGGTAAGATGGATTAAGGAATACTGTTCCAGAGTTGACCCGTTGAGTAGATGAAAGATTGAAAATACCGATTTAACCCTTGCGTTAGAGAGTTGGACGGAAAAGGAATGAAAAAGTGTCGAAAGTCTGGTGCTGCGTGCTCTCCTTAAAGGAGGAGGCGTGTAGTTAGTCGAGATGGAAACCGGTTTTTAACCAGTAACGAAAATTTTTAATCATCACTGAAACCGACGATAAGAACCGGTTTTCACATTTTTGCGCAAGTCTCCGATCACTTTGGTCCATTTTCTCTGAAACAAACGTTTCAAAACATAGTAATTACGTTTTGCATCGTTTCGTATCGTTTTTTGTTTGTTTATAAGTGTAAATAATTGATGCTTCAGTCTTGAATGTTATGTAGAAAAGTGTTTCTACGAGAAAATAAATGTGTTAAAATTTAAAGATATTCTGTTTGTATAAATTAAAATATTAATCCTGATGAAGTAAGATCTTTTATTGGATTCTGTGGGTTCTACAGGAACATGATTCCTGATTTCTCCAAAATCGCTACTTCCCTCACCAATCTATTCAGAAAGAATGTGGGGTTCGAATGGACAAAAACGCAACAGGTCGCTTTCGAGACCCTTCGGGACAAACTGCTCGCAGAACCCATCCTCCACCAGTTCCCGAACTATTCCAAACCCTTCATTCTAGCGACTGATGCATCACAGTATGGTCTAGGCGCTGTCCTGCTTCAAGAAGTAAATGGTGTCGAGTTGCCTATAGCTTATGCTAGTCGTTTGTTGTCAAAGCCTGAATGCAACTATTCAGTCACCGAAAAGGAGGCCCTTGGAGTAGTATGGGGTCTGAAGAAGTTTAAGAACATGATTTACGGGTACGACATCACCGTCAAGACTGACCATCAGCCCTTGACCTCTCTATTCAAGAACAAGCTCCTGGAGGGACGTCTCAGCCGATGGGCACTATCAGTCCAAACGTTTTCCCCTTGTATAGTCTACCATCCAGGAAAATCGCACGTCCTGCCGGACTATCTATCCCGACTCCAGGCAGATTCGGAGGCCGAAATACGCCGGATGCAAGTTCTACCCATCATGGAGGAACAAATGCTTCGCCGTGCCCAGGTCAGAAACGCCTACACCGGGAAATTGCTCAGGGAACTGAGTGGAACGGCAACGCCGTCGAGTCCGTCCGCTTCTCACCACGTCGTAAAAGGCGGCATCTTGTATTACAGAAACTCTCAAGGGAAGGACGTCATTGAGGTCCCAGCCGAGCTCGTCGACCTTGCTCTGCGATTATGCCACGACTCTCTAGTTTCTGGCCATTTTGGTCCAGAACGCACGCAAAAGCGAGTCCAGGAGAGGTTTCATTTCCCGAGTTTGACAAAAAGGGTTTCAGACTATTGCAGCGTCTGCCCATCCTGCTTAGAGCACAAAGGTCCACTGAACCAAACAGCCCACATGCACCAATACCCCGTACCTATCACACCCTGGGATCAGGTCGGCATGGACATGATTGGACCTTTACCAAAGACCGCCTCGGGAAACACACGGATCTTGGTGTTCACTGATCATTTCTCGCATTACAACGAGCTGGTAGCTATCCCCGACCGGACGGCGGAAGTAGTTGCAAAAGCTCTTTTACGTCGAGTTATAAGGAATCATAACACCCCTTCTGTGCTTATCTCGGATCAAGCTCCGGAATTTTGTTCGAAACTCCTGAATACCCTGTGTAAATTATGTGGGATCAAAAACACCCACATTACAGCCTACCACCCTCAGGCGAACGGGCTCGTCGAACGACAAAATGGCAAAATCATCTCCTATTTGAAACATGTCGTCGACGCCGATGGTAAAAAATTGGGACGAGCGCCTCCCGCTGGCACAACTTGCCGTTAACAACGCGTATAATCGTACTCTGGGAGATACCCCCCACTTCATATTGTACCACTACGATAAACGTCTTCCTTTTGATTTTGGTGAAGCCCAAGACTCTACGGAAGGACTTCCAACCCCGAACCAGATGGATGAGTATAACCGCATACTCACAAATCGGGCTCGGGAAATCTTCAAGTTAGCTAGACAACACCTCGAAATGTCCATAGACCGGATGCAAGCGGAGCAACATCGCCGTTTCCTCAGACAGCGATCTGTAAGGGTTGGCCAACGTTGCTACCTTTTCGACAAAAATCGCAAGCCTCCTCACGCTCCCAAGAAATTTTATCGTCGATGGGATGGTCCGTATCGCGTCATGCAGGATCTACAGCAGAATAAGTACGAGGTGACGCACCTCCATACCGGGAAAAGTAAGGTCATTCACAAGGACCTCATCAAGATCGTTCCCGAAGCGGAGTTCCCGCCTCCTCGGATGCCAAACCCAAGGGAGGGGCATTCTTCAGAACCGCCCCCGAATGGGAATCTCAAAGACACTGTCGATCTGTATGACTACTACTACTCTAGCTGCATATCACCAGCGAAACCCCCTGCGAGGGTACGGACTGAAAATCACCCGCCTAGAGAGACCAGAGAAAACTTAGTCAGTTCTCCGAATGTGGAACTTCCTTCCGCTCCTCTTGCCGAGGTCCTCGTGCCACCAGCTGTTCGGGATTCAGAAGTGGAACCGAGGACTCTTTCTCCTCCTCTTTTCCGACAGCGGGCCAGAACACCTTCTCCGCCGTCACCAAAGGATGACGACGGAAAGGACCCTACCTATCGGCTTCAGTTATGTAGGCCTCCTCCTCCGCCAGGGGAAACCCGTCTCAGGGGACGAGCACCCCCTCTTCCTGGCCTAGCAAGTGGCATGGCCTCCCTTACCTCTGCCGAAAAGGGCAGCGACCAACCGCGACACACTTACAACCTAAGGCCACGCGCGCGCTCTCAAAATGAACCGAATACACGAAACTAAGAACAGTAAACATAACGTCGGTTTACCCCATGTACAAACTGTTTCCCTTACCGCACTTCCAGTTCAAGTGCTAACACCACACGCACTCCATATACCCGTTTAGGCGATACCCGTACATTCATGCCCTACGTACAAATTTATTGAACTACGCTTGAGACGTGGAATGATTGATGTCGGAGGCAATGAGCCACCAACGCGTACATCCAAAAACTCGAGCAATGTCCACACGTAACCCTTTCACGGCACAAACCCTGGAAATTTTATACCTTCCAAGCTATAGAGTTTAGTCAATTCCAAAGCTCTCAAAAAAAGGTTCTCAAAACGACAATATAACCTTGCAGAATTCGTATCAATTTCACTTAAGTACTTTGTCCAATAGTTCATTGAAGTTCATTTCTCTAAATTTTTTGTTCTCTTAACGTTTGATAAGACAATCGCGTATGATTTAAAAGTGTATGCACACGGTGAACTTAGACCAGTGTAAAAAAGTGGACCTAAAGAAATCAGACTCCAAGTGCTCAAAGGACACACAAGTGACAGTTAATTATAAGTGGTCATTAGTGCATAAGTCTCAAGGACACGCAAGTGACCGTTAATTATAAGTGTTCATTAGTGCATAAGTATTAATTTTAATGTAAAATTTAACTGATAAGTAGAGTGGATTAACTACTCAGTAAATGTATTTTGTTAACTATTTCTTTTGTCTTTATGTAACATTATCTCCAACTACTTCTTTAAATAATATCTTTGCCTTTATAAAACCCTATATCCAACTACTTTTGTTTGAGAGGATTTTGCAAACGAACCCCCGAGTACCAACTCTGGGAGGGGAGCCATGTAGAAAAGTGTTTCTACGAGAAAATAAATTTGTGTTAAAATTTAAAGATATTCTGTTTGTATAAATTAAAATATTAATCCTTTAAAAGATATTATTTTGTTCATATAAATTAAAACAGGACTCCGTTAAAATTCTTAATATTTATATATATTGCCTCAAGCCCAGGTTCTCTGCACCCTTTCGATAAGCCTAACGATGCTCTCCACAGTTGTCACATCTATAATCTTAACAGAGATTCCTAAAATTCTAAATGTTCTTTTCGACTAGTATAAAACTACAATTGTATAAACTCTTTTGTTAATATCATTTTATACCAATTCTCTTGTTAATACCATTATTAGAGTAGGAATTTACAAGTAAATAAAGCTTTGGTTCGTGGCACACCTCTCGAGTGGTTAGTCAACCAAATTGGGTTCTCGTTCGTTCTTACTACTCTCTAAGCAAGTGTTGTGTTAAGGGTGTTTATTAGTGATTTTAACTTTGAGAAATAAAGGACTAACAAAGGAAAACTCGTCATTTTATATCCTTCCAACGGAGAACAGCATTCCCTTCTCTCAACGGACTGAGAGAGAGCGGACGCCATCAACCGAGGGTATAAATTGTTGTCTTCGAAATTCGCAGTCAGAATAAAATAATTAAACGGTATAAACTTCCTTGTGGGTGCGAGGAAGCGACATACCGAGAACACCTGTGAAACGTCGGAGATGGTGTAACGAATCATATCATCTTATCCGACAGTTATGTGGATGATTGCACATTGATCAGTTAAGATTCTAAGATTTAATACTCCATCATGTCAAAAAAATCAAATGCTTGGTATCATTTCACTCGTAAGAATAAAGAAGAAGCAGATTTTATGACATGTCACAAAGTTTTAAAGTGTTGTGGAGGTTCTACTTCAAGTTTATCATCCCACATGAAAAATATTCATGGCATAAACATCGACCAGATTAATCAGTCATTGAAGAAACAAAGAACAGTGGAAGAGTTTGTGCAAAAAATGTCCATAGAAGAGGAAATTTCGAAACTTGCGTGTGTAGATGGACTGAGTTTCCAATCAATTGCTAAAAGTGAATTCATTCAAGAAAGCCTAAGAAAGATAAAATACGACAAGCCTCATCCAACTTTCCATAATGGTGTCAGAAAAATGGTGCTTAGTTTTTATGAGAAAAAGAAACATGAATTGGTCAACTACTTCAAGAATCAGGTGAGACAAGGAATCCGCTATTCATTAACTATGGCTGAGTATACATTTTTGTAAAACCAAAGATATATTAATATTAATTAATGTTCATGATGAAAATCAACATTGGTCTCATGAAAATAAATGGTTCTCTCGATAGCACCAAAACTATTGCAATCGTTAGGAAAAGATTGGAAGACTTTGGCTTCGACCTAGATAAGCATATCGTGGGTTGCACCACCGACGGTGCCTCAGTAATGGTCAAATTTGGAAGAGAAATAGTACCTGATCACCAACAATGCATTGCACATGCTATACATCTCGCGGTTTCGGATATCTTGTATTCAAAAACTGCTGAAAATTCAATTGAAGGGGAAAGTGACCCTACCCCTGAAGATGAAGCCATCGAAGAAGATGAAAACACTGCACATGAGTTAAGCGAAGATGAGTGTGAAATGAAATTTTATGCAGTGATACAATTTTTGAGTCCGACATAGATGACGTAATTGTTCGTCCAAAACTTCGAGAAGATTACTTAAAAGTAAAAAATAAGGTGAGAAAAGTCTGCTGTATATTTCGAGTATCCTTTAAAAAATGAGAGATTGCAGGATTTTGTCAAAGATGAATTCAATGGAAAGGAAATGAAGCTTATGCTTGACTGTAGAACGAGGTGGAACAGTCTTTTGGCCATGATAGAAAGATTTTTGAAACTCAAAAATTGCATTCCAAAGGCCCTCAAAGTGATACGCTCAACAGAGACGATTTCAGATGAAGAATGGAATGCTCTAAAGAGCCTCTTTGACACGCTTCGTCCACCGGAAATTGTTTTGAAGGGACTCTGTTCCGAAGATGCAAATTTGCTCAAAGCTAAACCTTCCATGAAGTTCATTTTGGATAAATTTGAAAGCAAAAACAATCCTTTAGCTTTTGAGCTACGTCAGTGTCTCATTCATCGCTACTCATCGAGAAAACAAAAAGAAGCTGTCGCCTTGCTGAGTTTTCTCCACAATCCCGAGGTCTTGAAAAATGAATCATCAGCACCGTTCCTCTTTCCTTCAAGACAAGCACTTAAGAAGTATGCGGATCATACATTTAAGAGGCTTTTTCCAGAAGCTTGCCAGATTTCAAAAACAGACGATCAAGTCCAATCAATTGCTTCGAAACTCAAAGATTCACAATGCAGCTCAGGTCGTGAAGTAAATGGTCATCAACTTATGAACGAGTACATGTGTGAGATGAACAAACTGAAAATGAAACCCAAGAAAGCTCCTTCCGAGACCTTTGACGTAAACAATGAATTCAAATATTTTGAAGCTACTTTGAATAGAAGCGAAAATTTGGAGCGAATGTACCAAGCGTTGCTTACAATAAAAGCCACCAGCGTAGAGTCTGAGAGTGTTTTCAGCTGCTGGTTTATTCGTCACAAAGATTCGATCAAGAATGTCATATCAGGCACTTAATGCTCTTTGTTTTCTCAAGTGTTATTTCAAAAATCAAGTTCGATAATAAACTTTTTAATTCAAATGTTACACATACTTGATTGAATCAATTAAAACCTTATTTCTGTTTAATATTTTGATCATTCACCTCCCTAAAAAGCATACAGAATCCCATCGGTAAAAAACGGTAAAAACCGGCTTTAAGAATACAGCGACGATGAAAACCGGTTTTACACTTTTCGGTTATTTTCCATCCCTAGTAGTTAGAGAGTTCAGAAGAGCAGTTCCGTTATAATAGTGATAGTAAAGAGAGAGTGAGGCAACATTGCGGCGAAGAGAGAGGGATTGAAGATATTCAGTAAGAGGCAGGGAACTGATGACACGAAAAGCCTTTGATTCCACCCGGTCAAGTACAGCTATGTAGGTTGATCCATCCAACACGTGAGAAGAGTACTCCATACAGGGGCGAACGAGACCGCTGTACAGAAACAGCAACTGAGCGGAGCGGGGGTGAAGAAACTGCAGTACAGCATACCTAACCTCTTAGAAGCTGTTTTGGAAAGAGTATATGTAATCTTTCCAGGAAAGATCACGAGAAAAGGAAATACCAAGAATGTTAAGAGAAGAGGAAGGAATGAGTTGTGTACTGTTGAAGGTAAGGGGATAGTCGTGTGGAAGATTGTGACGAGTAGACAGATGGAGGAACTTAGTTTTTGAGGTACTGAAAGCCACAAAGTTTTCTCTGCCCCAATCAGAGATGGCAGAAAGATCAGAGGTCAGGTGTACTATAGCCGTCCTACGCGAAGCATGGAGTGACTTGAGAGGAAAGCTTTGCGAAGCGGGTGGAATCATCGGCATAGGAATGGATATGACAGAAACTGCGAATTAATAGATCATTGATAAATAAAAGAAAAAGAGTGGGTGACACGACAGAACCCTGAAGAACACCAATGCTAACAGCTTTAGGAGAACAGTGGCCATTTACAACCGCAGCTATAAATCGAACAGAAAGGAAATTAGAGAGGAAGGCACAGACAAAAGGATAGAAACCGAAAGAGGCCAGTTTGGAAATTAAAAATTTGTGCCAGACTCTATCAAAAGCTTTTGATATGTCTAGAGCAATAGCAAAAGTTCCACCGAAATTCCGAAGAGAGAATGACCAAGAGTCAAAGAGATATGCAAGAAGATCGCCAGTCGAGCGTCCCTTGTGGAATTCATACTGACGATCTGAAAGAAGATTGTGAGAAGAGAGGTGTTTAAGAATCTTCCTATTAAGGATAGATCCATAAACTTTAAAAAGGCAAAAAATCAAAGCAATTGGACAACAGTTGAAGGGTTGAGCGAGGTTGTCCTACTTTGGGATAGGATGAATGAAAGCGGACTTCCAGCAGGAAGGAAAAGTACCATATGAAAGACAAAGACGAAAGAGTTTGCCTAGGAAGGGTGTCAGCCCAGAAGCACCGTTCTTGAGAACAACAGGAGGAACACCATCAGGACCGTACGCCTTCCTACAGTTGAGCTCAGAGAGAGCAGAAAGGACATCGTTGGAAGAGATTCTAATTTCAGACAGAGTCAGAGGGAGGAGGAGATGGAGAAACAGCATCGGAATTGTCCATGGTTGAGTTGGAGGCGAAAGTTTGAGCAAAGAGTTCAGCTTTGTCAGGAGAAGAGACGGCAACTGAGCAGTCGGAATAGGAAAGAGGAGGGAAAGAAGAGGAAGTAAAGCTGTTGGAGAGGATTTTAGCTAGATACCAGAAAGAGCGGATAGCATTAGAACAAGTAAAGTTAAACCAACGTTTTTTTGTATTTGCAGTAGGAATAAAATAATGAATGTACGCCTGTAGAGAATATACACCCGAGAGAATCGCCTCTGTGATGCTCACAGCACACTCAGAAGGGCCCGGCCAAGAAAAGCAGTAATCATTCCATGGGAAATCGGAGTACTGCCCAAGGTCCTCCCAATCAGCGACGCCAATGTGCCAAAGGTGCCTCCTCTTGGGAGGATCCAAAGGCCGAATTGGAGCGATAGGACAGGAAACACAAATAAGATTGTGTCGGAGGAAGCCAGCGGAGAAAAAAGTTTACCAGAGTAAGAAGGACGAGAGGCGAGAAATAAATCCAGAATGTTGGGCCTATCTCCAAGGCGATCGGGGATACGGGTAGGGTGCTGTACAATCTGCTCTAGGTCATTTAGGATAGAAAAGTTGTAAGCTAGTTCACCAGGGATGTTAGTAAAATAAGAGGAAAGCCAAAGGTGGTAGTGAACATTGAAATCTCCTAAAATTGAGATTTTAGCAAAAGGAGAGTGGGAGAGAATGTATTCTACTTTGGAAGCGAGGTAGTCAAAGAATTTTGGATAGTCAGTAGAATTAGGAGAAAGGTAAACAGCGCAGATGTATTTAGTTTGAGATTGGCATGTAAGCCGTAGCCAGAGGGTATAGAAATCTGAGGATTCGAGTTCAGGAATACGAGAACAAGTTA
>JAJOZX010000746.1:755000-947500 GCA_023014485.1 Bathynomus jamesi | reverse complement strand
CAAAAGGTAGTCAATCTACAGGGTGTCCCTAAAGTCTGGACACATAGGAAATATCACTAACTATAACTAACTATATGTTATTATTATTATTATTATTATTATTATTATCTTAAATTCATGCAACTGAGGCCTAAGGTAGGCCCACATCGAATCAACAACCCTGAGGTAGGACCAAATAGGACCTCCAAGTCCATAACTTATGGACTTGGAGGTCCTATTTGGTCCTACCTCAGGGTTGTTGATTCGATGTGGGCCTACCTTAGGCCTCAGTTGCATGAATTTAAGATAATAATAATAATAATAATAATAATAATAACATATAGTTAGTTATAGTTAGTGATATTTCCTATGTGTCCAGACTTTAGGGACACCCTGTATAATGTTTATCATTATTTATAAGTAATTTACGTGAACATTAAATATTTAAAAGGCAGTGTTTTTTTTTTTCTTACAATCAGACTATGTTAATATCCCTGTATGACCTCATCCGAACACTGTAGAACCCGTTTATAAAGCAATTATCTTAAATTACAGTGAAAAGCGATTACTATATTTGGACTGTACAATTTATATTCATCTTCCCAACTAATTTAATAGCCTATTTTTTCATATAAATAAAATTATAATTTATAACAAAATTTTACGCAGACTTTGAACGACTTCTTTTCCGCGACATTAGGTTAACCCTCGATTATTTTCACAGACGTGTTTGGTCGCTCAAAATAATTTATTTGAAAAGGCATTTCTACCACACGTTCATGGCTTACGAACCAAATGAAATAAAAAATTTAACATTTAACCTTTTAGGACTTACGGGTTAGATTTAAGTCACTTTAGGTTAGGTTAGGGTAGGTAGGTTAAAGTAGGTTTCGAGTGTTTGATATTTCGACGATTTTCCTTTCGACAATATTTCGTCGAAATATCTTCAAAAGTTCAAAAGTTATTCCACTTTCAAATTTGGTATAACTTTGCGTTTTTTGGCGTTTTTTTTTTTTTACTTTTTTCGATCAGCCACTCTTTCCCAGGAGGTTCTCGTACATAAAAATGTCCGCCAAAATAAGTCCATGTTGGTCTACACAAAAACTGTCCGCAGGTTCTATTTTATTCCCATTCGCAGCTTTAACGCGTTTGCAGCCTATTCATTTAAAACAACAACAATATAAGTAATAAGAGGCGATAGGTCTCAGCCCTGCATGTGAACAGAATTATAGGTTTATTATTCATAACGTATGATCCTATTGCGACTCGAAGTAATAATTAAATCCTATTTTAAGAAAGATGCGGAGTTTCTCCCCTCTCTCTCTCTCTCTCCCTCTCTCCAATTCGAATTCGGTAATTATTATTAATCATTTCCGGCATTGAAGTCAAATCCAGTTAACTGCTGACGTGTGAAACGCGAGGTATTTTCTAGCTTAATATAAACATATTCATTTGTCAGTAATGATGTAAGCTTTCAACTATCTACAAATCAGCCTCGCGAAATAGGCCTACAAAGCTCTATGAAACCTGGGAAACAGGCTCAGATGATAAAAAAAAATTTAGTAATAGTACTAATTATAACTTATTTTAGGCCATTTGCGGATCTAAAGATATGCCTCGGTATAAATTTCTTAAATTTTTGCTACTATATAGGGTTTTTTGCATCTAGGCAACTGATTGTAAGGCTACAGAAAGCATATTCGCTAAACTAAATTACATTTTTAGCCATCAGCAGACTTCGCCTATATATACACAATTATTATATATTATAATTAGAATATATATATATACACAATAATAAAAAAGAGGATTGGTCCAACAGAATATGATAATAGGATATTTGAAAATGATCGGGGATATTGTTCATATTTTTAGTGATTATTATTATTTTCGCTTTATTTTCACTGAAGAAACTTGGAACGATTTCGATTTGAATTCTTCAGATTCTCTAAACTCTGGAATGCTTGATGAGATTCATATAAGGAAGGATGACGTTATGCGAATAATTAATACGATTAAATGGTTCTATATTTGATTATAATAATAATAATAATAATATGCGAAGCAGAAAGTTGGAAATTAGAAGAGTTTATACCCTAATTTCGAGCTTATGTGAAGAATAAAAGTCTTAGGGTATACTTCCTCTGTTTTGAGGAAGTTCACAAATCTTGACAAGTGTTACGAAATTCATTTATCCTGCGGTGAAGAAGGCATTGGGCAACCACTTCACTAATATGCCCTTGTTAAACTCATGAAAATGTCCACAGAGAGAAATAGGAATAACAACGTAAACGGAGTTGCCAGCGTAAGATCAATCAACAGACCAGAAAAGTTAGAGAACATCAAACAAGAGATGGATAGGCTAAACATAGATATCATGGGGTTGTCGGAAGTCAGATGGCGAGGAGATTTTATTAGTGGATACGTGAGAGTGATTTTTTTCTGGTGGCGACGGGGCTGAGAGAGAAGTTGCTATTTTACTTAGAGGAAGGATAAGAAACACCGTAGAGGAGTTAGACTGTGTGTCAGATAGAATCACGTGGATAAAAATGAAAAGAGAAAAAGTAGACACATTTGTCATGCAAGCGTATATGCCAACAAGCGCCCATCCGGAAGAAGAGGTAGAAGAAATGTATGATAGAATAGAAGAAATAAGCGAAGCCCATGGAAGAAATGCAACGTAATAATCATGGGGGGACTGGAATAGTGTGATTGGAGAGGGGAAAGATGGAAGGGAGGTTGGACCATTCGGATTAGGTAGAAGAAATGAAAGAGGAGAAAAGCTAGTAGAATTTTGCAGAAGGCAAGAACTCATGGTGACTAATACTTGGTTCCAAAATCACAAAAGAAGGAGATACACATGGAAAAACACAGGAGAAACAAAGATTCCAAATTGACTTTATTTTGGTAAGACAGAGATATAGGAATGCAGTGAAGAACTCGAATAATGGAAAATATGGTGAGGCTGAAGACTGAAAAAGAATAAAGTAGGGAAGAAATGGGATACTGAAAAACTGAAGGGAGAACAAAGGATAGTTTTTGCTAAAAAGGTGAATGAAGAGATAAAGAGGCAAAGAAATGACGGCCACATTCATATGACAAGTGAAGAAAGATGGTGTAGCCGGAGGGATACAATAAAGGAGAGTGCACAGGAAAATATCGGTTATGTGAAAAGAGAAGCAAGGAAACCCTGGGTCATTACAGAGATGCTTGACAAAATGGAAGGAAGAAGAAAATGGAAGAATATATGGAAAACTGATGAGTGGGTAGTTGGGAGGTAACGAAAATGGTTCACTGAGTAGGTAGGTAGTTAATCTAACAATTATTAAATTCCTTTTATGTTAATAACTGGGTGGATGAAACCAATTGGTTGCTCACCAGAGTTATTCTCCACACTAGTATTTATATACTGTGTGGGAGGAGCGTGCTCGGTAATGGAGATACATTACCGCTCAACCAACCGAGGAATAAACCAAGACAACGCTGGTGGAAAAAGCCCCGCGAAGAGGAGAACAGAGGAGAACGAAAACGAAGAACGGGGCGAGAGGACGCACCAGCAAGTGCGCTCTCGACAATTACACAACCGAAGAAGGGAGACACTCCAATAACAAACAGTAAGTGACTAATTGAGTTTTTAACCCAGTAAGTTAATCACATTAAATTAAGCTGGGTCAGACAAGTTAGGCCTACATTGTGGCCTAAGACCCAGCATCAACTCATAGCTTAACAAAGGTGAAGGTAGATTGCCCTAACCTAATCTTGGTGAGGAATCCTACTGTGGACCTCAATTTATCTGCCCGCTCTGGACCATTTCCGGAATCTCTAGGCTGACCCCTCTAGGCTAGACTTGATCTACTCTATAGTTAGACTGGAGAAATAAGGGGTGGGTTAATTGTGGACCAATTCATACAGAGCATTTTTCGCATTGGTGGTCCGTGTGTGGGGAATTTACAAACCTTAACCTTACTTAACAAAAATTGCAGAATTAGGCTAAATGGTCTAGCCTAAGCTAAGCCTAAGCCTAACCTAATCAAGCCTAATTAGGTCTACAACCTAGGGCCTAACTAGGAAACATTTACATTTAAGGAGTCTCATTCTCTTATAAGCTTAGACCTGAGTGACACACAAGTACTTGGGGGGGATTAAACCAAATTTGAACTTGACTGTTTTGTCTGTGCTCTCTCTTCTCTGGTAATTTCTTCTTGTCCTCTATTTCATTACGATCCCCAGTTAAACAATTTTGACTTAGACATGGACAGTGCGGAATTGAAAAAGTTAAAAAAGAAAAGGGGGGCAAAGTTGGGAGCTGTTGCAAAGGCTGTGAACACTTTTAACAATATTACACAACCAGGTAAGGAAAATATAGAGAGTGTAATTCTTAAATTGGAAACTAAAAAGGAGGAAATAATAGCCATTAATGAGAGTATTTCAGAGTTAGTTGAATCCGAAATGGCTGAAGAACAATTGATAGACCTTTACGCTGATGATGATGATCAGGTAATCACAATTGAACAGCAAATAAGGAGACTACGGTCTCGTTTGACTGACTTAACACCAAAAAAACCTAATTCTGATTTTAATCAAAGTAGGGCTAACCTTCAACAAAATTTAAGTGGCATGCTAAATCCTGAGTCACAAGAATTGAGGGCTCAGTTACCCATTTTGCTAGTACCAACATTTGAAGGGGACACGGTACAATTCCCATCTTTCATTGACAAATTTGAGAATTTAATAGGTAATAAACCTTATATTTCAACTGTTGAAAAGTTTAGTTACTTAACTAGTTCCCTTAAAGGCCCAGCCTATAACCTGATAGCCTATTTACCAGCCGTAGGGAATTCATATGAAGTAGCTATTGATCTTTTAAAACGTAATTACATTAATAAAGATGAGATTGTATATGAATTATCTCAACAAATTTTTGAATTTGCACCCATAAAAGATAACCATAGTGATATGGAAAATTTTTATACAAAATTAGAAGCTATTATAGGACAACTGGTTAGCAATGAGATAGATATTAAAGCTTCATCTTGGATTATACAAGGCATAGTACTTAGGTGCCTTCCTTCGAGGGTTAAAGATATTTTAATTCTAAAGACGGGAGAAAATTATCCTAATCTGGAAAATATAAGAAAACACTTCCCCAATATCCTAACTAATTACAAATTGAGAGATTTTCCAACACATAAGACCCAGACTATGGATAAACCAAAGACTGTTCCCAGAGACCAACTAGCTACAGCCAAACAGACAAAATTTGATACTGTAGAATCAAATGTGACCAACTATAATACACGAACACCTACATTACAGAACTTTAATGTAATTGCTGCCTCAACTTACACACCACATTGCAAATTTTGTGCAAGTAATGAACACAGTAGTACTGGGTGTGACAAATATTCAGACTTTAACCAAAGGGCTAAAAGATGTGAACAGTTGAACATGTGTAAAAAGTGTACTGGCCAGGGACATTATAAGAAAGACTGTAAATCTAGGTTAAGATTCAAGTGTAAGTTTTGTAAAAGTTTACGACATGTCTCATCAATGTGTGATTCACCAAAGTGTCCAAACAATAGTACTCAAACTCAAAAGATACCTCCCCCAAACAAAGGTAACAAAGAAAATGCCACTTTCATGGGACATTCTGCTTGTTCAAACAATGTAACAAGAAACACTGAGATTCTTTTACCAACTATTACTTTGGACTTAGTGAATAGTGAGGGTAGTACCACTCCAGTGAGATGTCTTATAGACTGTTGTTCTCAACAAACATTTGTTTCAAAAATGTAGTTAATAAATTGGGTTTGACACCAAACCCGAATGAACAAAACCTCAATATTGCATCCTTTGTTAAGGATAACTCGGACAAAAATAGCTATAAGACAATTGACCTGGAACTACATTTAGAAAGTAAATTCAAGAAAATTGAAGCAGTTATTATTTCTAAAGTAAGACAAAACAAACTGGTTATACCCAAACTAGAACAAACCATAAATCATTTGGGAAAACACTACAAAATAGCTGATAGACATATCACTAACAACACAGTAGCTAACATTGAAATGCTAATAGGGGCAGATTATATTAATCTTATTCATAAGGGCATAGTAGAGATAGGTAATGGTATAGCTATTCAGACTCCATCAGGGATAGCCCCTTTGGGTGACCTATCAGAATACAACCTAGACCTAAACCAAAACAGTTCATGACCAACAAATACTATGTGTCTCAACTCAGTCCTACATAACACCTGTAAGAATAGCAACACTTTGAATAATATTATCTCAACTGAGAACATTAATTCATCATTATCAAATGAAACTTTGGATGAGGCAATTCAAACTTTATGGTTGCTAGAATCTGTGGGTATACATGACACAAATCAAACTTCAGAAGATCAGTTAATGGTAGAAAGATTTGAAGACACCATTCAGTGCAAAGACAATAGTTATTTTGTTGAGTTACTTTGGAAAATAAATTGTCCAACTTTAAGAGACAATCTCAAAGTAGCTAAAGGACATTTATATAAAGTAATGAAAAAACTCAAACAAGATAATAATATTCCATCATATAATGATGTCTTCAAAGAACAGCTACAGAAAGGCTTCATTGAAGAAGTAACAGATAACCCTTTTAAAAAAGATGGTTGTCATTATTTAACCCACAGGGGGGTCTATCGACAAGATGCCCCAACAACAAAACTCAGAGTAGTATATAACTGTAGCCTCAAAGACAGTGATAAACACAGTTTGAATGATTGCTTGATTGAGGGTCCTAATCTCATTTCTGACCTTGTGAAGATCTTACTGAGGTTCAGGTTAGACAAATATGCCGTACAAAGTGACATTTCAAAGGCATTTTTGAGAATAAATCTTAAAAATGAATATGATAAGAACCAACTTAGGTTCTTATGGTTCAAGGATCCATTTGATTTGAATAAAGGGTTCATAACCTATAGATTTAATGTTGTGTTGTTTGGAGCCAATTGCTCACCTAGCCTATTAGCATTGACAATTGGACATCATTTGAACCAGTTTAATAACTCTTTAACATTAAACTTCCTTAAGGAACATTTTTACGTAGACAATCTAATAGGCTCAACAGCAACAAAATCTGAATTATCTGAAGTCTATGAACACTCTCAAAACATTATGCAACAAGGTAACTTTGAACTTAGAGAGTGGATTTCAAATGATGAGGATTTAAACAAAAAGATTTTAAAGGATAATAATGGTCTTACTGAGCCATCAGACAGAGTTAAAACTTTAGGTATGAACTGGTATTTGGATGCAACTTCTAACAGTCATGATTCAATCTGTACTAAAGGTTTTAAACTTGATGAGGAAGCAAATACTAAAAGACAAATATTATCAGAGGCTTCCAAAATTTTTGATCCCATGGGTCTATTCCTGCCTTCAACAATAAAATCAAAGATTCTCCTCCAAGAAATTTGGAGGACAAATGTTGGGTGGGATGATCCAATAACAAATGAAAATCAAAAATCTTGGAAGAAGTTAGCTGCTGATTTAACAAAAGTGCAGAACATTAAAATTCAAAGGTGCTGTGGGTTTAGGGATAAGCCCCAGAGACTTCATGTGTTTGCTGATGCAAGCACACAAGCTTATGGGTGCTGTGCGTATCTTGTAAGCCCTACAGAAAGTCATCTAATTTATGCAAAAGGGAAAGTTGCACCTCTCAAACCTACCCGAACCATACCTCAATTGGAACTATTGGCTGCTACATTAGCCATTAAAACCATTTCATTGCTTAAGGATGCTAACTATGATGTGTACTTAACTCATATCCACATCTGGCTTGACAGTCAGATTTGTCTTGCCTGGATACGGAATGATAGCATTAATAGTAAGAATATCTTTGTAAGAAATAGGCTAAAAGAAATAGCTGACGCTAATGAAAGCCTACAAGTAAACTTTCACTATGTTCCAACTAAACAAAATCCAGCAGACTTTCTGACCAGAGGTTTATCCTACAAGTTGTTGAAGTCAAACAAAACTTGGTTTATGGGACCTAAGTGGCTCTGTAATACAGACCAATGGCCTGTGGAACAAGTTAACTTGACATTAAATTTAATCTTTTCAAATGAAAAGGTTGAACCAATCACTAATTATGAACAGTATTCTGATTTCAACAAACTTGTCAGGGTTACAGCCTACTGTTTGAGGTTTGCTCACAACTGTTTAGCTACAATTAACAAACAGCTAAATAAAAATAATCATAATTATACAGAAGTTGCAACCAAATACTGGATAGGCCATGCACAACAAAAAGAGTACAATAAAGAGTTAGAATTCTTAACTAATGGGAAACAAACAAAAGAACCTGTACCATCAGTAGTTGTGGATCTAAACTTGTTCAGAGATGAGGAAGGCCTTCTAAGGTGTAAAGGGAGA
Organism: Bathynomus jamesi; assembly: GCA_023014485.1. NCBI lineage: Eukaryota > Metazoa > Arthropoda > Malacostraca > Isopoda > Cirolanidae > Bathynomus > Bathynomus jamesi. The sequence goes on along the minus strand of JAJOZX010000746.1, from coordinate 939,104 downwards.
TTAGACAAATCAAAACTGTCATACAAAAGCAAACATCCAATCCTTTTACCTAGATTTAGCTATTTGACAACATTAATCATCAGAAAAACACACAATGATGTATATCATATGGGGTACCACAGACACTAACTACATTAAGAAAAACTTATTGGATACCCAAGGGAAGGATCACTGTTAAAACAGTCCTGAGTGAGTGTGTCACATGTAGGCGTATTCATGCTAGGCCCTATAGGAAACCAAATCCTCCTGCTTTGCCAGAGGAGAGAGTTACTCTCAACAGACCCTTTGAGACTGTAGGCATTGACTATACAGGAGCATTGACTGTAGGGGTGGGTGACACTGAACAAAAAATGTACATTGTACTGTTTACATGTGCTGCCTCACGAGCTGTTTATTTGGATGTTGTGGAGGACCTTACAGCAGAATCTTTTGTTGCTGTCTTTAAGAGATTCTGTGCACGACATTCAGTACCAAAGACAGTTTGGACTGACAATGCTACATATTTCAAAGCTGGTGAACAAGTCATCCACGACTTGTTAAGCAATGAAATCACACAATTATATATACAAAATTCAAACATAAAGTGGAAGTATATTCCGGTTGCCTCTCCTTGGTATGGTTCTATCTGGGAGAGGAATATACAAACAGTAAAGAATTGCTTGAAGAAAGCAATTGGCAAAAAACAGATACACTTATTTGGGTTACTCACTCTCCTGGCTGAGATTGAGAACATCATTAACAATAGACCACTCACTTATGTGAGTGACAACATTAATGACCCGGAACCATTAACTCCAAATCATTTGATTCGGGAGAACAAGTTAGTCTCCTGCCGGACTACAATATAGACTCTTCAGAAGACCCAAACTGGACTCAACGACATAATGAACTCCAGACTAAGTTACAACATTTAACTAGAGTTAAAGCTCATTTCATTAAACAGTGGAAAACTGAGTACTTGATGGGTCTAAGGGAGAGACATAAACAAATGACTAAGAAGGATTGGTCTGACACAATTAAGGTAGGGGACCTTGTTCTCATACATGACAGTACTCCAAGACAATACTGGCCTCTGGCTAGAATTTCAGAACTCAGACCAGGGGCAGACGGGGTAACAAGAGTGGTCAAATTAAGGACTTCAACGGGTGACACAACAAGAGACATTTCTCTTTTGTACCCTTTAGAGTCTGGACCCAAAACAATGGACTTTGGAGAACCTTCTCCACTGACAGTAACAACTGGAGACACTGAACTTCCAGTAACTATTCCTTTGACAGTAGGAGTGGTAACGCATCCTACTACAACATTGACAGACACAAGACCTCAGCGACAAACAGCATTAAAGGCGCGACTATTTTTACAACAAAAAATAGATGCTGGGGAATTGTAATTTTATCTTCTAACTTTCATTTTTTCTTTTCTTATGGTAAAGACCATAGACAGTTTCATCCTATGGATGTATATTTTCTCTTCTAATTAAATGCTACACCTTCTCCATGAGAAGGTGAGGATAGGCACTGTTAATCAGATTAACAGGCATTTACAGTCACTGGGTGGATGAAACCAATTGGTTGCTCACCAGAGTTATTCTCCACACTAGTATTTATATACTGTGTGGGAGGAGCGTGCTCGGTAATGGAGATACATTACCGCTCAACCAACCGAGGAATAAACCAAGACAACGCTGGTGGAAAAAGCCCCGCGAAGAGGAGAACAGAGGAGAACGAAAACGAAGAACGGGGCGAGAGGACGCACCAGCAAGTGCGCTCTCGACAATTACACAACCGGAGAAGGGAGACACTCCAATAACAAACAGTAAGTGACTAATTGAGTTTTTAACCCAGTAAGTTAATCACATTAAATTAAGCTGGGTCAGACAAGTTAGGCCTACATTGTGGCCTAAGACCCAGCATCAACTCATAGCTTAACAAAGGTGAAGGTAGATTGCCCTAACCTAATCTTGGTGAGGAACCTACTGTGGACCTCAATTTATCTGCCCGCTCTGGACCATTTCCGGAATCTCTAGGCTGACCCCTCTAGGCTAGACTTGATCTACTCTATAGTTAGACTGGAGAAATAAGGGGTGGGTTAATTGTGGACCAATTCATACAGAGCATTTTTCGCAAATATAAATACAGAAGAAGGGAGACAATGATACAGACAGTTGAATAACAAACTGAGAAGAGAAACTGATAAAGCAAGAGAGATGTGGCTTGGAGAGTAGTGCAGAGAAATGGAGGAATTAGAAAGGAAAGGAAGAACTGATTTAATGTACCAAAAAGTTAAGGACATAAATAGATGGAAAAGAAGTGGCTTGGGAGTGCGAGAAATAGAGGGGAGAAATGGAGAAAAACTGAAAAGACCAGAGGACATAAGGAAGAGATAGATTGAATATATTGAAGAACTGTATGATAAAGAGAACAAACCTAATAACATCGAAATGGAGGAAGCAGATGAGGTGGAAGTAGATTGTATGGGACCGGACATATTGGAAAGAGAAGTAGAGATGGCTGTAAAAGACCTAAGAAATGGCAAGGCCCCAGGACCAGATGATGTACCAGCAGAACTTCTGAAGAGTCTTGAAGGTGATGCTAGAGAGGAGGTGAATGTATTGTGTAGAAACACGTATGAAAGTGGGGACTGGCCCGCTGACTTTATGAGAGTCTCTATGATTACTATCCCCAAGAAACCGAGAGCCACCAAATGTTCAGAATTTCGAACCATAACTTGGTCAGCCATGCATCAAAAATAATGCTAAGGATACTAACCAGAAGACTAACGAACAGAGCTGAGCAGTACATTGGAGAGGATCAGCTTGGATTTAGGTCAAAATGCGGAACAAGAGAAGCTATTGGTATTATGTGAATGATGGGGGAGAGAGAGAGAGAGAGAGAGAGAGAGAGAGAGAGAGAGAGTTACAAGGAAAAGAAGTACCTCAAAAGGCCTTGCGGCCCATACCGAGGAGGTACCAATGGCAACGGGTGCCACGGAAAATTTTCTACACACTCAAATAGTGTGCAAAATTTGGTCAAACCTTTTCTTGAACTGATCCACAGAGGAACTGTTCACAACTTCCGAAGGTAACCTGTTCCATGTGTCACAGATCTTATACGTAAAGTAATTCCCACACACACTAGTCCTAAACCGTTTCAAATCCAACTTCCAACCATTGTTGCGAGTTGGGTTATCATTTAAACTAAACATACTTCTAAAATCGACATCGTTGAACCCGCGTAAGAGCTTGAAAACCTCGATCAGTTGACCGCGCAGCCTCCGAGTTTCAAGCGAAAACAAGTTCAGGGCGCGTAACCGTCGATTGTAGCCCATATGCCTAACGGAAGGGATTAACTTTGTGGCCCTCGCCTGCACTCGCTCCAGCCTCTCAATATCTTTCCTGAGGGTGGGCGACCAGAACTGCACAGCATACTCCAGGTGCGGCCGAACAAGGGAATTGTACAGTGAGAGCACAATCTCCTTGTTCCGAAACTGAAATTGCCTCCTGATATAACCCAATAGTTTCTGGGCTTTCTTTTCCACCTCTACACACTGTTTCGTAAACTTAAGGTCGCTGCTAATTAGCACACCCAAGTCCTTTTCTAAATCAGTCACCTCGATATTACTACCCAACATCGAGTAGTCCGACTTGGGATTGGCGTAGCCAATGTGCATCACTTTGCATTTACCATTTTTCGGACCACTCTCCTATCCTACCTAGGTCCGCACGCAGTTCCTCGATCGCTTCGGGCGTCCCAACATTGGCCCCAAGCTTGGTGTCATCAGCGAATTTGGCGATCCGACTGACGATGCCACCGTCGATATCATTTATGTAAATGATAAACAACAGTGGCCCCAAAACGGAACCCTGAGGAACCCCACTAGTGACCGAGGCCCAACCCGAACTAGCCCCTTTAATTACCACCCTCTGCCGCCTATTCCTCAGCCAGTTTTCAATCCACCTACCTATTTCCCCACCGATACCCAGCGCGCGCACTTTCGCCATTAGCCGGCGGTGAGGTACCTTATCAAAGGCTTTCTGAAAGTCGAGATAAAGTATATCAATCGCCCTACTCTTATCGTACTCACTCAACATGACGTGGAAAAACTCGAGCAAGTTGGTGAGACACGACCTATGCCGTCTAAACCCATGTTGGGAGTCCCCAAGCAGCTTGTAGGAATCCAAATGGTCAACGATCCTATCAGCTATTATCCCTTCTAATAATTTACCTACAACTGAAGTGAGACTAATGGGACGATAGTTCCCTGGACTTTCGTGATCCCCTTTCTTAAAGATAGGGGTCACGTTGGCTTCCCTCCAGTCACCAGGCACCTGGCCCATCTCCAACGATTTGTTGAAGACTGTAGCCAGGTGGGGAGCCACCTGGTCGCGCACTTCTCGCAACACTCTGGGGAGAAACTGGTCTGGCCCAGGAGCCTTAAACGCGCTCAGTTTGTCTATTCTAGCGGCAACGACTGTCGCGGTACATCTAACACTATCCAGGCCAGCACCTTCGTGCCTCACGCCTGGCTCGGGGATGACGCGGGTATCCTCCCTGGTGAACACTCCCGCAAAGTACTCATTAAGAGAGAGAGAGAGAGAGAGAGAGATATGGAACATGATCAGGAAATGTTTGTTTGTTTTACTGACTTTGAAAAAGCTTTTGACAGAGTCGAATGGAGGAAACTAATGAAAATATTGAAGAATATTAATGTTGACTGGAGGGACCGAGGCTGATAAAAAAATCTATATCTTGGCCAGACTGTGAATGTTAGAGTTGGATTTAGGAAAGTTAATCGCCCACAATTCACTGCCCACGATTCATCGCTCATACATTTCACCGCAACACAATTCATATATATGTTCACCCCAACAAAATAAGAATGAATAAGAAAATGTTTGAAACACTATTTACGAAAACCACAATAAAGAAATGTGTCAAATATTTATTTATTAAAACTATACTCAATAAAAAGTATTTGCGAAAATTATGTCTAAAGCACATTCTAATATGAAATGACATGGCCTGAAGTTGAAATGAAAAATACATTTTTCTAGTGTATTTTGGTGTGCTCTGTTCAAATATAACCTTCATTTCCTGTGCAAATGTAAAGAAATAAGAATTTGTTTACATTAGTTCAGTCATAGTTCGTCATATATGCACAGGAAATGAAGGTTATATTTGAACAGAGCACACCAAAATACACTAGAAAGATGTATTTTTTATTTCAACTTCAGGCCATGTCATTTGCGTTTTCCTTTTCGTCATTTTCGTTTAAACTAACGAAAATATCACGACTTAATCTAACCAATCATCAAGGGTGTACAGTTGACCTAACCGGGCATTCAACGACTGATTTAATTTTAGCTTAAATTTGCTTGGTTTGTGTCGGGGTGAAATGGCGATAAATTTGCTTGGTTTGTGAATTGGCAGTAAATTGTGAGCGGTGATTTGTAGGCGATGAATTATCCTGAGCGATGATTTGTGGACGGTGAATTGCGGGCGATGATTTTTCCGGATACCGTTAGAGTTGCAGCCTGCAGGAGGAGAATCGGAGCATGGATTAGTTGGGAGAAGGGTCAGGCAAGGATGCTCCCTGTCCCCCGTGTTATTTAACATCTAGATGCGGAAGCAATGATAATAGAAGCACTCTCAGATCTGGAGAAGGGTATCAGAGTGGGAGGTAAATTGGTCAAATCTGTAAGGTTTGCGGATGACAAGGCATTTGTTTGTAGTACTGAGGAAGGACTGCAAAGAATGGTCAATAGCTTGACAACAACGGCGGAAGAATTCGGAATGAGAATTAATGAGACCAAGGCAAAGGTAATGAAAATTGCAAGAAGGAAAGGAGCACAAATGAACTTAACGATGGGAAATCGGACCTTAGAAGAAGCTGAGCAGTTTAAATACCTGGGAAGTTTATTAACCAACAATGGAGATTGCAATAAGGAAGTAAGATCTAGAATTGGTATGGGTAAGGTAGCTTTTGGGAGACAAAAAAGACTACTTACAGGTAAACTCAACTTGAAGCTGAAGAAAAAGTTAGTAAAAAGCTTGATATGGTGTGTGGTACTGTATAGAGCAGAAACATGGACACTGAAAACAACTGAAAAAAACTCCTGGAAAATTTTGAAATGTGGATTTGGAGAAGAATGCTAAAGATAAGCTGGAGGGAACAAAGTAATGAGGAAGTACTGCAACAGGTGAGGGAGGAAAAAATACTCATTAAGATGATAAGGAGGTGATAGAGGGTAGATATGAAGGTAGAAGGCCGAGGGGAAGGAAAAGGAAAACAATACTGGATGATTTGAAGGCAGGAAGGAGCTACCACGAGATGAAAAGGATAGCTCAGGATAGAACACTTTGGCGGGACACACGAGTTGGACCTGCCTGATAGGCAGAACACGATGGATGTGTAGTGAATACTCTTATTTTAGTTTAAAGATAAATGTTAATTTTACCGTCTTGAATTTCGGAATAGTATAAATTCATTTTAAATTAGTTACCCCATTATAATTCAATTGTGAACCACATTAATACTAATTTTATGTATACTATATTATTTTATTGTATGTAAACATAATTAATTATATATCACAATTGTCAGTTAATCATTTATATTCAAATATTTATTTTAATCTAATGCCATGTCCATTTGCAAATAATAATAGAAAACCAAAGGTTATATTTTCCACCTTTGGTACTGTCGTAGTTTCGCCTAACGGACTCAATACGGCTAGTGAGATAATCACTGGTTGGCACTTAACTAGCGGCAGTGCTTATGGCTACATCATCCAGGTTAACCTATACCGGATAGATGCGCTACGGTCCCAAGCCGTAGCTTGCCTAGGCCAACGACGACGACGACGTAAACCAACAATTGGTGACCCCGGAGCTGGATTACCCCTTTTACCCGAACGACTAGGATTAGACTGTAACGTCGTTCGTGCCCATCACCCCCTTCACCCGGACGACTAGGATTAGACTGTAATGTCGTTCGTGCCCATCACCCCCTTCACCCGAGCGACTAGGACCAGACTGTAATGTCGCTCGTGCCCTCTGCCCCTCACCCCTGCCCGTGCGCTCTGTGCCTGCGCTCGTCTCAACCTCCACTCCTTCGTTGGGAACTTGTCGTCTTGCTTGTACGTCAGCAAGCATAGGAGAAGATGCCTGACGACGCTGGTGCCATCTCCCACTTGAGCGTAAAGCTCCCCGTCTTCTGGCCGGGTGATCCATTTATTTGGTTCCACCAAGTGGAATCACAATTCAACTTGGGAAGGATCACCGCTAGCAGGACAAAATACGATCATGTTTTGTCCTCTCTACCAGCGAGCATCATCTCTGAAGTCCGTGACGTCATCGTATCTCCTTCCACGAGTGAGGACCCGTACAACGATCTGAAGTCTGCCATCCTGCGCCGCACCACTGTCTCCGAGCGTGAGAAACTACATCAGTTAATCTCAAAAGAAGAACTTGGAGACCGTAAGCCCACTCAAATGCTGAGGGCTATGCAGTGCGCTCTAGGCGAACGCGCACAAACCTTCGATAAGGACATCTTTAGACAGTTGTTCTTGCAGAAACTTCCTCCATCAGCTCAGCGTGTCTTGGCCACTATGGATCCTGCTACTCCAGTTGATAAACTAGCAGAAACTGCCGACAAAGTAGTGGAGATTGACACAGCTCCGGTCAACAACGTGAACACACAATCGGAACTGGAGTTGAAAGTGGAAGAGTTAAGTCAACAACTCAACCACGTTTGTTCTCTGCTACAAAATCAACGGCAAAGAAGCCATTCTCGGTCAAGATTTACGAAGAGGCATCGTTCGAGTTCCGGGAAGATCTGCTTCTACCACTCGAAATTTGGAAAGAAGGCTAGGAAGTGCATCTCCCCTTGCAATTTTTCGTCGGAAAACCCCAGCAGCGAGTCCTAATGGCGTCTAGTACTCGCACTGCCAACCTGTTTCATATAAAGGACAGGAACTCTGGTGTCAATTTCTTGGTCGATACCGGAGCGTCAGTCAGTGTATTCCCTCAAAAATCTGGTCATACGCACTCGGAATCTCCGCCTCTATACGCTGCTAACGGTTCACGCATACCCACGTACGGTACTCAGTCGCGTGAACTAAACTTGGGCCTTCACCGATCCTTCAAGTGGATTTTCATCTGTGCTCAAGTGCGGCATCCCATAATCGGCGCTGACTTCCTCCAGCATTTCAAACTCCTGGTGGATCTTGACAAGCGACGCTTATGCGACCAGGCCACACTGCTTTCTGTTCTTGCCAAACAGGTTGCCCTTCCGGACGCCTCGAACTCTGCACTTTCCCTCGTTCCCCTAATTCCATGTACCAGTGCCTTTTCCAGCGATATCCAGGAATTCTTCAACCGATGCAGATGGGTGATACCATTAAGCACACCATTACCCATCACATTACAACAAAAGGTCCCCTGTGTTTGCAAAACCCAGACGTCTTGCCCCGGACAAACTGAAAGCTGCCAAATCGGAATTCCAGCTTATGATGGATCTTGGGATAATAAGACCTTCCAAAAGCAGTTGGTCCTCTCCCCTACACCTGGTCCAGAAGAAGTCAGGAGACTGGAGACCATGTGGCGATTACCGGTTTTTGAATTCGACAACCATCCCGGACCGATATCCGGTACCAAATGTCCAAGACTTTACTTCTCTTCTCCACGGCAAATCTATCTTCAGTAAAATAGATCTCGTTAAGGCTTTCCACCACATTCCCGTAGAGCCTTCGGATATTCCCAAGACTGCAGTTTGTACACCATTTGGGTTATTCGAATTTTTGAAGATGCCGTTCGGGCTACGGAATGCTGCGCAAACCTTTCAGAGGTTTATAGATGAGGTCACCAGAGGCTTAGACTTTGTTTATGCCTACATCGATGATTTGCTTGTGGCCAGCTCAACGGAAGAGGAACATAAGGAACATCTTTCACTCCTCTTTCAACGCTTAGAACAATACGGTGTTACTATTAATGCATCTAAGTGTGTGTTTGCACAGCCAACCTTGGAATTTCTGGTGATCACACGATTTCGCAGCACGGAATTACCCCCCCTTCAGGACAAGTGTGAAGTGATAAAAAATTACCCTATGCCAAATAATCAGCGTGAGTTACGTCGGTTTCTAGGTTTGGTAAATTATTACCACAAGTTCATTAAAAACTGTGCCAGTGTTCTTGCTCCTCTACACGCTATGATCACACACAAACGCAAGGTAACGAAATTGTTATGGTGTAGCGATAGTTTACAGGCGTTCGACAATGCCAAAAATGCTATCAATAGTGCATTGTCTCTGTCATTTCCTATCAGTGATGCCCCCCTAACTCTGACGGTCGATGCATCAGATGTTGCGATCGGTGGAGTGTTGGAACAAACCATTAACGGTCAACAAGCACCCATCGCGTTTTACTCGAAAAAGCTGCAGCCAGCCCAAACGCGTTATAGTGCTTTCGGACGTGAACTTCTTGCTATTTACTTAAACGTGAAGCATTTTCAACATTTCCTTGAAGGCCGAGAGTTTTGTGTTTTTACCGACCACAAACCTTTGGTCACTGTCTTCAATAAAAACAGCTGTAACCACTCTCCCAGAGTCATCAGGCAACTCGATTTTATCTCGCAATTTACCACAGATATCCGCCACATCAAAGGTGTCTTGAACACTCCAGCGGATGCACTTTCAAGAATAGAGATTACTTCTGTTACCCTCAGCTCTACACTGTGGACTGCTATTGCACAGGATCAAGATAAGGATACGGAACTACAAGACCTGCTCAGAGAAGACTCCACTCACTCACTTTCCCTCAAGAAAATGAGTATGCCAGGATTGTCTGTGCCCCTCTATTGCGACGTATCAACAGCTGCTATTCGCCCTTATGTCCCTCCATGTCACAGAAAAGCAGTCTTCATGGATCTTCATAAGCCCTCCCATCCTGGTATCCGTGCTTCGCAACACCTGGTTACCTCTCGCTTTGTTTGGCCCTCGATGCGGAAGGATGTCAAACATTGGACCAAAACGTGCCTTGCCTGCCAGCGTGCCAAAGTCCAAAGGCACACCAGGTCCCCCTTTGACGCATTTCCGCCCCCATCCCAGCGATTTGAGGTAATTCATGTAGACATTGTTGGCCCTCTTCCAGTGATTCAAGGCCAACGTTATCTGCTCACCTGTCTCGACCGCTTTTCCAGATGGCCTGAAGCCATCCCACTTCCTGATATCCAAGCGGAAACTGTTGCAAGAGCCTTTCTTCATGGATGGGTATCAAGATTTGGATTGCCGACAAAAGTCATCACTGACCAAGGTCGCCAATTTGAGTCTTCGCTTTGGAAGAAGTTTACCAGCTTGTTGGGTACAGTACATGCGCATACCTGTGCGTATCATCCGCAAGCTAACGGCCTCGTCGAACGCTTCCATCGCCAGCTGAAGTCATCCCTTATGTGTCATGAAGACTCCCATTGGATGGATAAGCTTCCACTCGTGTTGCTTGGTATTCGCTCTGCATTTAAGAGTGATCTGAAGACTACAGCGGCTGAACTAGTCTATGGAACAACACTGCGGCTACCAGGTGGCTACTTCACTGCAGGGGATAAGTCATGCGATCCTACGGAATTCGCTCAAACACTTTCCTCTCACATGCAGTCCCTTCAGCCTGTTCCCCCTCGATTGACTAGCCAACAGAACATCTTTATTTCCCCAGCCCTCCAGTCTTGCACCCACGTTTTCGTTCGTGTACCTGTCCCAAAACGGCCTCTCCAATGTCCATATGACGGACCCTATGAAGTTCTCCGACTACGCGCAAATCATTCCTCATCCAGCGCGGTTCCAAGGTCGACAAGGTTTCTATCGATCGCCTTAAGCCTGCGTTTTTGGAATCAACCTTAAGCGAGGTACAAGTAGCTACCAAAAAGGTTCAGCGGAAATCTGTGTCGTTCGGAACTCTTTGAACTTCCTCTCTGGTGGGGGAGTGTGTAGTGAATACTCTTATTTTAGTTTAAAGATAAATGTTAATTTTACCGTCTTGAATTTCGGAATAGTATAAATTCATTTTAAATTAGTTACCCCATTATAATTCAATTGTGAACCACATTAATACTAATTTTATGTATACTATATTATTTTATTGTATGTAAACATAATTAATTAATATCACAATTGTCAGTTAATCATTTATATTCAAATATTTATTTTAATCTAATGCCATGTCCATTTTGCAAATAATAATAGAAAACCAAAGGTTATATTTTCCACCTTTGGTACTGTCGTAGTTTCGCCTAACGGACTCAATACGGCTAGTGAGATAATCACTGGTTGGCACTTAACTAGCGGCAGTGCTTATGGCTACATCATCCAGGTTAACCTATACCGGATAGATGCGCTACGGTCCCAAGCCGTAGCTTGCCTAGGCCAACGACGACGACGACGTAAACCAACAGATGGATGGAATACAATGAAACCAGATGAAGCTGCTGATCCTGTTAATATACATGTCAAGATTCTCGGAGAAGGGGAGGATAGTTTATCTGAGGCACTATTTTGTTCGTTAGAAGTAAATGTCGTACCCATTTACAAACAGGGTAGTAAAAAAGGAGGTAGGAAATTATAGGCCTCTTAGTTTAACATCACTGATAGGAAAGATATTAGAAAGAATTAGAGGCTAGGAATAAGTACTTAGAGATAGGAATAAGGCAAATAAAATGCTAGGTATTATTAAAAGGAATGTTAGTTACAAAAGTAAGGAATTCATCTGCAGATTATATAATTCTTACGGTAGGTCTCACTTAGAATGCTACATTCAAGCCTTGTCCACTCACCACAAACATAATATTGATAGGGCAATATAATATAGGTAGGAAATTATAGGCCTCTTAGTTTAACATCACTGGTAGGAAAGATATTAGAAAGAATTAGAGGCTAGGAATAAGTACTTAGAGATAGGAATAAGGCAAATAAAATGCTAGGTATTATTAAAAGGAATGTTAGTTACAAAAGTAAGGAATTCATCTGCAGATTATATAATTCTTACGGTAGGTCTCACTTAGAATGCTACATTCAAGCCTTGTCCACTCACCACAAACATAATATTGATAGGGCAATATAATATTATCTTGGGGCACCTAATCTTATCCCTAGCTTAAGAAGATTGGAATATAGTGAAAGATTAAAGAAATTGGGCATTTTAGGTTTTGAAACGTTGTTTGAGGGGAGATATAATACAGATGTTCAAAATGTTTTCAGATTTGGGCAATTTAGATACAAGTAACTTTTTCTTATGAGAGTCTGATGTAGGGCATGGTTCAGAGTAATCAGTTAATCATTGTTTCTAATTTAATAATTAATTAATCAAAAAATATTTTTAGAAAATGATGGGAAATGATTAATTTTCCTCAATTTCAGCAGCATTTTACCTTAAATTTTGTAATGTATCGTTTGAATTTGGCACTTTTTTGCATGGATAAACTGTCTAATCCGCCCATGCCTGATTTCTTGAACTAAAGCAAACTAAATGTGTGAACAAAATGTTTTCTTCGGTCTTATCTCACGCAACAGAAACAATGAAGCTCTTTCTTACTCTTTTCAGAAGTATTTAATTTTTAATAATTTTGTATTGTTAATCATTGATTAATTAGAAAATTTCATCATTCATCACTTTTTCCTAAAAATGATTAATTAACCATGCCCTAAGTCTGATGGAAGAACTGGAGGGCATAATAAGAAAATTAAAAAACAGACTCGTAGACTGGATCTAACAAAATACTTTTATTCAAAGAGTAGTAGATTTTTGGAATGACTCATCATACAATGTGGTAAATAGTAGCTCCTTAGTTAGTTTTATGAAAAATTTTACGCTTTGATGAATGAAAGAGACAATTTATAAATTGTGTAATACTGTACATTTTGGGTAAAGTTATGTAGGCTACTTCAGGAGCTCCGTAAATATCATAGTTTTATGTCAATTAGCTGACTTGAAACAGACATTTTGCAATTGATTATAAAATATCGCTTTCGATAATTTATGACTCGGATAACCTCGATAACCCCAAGCGCCTTCATGTTTTCCAAATGTAATGTAATGTATAGGTAGGCACTAAGAGTGCATAGCAAAATGAAAATAATTTAATAGCACCTACTCTTCAATATCATCATTCATCAATATCATAGGTTCTTTGGTATAAATGAAATCCATAAATGAAGCATGGAATATAAGCTTCATTTCAGTTTCACTTATAAATACTATTCTTCAATTTGATATAGTCACGTTAGATACCCGCTTGCTGACTGTAACAGAAAAATATAACGGGTCTACTGTAATACTTGGATATGTTACTATACGGGCCTGCGTGAACCATAATTATGGGTTTTTAAGTTTTTGCCATAGCGTTATTAATTCGCATTTGTTTATCTTGTGAATTTTAAAAGATATAAAGTACAGATATTTTGCGTGTGTTGAGATAACAGAGCAATTTAAATAGGACACCACCTTATAAAATGCTCTGAGCTTCTAAATTGCTCCTAACGTGAATTACTTAGACAACATTTATATATATATATATAAAATTTTTACAGAAAACCTGCTTGTTTGTTGCAAAAATCACTAGCTTATTAATCAAACTGTATACAGGTTACAAACATTATTCCCCACGTGTTTTATGAGGTCAAATCATGTCCTGAAATTTGAGTTTCAAGTTACTGAATCGATCAAGAGGGAAGAGAAAATGTGTGAAAGGATAAAAGTTTTATGACGTCACGAGATTTCAAAGGATGAGGGAAGGAGCGTTATCATGCGAAAAATACTTCCCCTCACCTCGATAACGACAGGCTCTTGAGGAGAGTTTTAAATAATAATAAACTCAACCGACGTCTGGCACCTTATAAATCATGTCACGGGTGCTTCACAAAAACGAGATTTTTACGTTCTGAAAATCCCTCAATAAGTAGGGGTAGTTTTTTTCACTGAATTCGTCTCTCTTACGATAATCAGATGTAGGATAAATATTTAAAATTGCTTACTACGGGTTGGATTAAGTTAGCACAGGTTAGGTTACGCTAGTTTAGGTTGTTAGGTTTTTAGTGTCGATGTTATGGTCTTGTTATAGGTCTCTTTATTTAGTTATTCAATGACTCCAAGAACCAAATACACAGTCACTATGACACTACAAAGAGGCCTTGCATTTATATTAGTAAATTTTACCAGAGTTAGGGTAAAATGTCGGATATGTCTACGGGTAAGGGTGGTTCAACTGGAGCTCCAGAGCCAGATTCAGCCAGCGGAACAATTCGATCCGGCCATCTAGGGATTTTCATGTGTGAGGAATCCGACTGAAATTCGTCTTAAGATAATACTATTAATTTTTTGACTCTTAACTGTCAGAGAAATAAGCGGGAAAACCCTATACTAGGGAGTTTCTTAAGACTGAAATTGACATGCGTACAGTCGTGAAATTTGGCAAGGACGCCAATGAAGATGTGGCACAGATGCAGGCACCAAATGTAAAGAATGTTTTCTCATTGTTCAAATGGTTAACAACTGTGAAAACCAATTCATTTGGGGGCGCTAATTATTTCCACTTCTTTGAGGGCAGCTAGCGAGATGCTTTCGAGCGTCTGTTACGAATAAAATACGTGGACGCAGTATATATACTGTTCAATAAGAACAGAGTTTCGTAAATTTTAAACATGGCACAGTTAAACGATATATTTTTGTGCGTAGCTAGAAAGGTATACCCAAAAATTGGCATTTCGCCCGAAGACCTGAAAAAATTGGTTGGACCACCCTGGCCTAGCCTAGGCCTATACGGTCAAAGCTTTATACGCTTTACTTTTCTAAACGGGCATTTTTCAACCCCGGCCATCAGTTTTGGCTATTAATATTTTAGTAATTTTCCTTGAAGTATAACTGCACCATAAAATTTTATTACGTTCACACACGATACAATCTTTCAATACACTACATCTTACCATTCAAACGCATATTGGCCTAAACTTAGATATAAGAAAATAAACTTTAAAAAGTGAAAACGAATTCTTCAAAAGCTGTTATATCTCGTTAGCGTTTACACCGAACTACCAAACTAACATGCGATAAACCAAATTTACAAGCAAAGGGTAAATTACACTTCGCATTTTAAGAGGCCGCTCTAGAAGTGCTATAGCCTACGAAAATACGTAACAAAATTTATTTTTCTACAATCACAAGATATAGTATAAAAGTGTATGTAATAAATTCATAAGAATAAGAGATAAACATCGGTTAATTACTAGAAACATTATGTAGGATTTTAACAAAAACATTGCACAATATTACTTCTGAAGAAAAAATACACCCACGCGCGCGCGCACGCACATACACACACACACACACATATATATATATATATATACCACACGCTCATTCAATCTCAAATACCCATACAGATATTTAACTTCTTTTCACAATAGGCTCGTTATGTGAAAAGCCATCAGTAATTACTCTGTCATATACTGTACGAGTTTTTAAAGAAGAAATACAACGTTTATTAAAGTGATATATGTTATAATACTTCTAATATTATTATTTAATTTTTATTTATTGTCAAAAAATTCAAATTAAAAAACAAGTTACCAATTAGTAATTCTGGGGTGTTTTATTTTATTTATTTATTTTGTCATATTTATTTCCCGTAACTGTATATGGAAAAATTATTATCAATAACGTTAAGAACTTGACATTTATAAATCGGGTCTAGCACTCGTTTCAGCTGAAATTTTAAACTGTGCCAAAGAACATCAAAGCGAAATTTGTTTTAACTTAATCTAACCTAACTATTTTTTAATGCAAGAAGGCGGGGCCTTACCCAACCCACTAGGCATTTGCCAATAAGGAGTCTCGTAAATAAAATATTCAAACATTTCTCCCATTAACCAAATACTGGGTGTTTTATGGACAAATGTCCTGTGGATTATAGGTTAAATCGCCTCGGTGGTGTAGTGGTTAGCATCGCTGACTACGAATCAATCGGCCCCAGAATCGAGACCCGGTGAAAGGACGTATAAGCTAAGATTAGATAAATTTTCATGCTGTTATAAAACAAAGATATCTCTACTGTGTGTGTGTGTGTACGGCAAGATTTGGATGGTATGAAGAAATATGGTGGGGCAATTATTGTTTTCAGGGCACAAATATTTATAATATAATTTTATTTAAAAGTAGAATCGGTGGAGGCACTGAACAGTTTGCCAGTAACTCCAGCTTGAATGGATGTAAAGGACAGAGGGGCCCACCCATGAACAAATGAGCACTAGCCAGAGGGGAATAGTTCCTAGTGTGTACTGGGAAAAATTGCGAGCTGGCACGAGTACAAAGTTCCAGAGTCAAGAGCATTGGAGGCTTCTCTGGAGTATCAGCAAATAGAACAACCCGATTCAATTGTTGGTTGCTCAGTGAAAGAAAACTAATTTATCTGGAAACTAAGCACGAGGATTTGATGTGCAGAAATAAAGTTTATTCATTCAGTGTTGCATTCTAAAAGAGTTTCTGGTACGTAAAGTGTTAAAGCGTGAATGGGCAATGCTTACAACGGAAGTTAACATTGGCCCTGTATGATGATGAGGGCCCAATAGTGCGTTTTTAGATTATGGTAATGCCGTAATGGGTACAAGCAGTGCTGTAATGGTAACTTTTTTCTCGCCCATACGCTGCAATGTTGAAATTTTGACCTTTTCGTGACCTCAGGTCAAGATATTTGACCTATTGTTTTGAAAGTCGTTCGCATTACTCAGCATATGACGCTGAATCGAATGATGTATGTTTTAGGACTATTCGACAATGGGAAGTCGGTTTAAAATCGTTGCAGTGGCGTATGGCCAGGGTTCTACTCTTAGCTATACTGCATGCCTAAAATCTTAAGGTGGGAATACGTAGTATGGCTGCGTATCCCCCCCCCCCCCCGCATTACAGTACTGGGTACAAGTTATACGAAGTATTACAGTTTAAGGTGGAATGTTTAATCAATTTTAGTCCTCAAAAATTTATTTCATTGGTCTGTGTAAATTTATTAAGAAATTGTGTACGCATCTAACACGGATATAACTGAAGGAACAATATTGTTAAATAAGTTAAGTTAGGTATTGAGTTCTAATTGCTAAACTGTAGATGCTAATTATTATTAAGACTAGTACAGTTCCCGTCGCTTCGCTGACGGTTAGACAGGCTAAACTACAGAAAAGAACGCAGCCGTGAAAATTTTGAGCTTCACATTGTGTCAACATTTCTGAATCTGGTATCTCCCAAAACCTCCTCACCCCCATTCATGCAACTTGGGGGCTAACCCCCTCCCCCATTACCCCCACCCCTCCCCATTTCCCCACCCCTCCCCCATTACCCCACACCCACCCTTCCCCCATTACTGCCCGGGATAAATTTCACAAACAGACAGGCTAAACTACAAAAAAGAGCACAGTCATGAAAATCTTGAGCTTCACATTTCCGCCCGTAATACAATTTCTGAAAGTGTGACGGACGGACGGACGGACGGACGACGGACGGACGGACGGACAGACAGACAGACAGACAGACGGACGGACAGCTCTCTTATTATAGTATAGATTTTCCACCGTAACAAATTGGCTCATTTTGTGTCAACTAATTGGGTTAAATTTGAATGCGGGAGGTGTAATCGAGTCTAAGGAAATCATTCCCAAAGTAAAGTTAAAAGAATGGCAAAGCTCGTGTAATATTGTCTCGTTAGTATTAAGGTGTTCCGTTATATAAAATTATCTTTCTATTTGGATATTATTAGCCTGGGGTAGCATTGAGAAGTCATATCAGCTCAATGGGATCACAACCGGCCGATCAATTTTTGCTGGTTGCGTGGCAAAAATGGGCATTTCCCAAAAATCGCAATAACTATAGAAAAAAAAAAATCGCAAAAAGAAAAAGAAAAAATCAACGGAAATGCGCGCGCGCAAGGATTCATAATTCATAACTAATTATACGAATCTAGTTTTTATCAAGATTCTAAAAACGACTATACTTTGAATACGTCTCTTGAAAATTTTGCGAATTTAGTACAGTAAAAACAGTGACGTGGGAAAATGATTATAATTGAAGCCCTCCTAGGAAGAAGTGGCTAAACGACAGAAGTATAAAACGCCCTAAAACGCAAAATTGTACCAAATTTGAAAGTGACATTAACTTTTGAACTTCTGAAGATATTTCGACGAAATATCTTCAGAAGTTCAAAAATGGGAAGTGTGGAAGGCAAAATGAGTACGACAGGACAAGGTAGATCACTCTTCCTGCCCAAAGTTTATAAACGTAGCTCAGTTCCCCAAAATATGTTGGACATCCCTAGGCTGTGAGATGTTAACTCATTAGTGTCCATTGGTAGAATTTCATACCGACAAAATTGTTTGTCATTATTGCGTCACTTTTTCTCGTATTCGTATTCACGTGATCTTCGGTACGAGTCATATCAACGACTCATACCGAAGATCACGCGAATACGAGAAAAAGTGACGCGATAATGACAAACAATTTTGTCGGTGAGAAATTCTACCAATGCGCACTAATGGGTTAAGTTAGAGCGAGTTAACGGTGATATCGATAGAAAATGCCATCTGGGTCGTGGGTGCGGGGATCTTTTTTTCATTTTAAAGTCGTCCTTCACGCGGAATGAGGTTCGTAAAAGGTAATAAAACATGGCTTCTTCTAAATATAGCTTTTAACTGGGGAGAATTGCGCTGGGAGGGAAGCGAGGAGGACTCATTTGGCTGAAAAAGAATTAAACGAGGTTTGTGTGTGTAGAAAAAGAGAATGAATTTACGTTTAACATTTTTACTTATTTTGCGATGACAATACGCGACCTATTACGAGCTACTACCCTATTATAATAGGCATTACGAGACTGTAAATACGGTCTAAAACGAAAAACGGGAAATAAAAGTTAAAAGTAACCCGAGCGAGTGATCTTCATCAAAACCGTTTCAGCTATTCGCTTTACGGAGTTATCGGCAAACGAGCCTCTCCAACCAATTATTTATTTATGAACAAAAAACAGGAACACCCTCCTTTACCCCCATAGTGTTGAACCCACCGATTCAACTACGTATCCGTAAGTACCGCCGTATGGACACGGACAATATACATATTTTAAATAATCTTCTCCGGATTAAATTTATGCAGTCCTCGGGATTCGAGCCCAATTGCGAGTGCAACGATCTACCACTGAACCAAACTAACTAATAAACTAAACCTAATTACTTAAGCGCAAAGCCTATTTATAATATTTAGGACTCAGACTCAGTTTCTTAAAACCTGATTATAAAACCTCTTACGGATAAAGGTATCATATTTGATGCGCGATATATATATATATATATATATATATATATATATTTATATATTTATTTTTATATTTTTTTCCATGATAAAGAATTAAAAAAAAAAAAGAGCAGCAGTTCTCAAACTTGTTTTTGCATGGCACCCCAAATCCGTAGGAAAACAGATAATATATTCACATCCCCTTCTCACCCTTTACTCGCGAGAATTAGGCATAATTTGTTTATCTAAATTCTAAAATGTAACTTCTTGGTAAAGTATGAGCTGAGAAATATATTTAGGTACATAAAAGCCTCAAGAATGAAATTGCTTTAGTTTGAAGTGTGTAGGCCTACACTTATAGGCAAAGCATACTTCTTTAAAATTAAAAATATGGAATGTTATATTATAAAACGTATGACTTAACTGTATTATCAAATTCAAAACTTTATTCAAGAAAGAATACGAGTGACAGAATTTTAAAATTACTCGATTGATGCTCGGAATGAAGAAGGCCTAATAATGAAATTATGAAATGCATTTCAATCAACAGCACACTGCCGTACTTGCTCAAAATTCAGTGGTGTTTTTGCACCCTGAAAAATAATCTCTAGGCCTAAACCTAAAATGTGTACCAAGCCATACACAGCTAGCTGTCCTCATTGTTTTCAATCTTTGTGTGGTCATGACGCACATCGACCAGTTTCCAAGGTTCACTTCGGGCGCCAGTTTCCTCTTTAAACGCGAACTATTAATGGGAGACTAATATATATATATATATATATATATATATAATCATCGATGCATTCACAATTTAAGTGGAAGTATGAAGAGTCAAACATCTTTTTACACATCACCACTCCTTCCATACACCCATTCCAGGGTACGAGAGCAGCTTGCGGTAGCATTGCTAAGCAAATAGGAGGTCAAAGTACTGACGAAGCTTTCGTACGTTTCATCACTATGAAAGCAACAATGATATACTGTATATATATATATAATTAAAAACTGACAAAGCGGCCCACCTAAGGCTATCTGAACTCCACCGGTTGACGACAACTGAGCTATCCTATATCTACAAATAAATATGTAACAGCAGAAATAACAGTAGAAATAATTAATCATTAGGATTAATGAATTTCCGTACACGGCCACCTGCGATGCGTGCAAGGTCAAAAGAGTCGCATACGGGTGAAGACATTATGCAGAAGGGTGGACTGTAATGTTTTTAAGAGAACGAGGTGCTGGATCTTGGTCTCGTACGCGGAAAACGAAGTCTAACTCGAGGAACTGTAATGTTTAGTGTGTGTAAAAACCACCATATAGCAATATCGTATCAATACTGCAAAATATATCGCAAATATTTCCTTTGGTCAGTTAAAAATAGAATTTTTTTCTATTATTTTATGTTGTAACTATTCCTTGAAAAGTCCCTCCAGTCAGGAAAACTCGTGCTGCAAGCTACCCAAGAAAAATGAGCCAACTGTAACATCCTTCTGTAACTGTATGCTCGCTGCTCATAGGTTCACTTATACACACACACACACACACACACACACATATATATATATATATATATATATATATATATATATATATATATATACAGGGTGGGCCGTAAGTTTCCATACATAGGAAAAATAAACATTTTTTTATGGACAACCATTTTTATTTATATAATATGCTCTACATGGTTGCCATTGTTTTGAAAACACATTTCAATACGTGTTCCCCACTGTTGATGAACACGCATTAGCACAGTTGACGTTATGCTTGTAATGGCGTTGGTGATACGTTCCTTTAGATGATTTATGTCTCGTATCTTTTCCTGATACACCATGGCCTTCAAGTGCCCCCAAAGATAGAAATCAAGGGGGTGAGATCTGGGGATCTGGGAGGCCACTCCACAGGACCACGCCGACCAATCCAAGCATCCGGAAACTGCTGATCCAAATACCGACGCACGTGAAGACCATAATTTAAATTTTCCTATGTATGGAAACTTACGGCCCACCCTGTATATATATATATATATATATATATATACGCCTCGGTGGTGTAGTGGTTAGCGTCGCTGACTAGTGACTACGAATCCATCGGCCCCGGGATCGAGACCCGGTGACGGCAGCCGGTGCGCAGCAAAACCCAGCTGTTCATCCTTCCACACAATAAAGAAAGTGGTTGGTAGATAAATGGGTACCCTGGGTGCCCTAGTGGTTTAGACGCGGCTGCTGGTGGGGCGTGGTTCGGATTCCACGTTAAACTGTAGGTCTAATGTGGAGTGAAAAGCTTGACCTTCGTCAGAATGAACAATTCGGGCGGAAGCTAACCAAAGGTTATACTCAGGCCCGTAGCTAGGGGGGGGGTCGGACGACCCTCCTCCCTCGACAGGAAAAATCTACTTTTGTAACCATAGTTACAACTTATGATGTGATATTAGAATATGTAACATTATTCAGTAAATAAACATACTTTTTTTTTAAACTTCACAAATTAAACTATTCTAACTACTCAAAACCCCCTCCGCAGTAACTAGGTCGTTGCACCAAAAGGTCGGCCTTTCTGCAATTTCAACCCCCCACCTTTGTGAAGTCTTGATACTGATACTGTAGGTATTTCCCCTATTATAGTCCGCTTTATTACTGTGCAAGCTCAGCCTAAAGCCTTTTTGCATTTATGATTAAGAGAAAATGCTCCTTAATTAATAAATCACATTGAAAACCAGACTGTTAAAAGTAAAGGACAAACTCATAATAAGAGATAAATCGCGAGACAAACTCAGTTTTATGTCTTTTCTCCATAACCGGTTCACTCCATGCCAGACGGTTTGGTATCCCACCAAATGCAAAATAAGCTCGAGGCAGGTCATAAGATATGTACCTTAGCCAAGGAAAAACAGGATGAAAACGGCTTTCATACATATATACATATATATTATGAAAAGGATTTTAATTGGAATGTCAGACAGTGCATGTACGTGGTTTATCTGTAAAAATAATTGAAAAGAAATTAATTAGGTCCAGCCTATATATAAACTCTCCTTTCCTTCGACTGGAATGTCAAATGACGATGCAAATAGCCTCGTCTTACCCTCTTCAGTAGGTAAAGATTAGGCACACAAATTTTACATTTCTAAATCAAACGACGCACGCAAGACTAGCTCGGGGTCCTAGGCCTAATCGCATTATCGACAGATTGAGTAATGGCCGACACCTGTGTTAGTTTATTTTTATAACAGCAATTGATGTTACCAGAAGATTGGTTATTTAATGTCAGAAAACCACTAAGATTCTCTAAAGTTTTAAAATTTTTTATATAAAATGTCATGAAATTTATAACAGCATGACGTCATGGTATTTGATGTCGTTTTAAGGTCATTTGGAGGAGATGAGGGCATGAAGAGGCAAGTGAAGTCACCGAGGTCGCGGTGTAAAGTGTATTGGTTTTTATGATAATTTTTTAATTGTTTTCTCATAAATATTAATAATAAATTTAGTTTGATTTCATCAAAGATGGCTGGGGGCTGGGGCTATATTTTAAGAGAAGGCCTAATCTACAATACTATATAGGCTTAGGCTAAGCCTTTCAAGACTTACCTCTACAAACACAAAACGGAATGATGTTATCGGGCCCTCCTCAACGAAAACTTATTATCTTTAAATCTGGTTTTAATATCAAATATTTATAATTATTTTGGTTTTAATACCAAATATTTATAATTATGCAAAATTTCCACCTATTTAATTGGTGTACAAAAAACCGTTCTGAATAGAACCTATTCATTTAGTGAATAAACGAATACTACCTATATCTAATCAGATCACGCTTCTAGAAAATTCCATACTCTTTTCTGAAAGGAAAAACCAGCGAGACCATAAATTTACGAAAAACACCATAGCCATCAATATTTTAAGCTTCACATCCAAATCCAATGAGGTATAATAATATGTGAAGCTGCACTCAAAATCTAAGTGCCCAGTAAGCTTAAAGTAAATGTTAACAATGTTCAAAATCGTTTGAATGGAATTATTTATACGTTATAATGTGAGCGTAAAATATTACGGCCTTTTTGCGAAATCGGCCTTTTTGTAAAAAAACAAAAGGGCCGATTTAGGTTAATTGAATGCCCGGTTAGGTCAACTGTCCGCCCTTAGGTTAGGATAAGTTGTGGTATTTTCGTTATTTAACGAAAATATCACGATTTAACTCTTTTGCAAAAGGCCGTAACGAATAGATAAAGGTTGGTAGGCTTTGTCGTGACTGTTATGCGATATTCTTTTACGAACTCATTCACTATAAACTACGGGGTGTCCAAACAGAAACCACGCAGTGAATTAGAAGCTTTATATTTCATTTATTACAATAGCTTATTATTGCGTAATAAATCACGCTGTATTAATGAAACAATAAAATACGAACGCTAGGTTGTTACGAGAGTTTGAGCAATTTATTGATGTAAGTGTTCTCCTCTCTCACATTCAAGCGAAGCTAGACGCGATAATTCATGTTATAAAACACGCCCTGTATTTTATCTGCTTTTATGTCGGCGAGAAATTTCTACTAGAATGCGTGCATTTGTGCGTTTGTTTTTAATCTTTTGTCTCGGAAATAATTATCTGAAAACTTTTACACACACGTTATATCCATGATTCGCTACACATTTGCTCTTGGAATACCCTGTTCGCGCAGAATGGTTCCGCGCGATGTTTGCGATGATAACATTTTCATATTGAAATGGTAGTCCCTCTGTTAACCCTAATTTATACTCCGCGATGAACCTCGACCTTCCAAATTCGGATGCGAGACACGCAAACTGTTAACACCTAACTCTTGTTATTTCAGCTTTATGGACAAGATGGATACAGGAAAGCATTTTCCTACTTTCATTCAGCTAACAATGGCTTACAAAATATATGTAAGTTTTGTAATAAATGGAATTATTTTTAATTCCTACACACACTAGTTCTAAACCGTTTCAAATCCAACTTCCAACCATTGTTGCGAGTTGAGTTATCATTTAAACTAAACATGCTTCTAAAATCGACATCGTTGAACCCGCGTAAGAAGCTTGAAAACTTCGATGAGTTGACCGCGCAGCCTCCGAGTTTCCAGCGAAAACAAATTCAGGGCGTAAGCGTCGATTGTAGCCCATATGCCTAACGGAAGGGATTAACTTTGTGGCCCTTGCCTGGACTCGCTCCAGCCTGTCAATATATTTTCTGAGGGTGGGCGACCAGAACTGCGCAGCATACTTCAGGTGCGGCCGAACCAGGGAATTGTACAGAGAGAGCACAATCTCCTTGTTCCGAGAGAGAGAGATACAAGGACAAGAAGTACCTCAAAAGGCCTTGCGACCCATACCGAAGAGGTACCAATGACAACGGGTGCCAGGGAAAAATATATGTCTAAGCTTTGTAATAAATGGAATTATTTTTAATAGTAGGTCAGTTTTCATTCTCCAGAATTTGGGCTGGGTACCTATACCAAAGAGAGAGAGAGAGAGAGAGAGAGAGAGAGAGAGAGATCTTGCCAAAAGCGAGTTATTAAACCCATATCCCACGACTGTTTGTTACCCGTTTACCATTTGTGCCCTGCTTAAAACCGATTATTGCCGTTTACACATATTAATCGGTAACAATCGGGTTTGAAAATGTATCGAATGAGTAATTAATCGCTATTCAGCGACAAGATTTTGAAATTGATGAATTCGCAATTCCAATTCATAAATTTCCAAGTGTACCCAAGTAACCCAAGACTCGTCATTTAGACTTAATCCCTTATCCATATTATCCGATCCTACGTCTCTATTCCCATGCGTACCAGGCCCCCCTATACCTCGTGATACTAAAACGATGGCAAATTTCTTAGGTTCACCGTGTCAATTGTTAGCGACAGATCTTATATTTATTAAGATTTAACCTATGACCTATTTGTGTACGGGTCTAAATTCCATTCAAATTTATCATTAAGTAATAAAACATTTGGTATAAATGTAATGAAATTTACAATGATTCGGGAAAGCTACCACAAAATAATGACGTCACGACCACGTAACCTTGACCCTCAAGAATTTTGGTTTGGTGATAAAAGGCAAGGAACTCGTTTTTTCAGGACGAAGGCTGTTAGGCCGGGCAACACCAGGCGCCGCCAGTCTTAGAAAGTTTTACAGCCCGTTTCGAGGGAAATTTCTGAACACGTTTTTAGCTATTGCATGGACCAATACCATATTTATTACGAGTAGCTGCAAATATTCTTTCGTTTTCCCACAAACAAAAGTTTTTTCTGAAAGGGGGTGTTCGGGTGTTCGAGTGTTCGGTCTTACGCAGTTGCAGCTGTTAAAACGCTTTGAATACAAAAGGAAATAGATTAACAATCTTATACTATTATATATATAAAGTTCTCTCTTTTGTTACGTATCTATCTGTAGGATAATAACCTTTGGTTTGCTTCCGCCCGAATTGTTCATCCTGACGAAGGTCATACTTTTCACTCCACCTTAGTTAGACCTACAGTTTAACCCTTTAACGACGGATGGTACCTTAAGGTCCATCAGAAATAATAATATAAATTGTACTACAATGCCTCGTTTCTATAAATGTTTCTACGTGTTCATATATAGATGTCATTTAGTTGTCGGGGAAGGAACCCAAAATGTGTATCATTTCAGTGACTAAGTTACTAAAATATTTAGTTTTGAATAACGATTAAACCTCTACGTTCTGGTAACAAGAGTGGCCGCATATGCTGCGAACTCGTCCTTAAAGGGTTAACGTGGAATCCGAAGTCCAGCATCTTAACCACTAGGCTTTCTTTGTGTGGAAAAATAAACAACTGGGTTTTGCTGCTCGCCGCCTACCGTCACCGGGTCTCGATCTCGGGGCCAATGGATTCATAGTCAGCGACGCTAACCACTACACCACCGAAGCAGATAAGAAGTTTTGTATATTAATAGCCTAGTGCTCCACCCTGCGTAAAATAATGTCCAGAATTATATATATATATATATATATATATATATATATATATATCCCCGCAAGGGGGTTCTAAGCTCGTGCTCTTGAGTATTCTTTGTGCTCGTTTGTACGTGCTTGTTCCTGGAGGTTTCACGTGCGCCCTCCCGGCCCTAGCACCCAAGGATGATGGGGCTCGACCCTGCAGTCCTTGTCATCCTTGGTCTTTTTCCACTTCGACTGTCCCCTCCACCCTTTCTTTTTCCTCTGTCTTTCCTCTCACTTTTTCTTTGTTTTCCGCCGAGATATGCCCTTTTAAATAGAGGCGAATCGGTTCTTCCCGAACTTAAAAAAAAAAAAAAATATATATATATTATTCAACTGCAAAGAACACGCAGTATAAATAACGTAAAGAACGACGCTTGTATAGATATTCCGCGCAAACGAGAGAGAGAGAACGAAACAAATGAAAAAATGAGGTAACCACCCGGGAATCGAACCCGGGATCTTCCGATTGCCGGTCAGATGCGATGCCATTAATGGATCGCATCTGACCGGCAATCAGAAGATCCCGGGTTCGATTCCCGGGTGGTTACCTCATTTTTTCATGTTTCGTTTCTCTCTCTCGTCTTGCGCGGAATATCTCCTATACAAGCGTCGTTCTTTACGTTATATATATATATATATATATATAACAGAAATGAAAAGCACTTGCCTGATATTATAAATACGTATAGGCCTAGATATTCAGAAAAAATATTCCCGTAGATCTATTACCGGCAAGAATAAATGAATATTAAATTGTTTCATTTTTAATGTATTATGCACAGCTTTTAAAAAATTAGCATCACTCCCAGAATTAGAACAATTACGGAAGTCTTTTTATTAAAACGACAAGACTTCACGAGTAAATATCTATACTTTTACACATTTCTTTAAACGTTGCGCCTAAATCGACAAATAACGAACACAGCATCATCATTACAGCGCGCAAAACACCGTCTTTAACACAGCAACAATGTTAGAAGAATATTGTTTACTATGCGTCAGTCTGACTGAGCTAACGCTTGCGACGTTAGTGCGTTCGTTTGTACCATAGGCGCCGAGCTGGAGCTTTCTACTCTCCTCCTCCTCCTCCTCCTCCTTGTGTGTGTGTGTGTGATAAGTAATAAATAGGGGTGTAATTAACTTGCATCCTTTTAAATTTAAAAGGTTTCAGTAAAGTGTTAATTAAGGTAATTGTTTACGTTTTAGAGATTAGAGCAGTTAATATTCTCTACCATACAATGTCATCGCTTAATTAAGGGCAAAGAACACGACACAGTATACTGAAGGAACACAAATAAAAATTTTAAAAAAATTAAGAAATCCTATCGTGTATATACGTTGTTCGGGTAATAATCATCATCATCATTATTATTATTATTATTATTATTACTACAGGGTGTTCCAGAAGTCATCACCCCATCTGAAGTAGCTGTAACCTTAATTTAATTCACTACACACCACAACATAATTCTACCATAATTCTAAATAAAATTATTTCCACTTTGTACAGTGTTTGTTGTTTTATTGGTTCAAAAGTTATAAGCAAAACAAATGGGGTGATGACTTTTGGAACACCCTGTATAAAGGATATGACGAACACCATTGCAAAACATCTTAAGATTAACATAATAATAGCCACACAATCGAACCTGATTCATGTTTAGGTTTTGGGGCATCACATCATTGTTTTAAAAGCCACAGTTTCTCAATATCCCTTCACGAACGATTAACCAACGATATATATATATATATATATAGTGTATGCCAGAATAAGTAATAAAACATTCTCAGAACAAATTTGAAGCAAGCAATCTTGGTAAACATATTTACGAAAGCAGGTTAAAATTAACTTCAGACATCAATTACGAATTCACAGGAAATAATGATGGTGTCATTATTAAATACTGATTACGTCATCATGATGGTGATGACAAAATCATGCAATTATAATTAAGCCTTTTAACTAAACCCCCCCCCCCCACCACCACCACCACCACCACATATATATATATATCTTTGGTTTTGCTCCCGCTCGAATTGTTTATTCTGACAAAGGTCAAGCTTGTCACTACATCTTAGACCTACAGATTAACGTGGAATCCGAAACGCCCCACCAGCAGCCCAGCGTCTTAACCACTAGTCTACCAAACATATTTTTATTTGTGTGGAACGATGAACAGCTGGGATTTGCTGCGCGCCGGCTGCCATCACCGGGTCTCGATCCCGGGGTCGATGGATTCGTAGTCAGTGATGCTAACCACTACACCACTGAGCGCATATACAGGGTGGCCCAAAAAAAATGGCACCAATTTTGAGAAGTGATATCTCAATAACCATTCCAGCTAGGGACTTAAAAAAACAACCAAATGAAAGATAATTCTTTTCTCTTTAAATACGTATTCTATGGCTTGATGGTTATAAGCCCATATAATGCCCAAAATTGGCTTCCAAAAAATATATACAAAAAAAGTTGCGCATTTATATTTATTCCTTTTAAGTTAAACCTAATTTTCAATAAATGGCTCAATCTGCCCTCCATTATGGTCAACCACAGCCTGTAATCTCGCCCTCCATTTTGAAATTGCCTTCGAGATCGTCACTTGTGAGAGATTTTCCCATGCAGCCTGAATTCGTTCACGAAGATGGTTCACATCACGGATTTTCTGACCATGGTAGACTTCTCTCTCTAAGGCAGACCACACGAAGTAGTCAATGGGTTTAGATCTGGGTTGCATGGTGGCCAATTATTTGGTTCGATAAACCAGGACAATTATTATTGAGAAATGTTATTTTTCCTTGGCTGTATGAGATGGGGCTCCATCTTGCATGAACACAAAATCAGTGCTCGTCTCCTTGATCTCTGACAACATTGGAGACAAAATGTCATTACAGTAGTAAATTGAGTTAATTTTAACGCCTCGCTGAATAAAAATGATGGATGTTTTGTTCTCAGATGACGCTGCAAGGGAAACCATTATCGAATCTGAAAAGTGTTTTTTTTTTTCACGCAAAAGTCGTTTTGGGTCAACATGAGTTTTTGTCGCCACTGCTGCACGAACCCGATCATTTTGGGTATTTCGTGGTGTTTCGACCGTAAATCGTTTCTCATCAGAAAACCAAATTTTTTTCACAGACTCATTTGACCGAAATCTTCGCAATAGATTTTTACATCGATGGAAACGTCTTTCTTTCACAGGCTCCGATAAAGCAGTAACCTTCACCCTCTTAAATGTTTTCAACCCAAGATCTTTTCGAATTATTCGCTGTACTGATGAACGTGAAATCCCGGTTTCTTTCGCAACTTCACGTTCACTTTTACTTGTTCCCGGTTGTTCCTCTTGACTTAAAACCATTTCATTTACTTTTTCAATGTTTTCTGGCGTTCTAATACTTTTGGTCGACCACTTCCCGGACGCCGTTGACTGCTGCCGGTTTCTTTAAGTTTTTGTAAAAAATGTGCCACAGTTCTTTTTTTCCAATTTCTATTTGGAAATTCGTAAAGGATTCTGTTTAATGAATATCCTTTTTCTTCACGTAGTGCTTGTATAATGTTCTTATCAGATTCTCTCAATCCCATCTTGAGGGGTCTGGAATAGAAAAATTTCATTTAAAATTAGGATCAAGGAATAAATATAAATGCGCAACTTTTTTTTTTGTATATTTTGTTTGGAAGCCAATTTTGGGCATTATATGGGCTTATAACCATCAAGCCCTAGAATACGTATTTAAAGAGAAAAGAATTATCTTTCATTTGGTTGTTTTTTAAGTCCCTAGCTGCAGTGGTTATTGAGATATCACTTCTCAAAATTGGTGCCATTTTTTTTGGGCCACCCGGTATATATATACATTTCCATTTTTTTTTAGAGAGAGAGAGAGAGAGAGAACCACCAGTTTCATCGCGCCCGTGGAAAATGTTGGACCCTGTAACCTAACCTTCAAAAGGTTGACATGATATTTTATATGTATGTATAATTATATAGGTTACTAAATATTATTTTATGTTAAGTACTAGCTTTTCAGCTTAAATTAAGTTAGGTTAAGTTTATAAAACTAAAGTAATATATCTAACCTGTCCTATATTGGGAATTCAGCCAAGCTCAGATTTTGTAATAATAATAATAATAATAATAAATAATAATTACCAAAATAGTTTTCATCTTTTTAAAAAAATGTGTGTGTACCCTTTTAACTCTTCAACGGAACTTCCGTTTTAGTGATTTTTATTTTGGCTGATGCCAGACGATTTTATTTAGAGGACCTTTTAACTGGCATTCAGTTGGGTAAGGAAAACCCAGTCGAAGCATATATATATATATATATTAACCAGGGATTTTTTTTTTATAATAATTAAAATAGTCTAGCGAGAGCCAGAGCGAAATCATTAAAGTGGTGCATGCCCTACACGTTTAAAAGGTTCGACAAAGTTTGTATCGTGTTAAGTTTTTATTAAAAGGTTCATAAAATATAATGACATAATAACCCTTCCAGTATTAACTTCATTATTTTCAATATTATAATTATCATTCATGCACTTTAATTTTATCATTGGAGTCTCCAAACCTTCATCTCAATCCTCACCTATTTGTCCGCTGCCATGACCTTCAAGAGAGGCTTGGTGTCAGTGCGTGTGTGTGTGTGTGTGTGTGTGTATACACACATTTCGGTCGCTAATACATATGCGCGCACACACACACACACACATGTACTTATGTTTATACAGTTCAAGTGAACACTTGAAGTGCATCATATTATGTAAAGACCTGGTTTTAATAATAATAATAATAATTATTATTATGTGTCGTTAATAATGTGTTAGTTATGCGTTAGTTGAGGTAACAGAGAGAGAGAGAGAGAGAGAGAGAGAGAGAGAGAGTTACAAGGAGTTACAAGGAAAAGAAGTACCTCAAAAGGCCTTGCGGCCCATACCGAGGAGGTACCAATGGCAACGGGTGCCAGGGAAAATTTTGTCTTTCAAACTATGCTAGCAGTAGTAGAAAACTGGATAGAAAAGTAGAAGGCTCTCTCCCCACCCTCCGCTCCCTCCCTGCCAGAGGCAGGTACGGAAAAAGGTTGAAGAAAATACCTTGACCCTGGAAAAGTAGCCAAGGAAATTTTACAGGAAAGTGGAGAATATATAAATAGCTCTATATTTAGCTTGCTCACAGAGACACCGAGCAAGCGAACTCCTGCAGAGTTTTCTGAGGTTTTAATCTTAAACTATGAGTGTGTTCTGTACTTTGTCTAGCCTATTTTTAAACAGATTTACACTTTGACTGGAAACATCCTCTGAGGGAAGTTGGTTCCAGATATCAACTATTTTACAGGAAAAGAAATTTCCGCAGACTGAGGTCCTAAATGTCTTTACACACTCAAATAGTGTGCAAGATTTCGTCTAACCTTTTCTTGAACTGATCCACAGAGGAACTGTTCACAACTTCCGAAGGTAACCTGTTCCATGTGTCACAGATCTTATACGTAACGTAATTCCCACACACACTAGTCCTAAACCGTTTCAAATCCAACTTCCAACCATTGTTGCGAGTTGGGTTATCATTTAACTAAACATACTTCTAAAATCGACATCGTTGAACCCTCGTAAGAGCTTGAAAACCTCGATCAGTTGACCGCGCAGCCTCCGAGTTTCAAGCGAAAACAAGTTCAGGGCGCGTAACCGTCGATTGTAGCCCATATGCCTAACGGAAGGGATCAACTTTGTGGCCCTCGCCTGCACTCGCTCCAGCCTCTCAATATCTTTCCTGAGGGTGGGCGACCAGAACTGCACAGCATACTCCAGGTACGGCCGAACAAGGGAATTGTACAGTGAGAGCACAATCTCCTTGTTCCGAAACTGAAATTGCCTCCTGATATAACCCAATAGTTTCTGGGCTTTCTTTTCCATCTCTACACACTGTTTTGTAAACTTAAGGTC
Source organism: Bathynomus jamesi (assembly GCA_023014485.1). Classification (NCBI taxonomy): domain Eukaryota; kingdom Metazoa; phylum Arthropoda; class Malacostraca; order Isopoda; family Cirolanidae; genus Bathynomus; species Bathynomus jamesi. The sequence goes on along the minus strand of JAJOZX010000746.1, from coordinate 906,873 downwards.
GCTGCTAATTAGCACACCCAAGTCCTTTTCTAAATCAGTCACCTCGATATTACTGCCCAACATCGAGTAGTCCGACTTGGGATTGGCGTAGCCAATATGCATCACTTTGCATTTACCCAAGTTAAACGGCATTTGCCATTTTTCGGACCACTCTCCTATCCTACCTAGGTCCGCACGCAGTTCCTCGATCGCTTCGGGCGTCCCAACATTGGCCCCAAGCTTGGTGTCATCAGCGAATTTGGCGATCCGACTGACGATGCCACCGTCGATATCATTTATGTAAATGGTAAACAACAGTGGCCCCAAAACGGAACCCTGAGGAACCCCACTAGTGACCGAGGCCCAACCCGAACTAGCCCCTTTAATTACCACCCTCTGCCGCCTATTCCTTAGCCAGTTTTCAATCCACCTACCTATTTCCCCACCGATACCCAGCGCGCGCACTTTCGCCATTAGCCGGCGGTGAGGTACCTTATCAAAGGCTTTCTGAAAGTCGAGATAAAGTATATCAATCGCCCTACTCTTATCGTACTCACTCAACATGACGTGGAAAAACTCGAGCAAGTTGGTGAGACACGACCTATGCCGTCTAAACCCATGTTGGGAGTCCCCAAGCAGCTTGTAGGAATCCAAATGGTCAACGATTCTATCAGCTATTATCCTTTCTAATAATTTACCTACAACTGAAGTGAGACTAATAGGACGATAGTTCCCTGGACTTTCGTGATCCCCTTTCTTAAAGATAGGGGTCACGTTGGCCTCTCTCCAGTCACCAGGCACCTGGCCCATCTCCAACGATTTGTTGAAGACTGTAGCCAGGTGGGGAGCCACCTGGTCGCGCACTTCTCGCAAAACACTGGGGAGAAACTGGTCTGGCCCAGGAGCCTTAAACGCGCTCAGTTTGTCTATTCTATGAGCAACGACTGTCGCGGTACATCTAACACTATCCAGGTCAGCACCTTCGTGCCTCACAGCTGGCTCGGGTAGTAGAAAACTAGATAGAAAAGCATGAGGATCTCTCCCCACCCTTCCCGGCAGAGGCGGGTATGGAAAAAGGTTGAAGAAAATACCATGACCCCTGTAAAAGTAGCCACGGAAATTTCACAGGAAAGAGGGGAACATATAAATTAGCTCGAAAATTACGATATTCACACAAAGAAATCGTACACTGGAGAGCATGGCTGTTAAACTAAATACTCTTAGTATATTTGAGCTAATCGTATATCAACTGCTTGGTATAGTCTCAAAAACCTCGAACGTATGTTTTGATTTTATGCAAAATTTATACAGCTCTATTTACCTTGGTATCGGGCCAGCTAAGACCCCATGGTCCACTCCAGGTTAGCCCCAAAAGGATTAAGCAACTCTCCATGTCTACACCCAAATACGCGCTGGCAAAGTGATGAAATGTTTCTACATGAAAGGGGTTGAGACAGGAACTGAGAAAGAAAATCAGCTTTTCCACACAATGCCCTCACCCTTCACACGCACCCAGACACCCAAGAGAAGGAAAAAAAATAAATAGGGATGGCAGAAACGCAACTTTACCTCACCTTATCCATGCCTTGCATTTTTTTTTATATTTCTGTTCATTAGAAAATTATGTATTTCTACAAAATACTTATTTAGTCTATTAACAAGGCAGGCAAGTAGGTGAGCGTCTTTTCTGTAATTGGATGTTTGTCATGCGTATGTGTCTGCCAACTTTTTGAATGTCCCCGAGTTTCAACTAGCGTTTCCCGCCGTGAAAGGTGTTTATGCGGAAAGTGATATGTTGAATCGTTCATATTTCGCGGTGTTGTGCCACCACGAGAGTAGAGAAAATTTCTTTCAGGTGAGGAATATCAGTGGGAGGTCCCTGTATCTATCCCCATGTATTTGTCTCTTATGGAGAATGAAAATGTTTCGTGAGTGATCACCCGTTATTGCTACTGCGGATTCAAGAGTCTCCCACTTAAAGGTGTTCATGATGCAAGAGAGAGAGAGAGAGATTCCTCGCCTTATTTTTAGTTTAGCTAAAAAAGCTGAATTGAAGTAATGCGAAAAGGTATTAAAAAAAAAAAAGCAATTTATCGACATTTAGAAAATTTAAAAACATCTTATGACTGAATATACAGTGTCCCACAAGTTCTGTCCCAAACGAAAGGCTAATATCTTGTAAATTATGGGGCAGGACTTTGGGACCCCATATACATATACGTATATAGGGGGTTGCCCAGAAAAAGTAAGCTATTGCTTTTAAGATTTTATTTCAGTTTTATTTTTGAAAAATCTGCAACAAAGATAGAGTATATTAAAAACAAATATTATAAAGGCATATAGAAGTGCTATATATAAAAGCAAATTATTTATTTAAATCGTTATAAAAGCAAGCAGATCTTGACAATAATAAATATAATAGTTGATAAAAGCAAATAACTTACTTTTTTCTGGGCAACCCGGTATATATATATATACAGGGCGTCCCAAAAAAATGTATACACACTTTAAATACTTATAAAGGCAGTGTTTATTAAAATACATTTCATTTTCAAAATGTAATAGAATCTACAGACATTATTTAATTGTTTTGTCAACGCCTGTTTTCAAACTGACGTCCGTTCTGGTCCAGGCACTGCTGATAACGCGAAGCAATGGAATCGCAAACATCACGAAACATTTCGTTTGGTATTTGTGTGCATTCTCGTTCAATGGCTGCTCTCAATTCAGCGACTGTTGCAGGTTTTATAGCGTAGACTTTGTCTTTTAAGTATCCCCATAAAAAAAAGTCTAGTGGTGTGAGGTCTGGTGAACGCGGAGGGTATTCTACGAAACCCCTTCGTCCAATCCACATCCACATCGTGCCAAGTACCACTCGCAATACTCCACTCTTCGGTCCGGATCATCTTCATTAATAGCATGGACTAATCTTGGAATGTACAGGGGTTGGACAAAATAATATGAACACCCGCCGATTTCACGGGTTATCTTTACGGACTGCTCAGACACAAAGTAAATGGTCAAATGACTGGCAAACCTATTTAAATGCGTAACAGAGAGTGTATACGTCATGTTATAACCCTCACGTTGTTTTTACAGATCTGAGTGAATTATGAATTAGCAGTTATGAAAGACCTGTCAGACTTCCAAAGAGGGCAAATTGTCGGAGCGCAGATGGCTGGTGCATCGGTGACGAAAACCGCTCAGATGTTCAATGTATCCAGAGGAACTGTCTCTATGGTCATGTCTGCATACCAAAACCATGGAAAGACAAGCACCTACAAATGCAATAGTGGACGCATGAAGAAGCTGTGTGATTGAGACCGCCGGGTGCTAAAGCGCATTGTGACAAAGAACCATAAGACCACAGCTCCAAAAGTGACTGCAGAGCTTAACCAGCATCTTGCAAGCCCGGTATCGACCAGAACTGTACGTCGCGAGCTCCATGGAGCTGGATACCATGGGAGGGCTGCAATTGCCAAACCCTCCTTTCGCACATCAACATTGAGCGGCGCAGAAAATGGTGTAATGACCATAACAATTGGTCAATGGACCAGTGGAAGAATGTAGTCTACTCTGACGAATCCTCCTTTACGCTATTTCCATGTTCCGGTCGAGTTTACGTCTGGAGACAGCCTAAAGATGCTTATGACCCTGACTGCCTGACCCCAACCGTTAAGCATGGAGGCGGATCTGTGATGGTTTGGGCAGCAATATCGTAGAATACTCTTGGCCCAGCTGTAGTACTGCATGGTAGGGTTAACACCCAGGTCTACTGTCAATATTGGCTGACCAGGTCCATCCCATGGTCCAAACGTTGTTTCCCAATGGCGGTGCCGTCTTCCAGGATGATAATGCACCAATCCACACCGCTGGGGTCGTTAAAAACTGGTTTGAAGAGCATGTTAGTGACGTAGAACGCTTGGATTGGCCTCCACAATCCCCGGATCTTAACATTATCGAGCATCTGTGGTGTCAGTTGGAGCAGCAGGTCAGAAGCCGATTCCCACCGCCGGCGTCTTTGGCGGAACTGGAGCAGGGTTTGCTCGAAGAATGGCTGAGGATTCCTCTAGCCACTGTCCAAAAGCTGTATGAATCAATTCCCCGACGCATTGCAGCTGTTCTTGCCGCTAAAGGAGGACCAACTCCATATTAAGAATAAAAACTGCCATTTATCAAGGTGTTCATATTATTTTGTCCAACCCCTGTAACTTTTCCATTGACAGCGCTTCAAAATGCGTTGGACAGACGATTCTGAAATTCCTACCTCACGACTCGCTTGCCGCACAGATTTTCTTGGACTTTGGTGATACGTTTCCAGTACTCTTTCTTGCTTTGTGGGGCTTGTCGATGTCCGTGGTCTTCCGGAACGTTTCTTGTGGACATTCTAAACAGTTCCATCGGCTTCAAACTTATCTCTAATTCGAGTGATGGTAAGTCGCGTTGGTGGATCTGTTTGAAACTCCCTCCTAAACTGTCTTTGCACTTCAACTGCGTTTTCACACTTCCAGTAGCATTTTAGAATGAATTTCCTTTGTTCAAAGCTTAGTCTGACTGCCATTATTAATTCTAATGGGTTTAACTTGGAAAGAAAGAAACATCAATTGAGCTATCAGCTGTTAAAGTGTGTATACATTTTTTTGGGACGCCCTGTATATATATATATATATATATATATATATATATATATATATATATATATATATATATATATATATACCGGGTGTCGAGAATTATCTGTACAATTTTTGGCTGTTATTAAAAGTCAACCATGAAGTGTAGAAATTCCAGTGTTGTCCCATTTTACAGAGAATCTCATTAAATTTTTTCTGATACCACGTTTTGACAAGTTTTTTAGAAATGTACGCGAGTGACAGACATTGATGATTTAAAAGCAAGAATCACAGCTGCTATTGAGCGAATTGATGTGGATAGGATATGCTGCAGCGTACATGGCAACATTTGGAGTATCGATTGGATGTTTTGCGAATCACTAATGGTGCACATATCGAATGTTTGTAACAACGTTACTTTAATAAAAGAAACTTTTGAAAATACAGATTCTAAATAATCTTGTTCAAGAATTTTACGTGTGTTATCAAGAATTTTATTAAAAGATGAAATTGTACAGATAATGTTCGGACACACTGGAATTTCTAAAAAACTTGTCAAAACTTGGTATCAGAAAAAACTTAGAGATTCTCTGTAAAATGGGACAACACTGGAATTTCTACACTTCATGGTTGACTTTTAATAACAGCCAAAAATTGTACAGATAATTCTCGGACATCCTGTATATATATTATATATAGGGTGAGTCAAAAGTCCGGAAACATAGGAAGGATAGGAAACTTTTATTGCAAAAAGATATGTATTACAAGTAATGTTGTGAGATGTGCTATTATGTTCTCCTTTCACTTCCAGACATTTCTGGACTGTGTTTCCCCACTCGACCTGGACTCTTTCTAGGACATCGGGCTGGATTGCAGCACAGGCTAACATTAGTCCTATGTCTTATATTTACTGTATATATAACGAGTCTAATACTATATATTTTATTAAAGGTAATTTACAGCTGTTTAATGCGTATATTGCTGAATTACTTTTGTTAATGAGGAAAAAGCTGGATGTCGTATACCTAACACGAGAATAAATAATTTTGTATGTGCGAATGGTATATTACGAGTATTAAGCCTTTAGTTAAAGGTCTGGATCATCTTATAAAAATTTGCTAATTATATTCATATTATATTATATTTATTATATATTTATTTATATTATATTTATTAACATGATATTATTAACAATAAAACTAAAGTTACGTAATTCCATCCGAAAGCTGAAAGCAAATAGCTACCGTAATATTATTTTGAAAAGATATAGACGAACCAATTCAGCAATTAACCAGTCAAATTATTATTACCGCTCCTCAAGCGACGGGTGACGACTCGGGTACAAGAAAAAATCGAAGTTACTCTACTAAAGCAAACATATTTAAGGAACTTCAGATTCGGCACGAGCGAAGCTCAAAAAAAAGACATTCTTTTTCGTACTTTCTTCACTAATATCCATGGGCAGCAACTGCGGGCTAATTATGAAAAAGGTTCTGGTAGAACCCTAAATTTGCTCCATACGCTACCTCCTAGATGCTCAGTTTCAAAAATGTTCGCTAATCACAACGTCTCAAGCCTCCTTGCGGTAACAAAACTTGCTCAATACACTCTAATGCCAAGAATTCAAAACTCAGACAATCCAATTGTACAAGTTATTCATTAGTCCTTCTTTATGTCTTCCAAATTATGGACTTCTTGGTACGAAAGCATTTGTCTACAGCTCCACTTAACACCATATTGGCATTTTTATTACGTGGTATTTTACTTTTTTGGGCAGTTTTGGGGTAGTTTTTATTATTAATTTTATTATTAATTTTATTATTACTTGTTCATTACGTGTATTTTTTTCTTTTGGACTAATTTTTTTAAAGTTTTTAAACTTAGCGTTTTAATCAATCGTATCATTTACTATCTTGATTGATATTGAACACTTTTTTATGGGATTTATCTCTTGCCAATAAGGATCTCTCTCTCTCTCTCTCTCTCTCTCTCTCTCTCTCTCTCTCTCTCTCTCTCTCTCTCTCTCTCTCTCTCTCAGGAAAATAGACAAGAACTGAGAAAGAGGCAGTTTTCACATTAAGAAAACTCTCTTATCAAATTCACAAATGATAACACGGGTAAGATGATGCACAAACAAGCTGGTTAAATCACCTGGCTGGTTAATTAGTAGTCAGGAGGCCTCTTGGTTTTTAATTTTTACGCGACCTTCCGTATACAAACAGAAATAAAAAAATAAAAATTACCATAAAATGTATAAAAACACTAATAATAAAAAATGTTGTTATTATTATTAAAATAGTAAGGAAAAGCATAAGTGATTTGTTTGAATGTAAAAGAATGTAAATAAATAATACAGTCATTGCTCGAAAGAAGAGAGTAAGCAGTCACGTGACCACCAACAAAAGAGGCATGGCGGCATTTCCTCTTTAGAGAATGTTATTGCTTGAAAGCACATATCAGTCCAGCCCAGCAGCGTGTGTGTGTGTGTGTGTGTCTATTGAAAGCAACTCGAATGTGAGGCAGAAAAACGTTGAAGGTCACGTTCTTTTTATGACTAGCTCGTCGCTCGACCGGCCTCGCTGTTTTATAAAAAGTATGAAATTTCCACTTGTAAGCATACCACTGTTCACAGGCGGACGTTTTATTATTATTATTATATATATATATATATATATATATATATATATATATATATATATATACAGGGTGGGCCGTAAGTTTCCATACATAGGAAAATTTAAATACGTGCGTCGGTATTTGGATCAGCAGTTTCCGGATGCTTGGATTGGTCGGCGTGGTCCTGTGGAGTGGCCTCCCAGATCCCCAGATCTCACCCGCCTTGATTTCTATCTTTGGGGGCACTTGAAGGCCATGGTGTATCAGGAAAAGATACGAGACATAAATCATCTAAAGGAACGTATCACCAACGCCATTACAAGCATAACGTCAACTGTGCTAATGCGTGTTCATCAACAGTGGGGAACACGTATTGAAATGTGTTTTCAAAACAATGGCAACCATGTAGAGCATATTATATAAATAAAAATGGTTGTCCATAAAAAAATGTTTATTTTTCCTATGTATGGAAACTTACGGCCCACCCTGTATATATATATATATAGTTACAATAAAACGAAAACGTTTATATACAGAAGCGAGAGCTACTAGCTAGGCCTAGGGCTGTCAAGGACCCATATTAGTATTTGAGCAATGAATAAAATATTGTGTTATGCCATGGTTAGTTTTCGTTAAAGCGATTCATTAAAGTTTTCTTCGGTGTCCACTGCAGATATGGGAGGCGGTCTTTGTTTCCCCAAATATGTTCATCGGGGGTCACTATGACAGGGTTCTTGGTAAGGTGAGCTGCAGCCCGTGCACTTTACTCTCTGAAGGTGCGACGTGACATGCGGTACAATCCTCCTGCGACAAAGGTACTTCGAGCAGTGGAAAGAGTGTGTTCGTAAGAATAGATACGCACTTAACAACATAGGGCGTTTCTCGACGAATACCAGGTCAGTCTTTGGGGCATCTCAAATAGCTGCCCATACCATTGTACATAATTATCATATCGAACTGTGGGCTGCGAACGACATTCCTGAAGTGCTTGACTTGACCATTATCTTACCCATATGGGTCCGTTGGAACGAGATAATTAAAGCAAGACTAGCTCGAGAACAGAACCAGCACTTTAAAATGTCATAGGTCTATGTATCATCTCCTTGGCCGATGTTAGTTTTCGCAGTACTTGGGCGGTTGTAAGCAAGGGTTTTGCTAAGCCACATGTCCACTTTAGTCCAGTTTATGCAAAGAACATAATAGAGTTCATTGTGACAGAACTTGTTCATGAATTGGACTTCAACTGGCGATAAAAGTTTTTTTTTAAGTTTGTTCCATGACCATTGATGGCCGCCATGGTAGTTTCTTTGCTTGATGGAACCACGTGTGGATGTTATGACTGACTCCATTTTAATCCAAGATTTTTTTTTAGTTATCTGCCGCTCACTCTAACTACAGTCTGATTGTACAGTTACACGACCACGAGTTACTGACGACACATTACGAACACCAACAGCTGTACGAGGCATCTACCTCGATCTGCAAACACTCTGGACGCATAACAGACACATTCGGTTTGCTACTTAAACAAATATCTTGCCGGTAAAATCGGCTGGTCCAGTGATTTTTTCTTAGGGCTTTCTGTTCAGGCGTTCGTCAAAGGACGAACAGTATAATTTTATTACCTTAACCTAATAAGTTAAGTTAGCTTAAGTTAATTTTGTACATTTTGTCCTTTCAACGATTTGATTCGTCAACCGTTTTTGGTTGGAGGACTGCGCAACATAAATTTTAAACATAATTCAGTATAGTTAACCTTCTAAATTGTTTACCTTCAAAAAGAACGTAATAATTTAAGGCTTACTAAACTTTTAAATTCATTAATTACTTCTTCAGTTTTTTTAAAAATTTAAATTATTAAAAAGATTAAAGATAATAAAATAGTCTACATAATGCATACGAACGAACAAAGATCATACAAAACTAATTTAAGTATTTTTTTAAAAAGAAAATGCGTTTATAAATTTTAGTTTTTACGATTTAAAAATTTTCTATGCCCACTTACACACACACACATATATATATACAGGGTGGGGCAAAAGTTGCGCACCATAGGAATTTTCAGTGTTGACTATAATATTTTTTTCTTTTAGGGAGGGGATGGCTGCGAAATTAACAATAGACGAGAGGGTGAGCTTGGTTTTAATGTATGGAATATCAGGTACTACAAATCGATGAATCGGTACAGAATTTAAATTCTGTACCGATTCATCAATACAGAAAACCATTAAAACCAAGCTCACTCTCTCGTCTATTGTTAATTTCGCAGCCATCCTTTACCTAAAAGAAAAAAAATAATATATTATAGTCAACACTGAAAATTCCTACAGTGCGCAATTTTTTGCGCCATCCTGTATATACAGTATATATATATATATATATATAACATGATAATGATAATAATAATAATTTATAGGTTAGCAGAACATATATACTGATATATATATACACAGTATATGTCATGATAAAAGGTACAGTAAAATTTTGAAACAAATTATTATATCATTTAAGACGCGTTAATTATTTTTATCGTTTCCAATTATTTTTATTATGACAATAAAACTTACTCATAATATTCAGGTGATGAGATGGTTCAAAAATAAAAATAAAAAATCTCCTGTCTGGTCGGGGACTTATTACGTTACGATTATTATTCGCTAAAATTTAACTAAGATTATTGTGTTGCTCATTTATAATTCGAAATTCGAAATGTGATATCGAAATAACTTATAAAAAACCTAATATATATATATATATATATATATATTAAATAATGTATATTGAACTTAATATATTCTGACCTTGAGTTGGGTCTGACTAATATATATATATATATATATATATATAAACTATTTATCTGTTGGAGGGAGTGTTTATTTGCTTGGTTCAAGATAAATTGTCTAGCTCTGAAGATGCGCAAACACTTGTAAAAGAATTTACGTTTACAATACAGTATTATAACCAAACCGGGAGTGAAAATTAACCAATTTAAAATCCCCAAAATACTTTAAAAATGTCATTTGGTTTTTATTATTATTTTGGGGATTAAAAAAAAAAATTAATTCAATGTTTTTTCCAGAAAGTGGTTTCTCGGGAGAATATGTATCGTACAATTTAAATAAAATATACTTTCGCATTCACTTATTTCACATCCGAAAAACACCCAACGATTTCTAGTAATTTCTGGAGGTTAATATAAGCAGAGTAAAATTAAATGAATCTTAAAGCTATACATCAAACTACAAAGGTATCTTCTCTAACATATTCCAATTAAGTCTGTAATAAAATCAGTTCCTCGACCAGATCACAAAATGAAGGGCTAGGCTACGTTTCTTTTTCTTCTTTTTCCTTTCGAAGAGCGAGGTGTTTTCCCGAGTCAATTGGGAAGCCATTGTTGTAGGACTAAATAAATCTTAAGGGCGTGTTTTCTTCAACCGCTTTTTTAACTGAATGAGGAAAGTGTGGCGGCTAAAGGCGGTTTGCTCGAGGCGTCTGAATCTTAGGGAGACGAAGCCAAAACTGCGATGCGTGAAAGGAGGATGTATTCACCGACAAAAAGGGGCTAACACGTCTGCCAAACAGCCGTAAAAACGAGAGAAACAGGAAGACAACGAAGTAAAAGTCAAAAGAAACAATATAGCGAGCAATGAGAGAATAAATAATCTCATTAAATAAAATAATAGAGAAAACCCCAAATATCTAATCAAATTTTCGCTTAACTTACACTAAACTATATACAGGGTGATCACAGAGTCTGAAATCAGTGGTTTATATACGAGTATATACAGTTTACGACTAAAACAATATTTCCTACTGATTCCAGACTTTGTGGCCAGTCATGGCCCGATTTGATTCATAGATCAATAGTACTCAACCTTCTAGTGTGTGTGTGTGTGTGTGTGTGTGTGTGTGTGTGTGTGTGTGTGTGTGACCCATTTCCACAATCCCTCCAACGTCCGCGACCCCACCACCCGAAATCTAACCTAAATTGCTAAAACAAAAGAAAAAGTATTTTCAATGTGACTAAAATTTTAAACTTCATATTTTTAACAATCATAATATGTATTTACATTTTTATTTGTACGCATCTATACTAATATTTTTCAAGAAAACTATAATTTTTTTCATATTTTATGTCTCAGAGACATTGAGAAAATTGCGCAGCGACCCCATTTGGGGTCTCGCCCCTAGGTTGAGAACCGCCGCTGGTATTTAGGACAACCTTGGGTATTTTATATAAGTGTAATTGCGATTCGAAAGGGTGCCCAAGATCGGTGTAACTTTAAAACGAAGTACAAACTTGAGGTTCATCTGCGCCTAATTAATCAATACACCAGAGTTTTATGTAGGCTGCGCCTGCATATGAGGTAGAAGAAGACCGTTTGTAAAGCGACCCAACAAAAACATGTCAAAGACTACTGATACGCAGAATCTCTGACTGTGAGCCACACTGTTTTTTTTTGGTAATGGCCTAATAATAGGGTATACGTACAGGGTGATTTTTTTTATTCATCTGGACATTGCAATTGTATTCAAAATGTACAAAATGTGTTTCAAGAACGTGAATAATTTATTAAAATTATTATCAAACACGAGAAATTTATACTTTATGCAAAAACATGTTCAATATGGCCTCCTCTTTGTGCAATCACATGTCGCAACGGGATGATGAAATTGCGCAACCCCCCCCCCCCCCCCCCCCCCATGTTTCTGTTGAAGTCGAATACACTTTAGCGAAGGTACCGTCAATTCTGAAGTTTATCTTGAGGTGCTAAGGGGCAACTTTATCTTTAAAATTAATGAAGTTTGGTTTTAAGAAGATGGCACAAAGCCTCACACAGCGGATGTTGTGCTGGACTTACTGAGGGAGACGTTTGGAAAGGGAGATGTTTGGAAATAGAGTATTGTCAAACAGATTCTCTGAAATCCATGGCGGAGGTTTGTCTTGGCCACCCGTGTCTCCTGATTTAAACCCTTGCGACTATTTCTTCTGGAGACTTAAAAGAGAAAGCCTTCTCATCCAACCCAAGTACACTGGAAGTTTTGAGAGCGGCAATCGAACGAAAAGTGTATTCGATCTCAATAGACGCATTAGGGACTGTGCTGCGTAATTTCATCATCCGGTTACGACTTGTGATTACACAAAGAGGAGGCCATATTGAACGTGTTTTGGCATCAAGTGTAAATCTCCCATGTTTGATGATAATTTTAATATAGGGTTCACGTTCTTGAAACACGTTTTTAACATTTTATATACAATTGTAATGCTCAGATGAATAATAAAAAAATCACCCTGTATTTGAGGCATATGGATGTGCGACGACTCTACGCATGTACTTGCCAGTAATACAGTGTGTTACAAAATGTTTTGCGTAGACGTAATTTTGAACATGCATACATATCGACACTAATAACCAAACATAATCAAGTCTAACCTAATCTTAACCTGACGTAACCAATCCTAACTCAACCTAGTTTAACGTAATCAATTCCAAACCAACTTAGTTTAACGTAATCAAGCCTAATCAAACCTAACTTAACGTAATAAAGTCTAATTCAACCTAGCTTAAAGCCGAGCCTAACGTGATTAAGTTTAATGCAACTTAGCTTAATGTAACCAAGTTTAACTCAACCCTGCTCACATAACCGAGTCTAGCCAAACCAAAAGTAACCAAGTCAAACCATGTTTAACCTAACTTAACTAAACCCAGGCCAACTTAATTTAAACCACGCAAACAATTTGTCGACAAAATGTCTAGTCGACAAAGTGTGGCAGAGGCGGTATTTTTAGAACTTTATGAAACAGTACACGCAACCCTCCACTCACTCATTCACTCGGGTACTTAACCTAAAAAAAATAATAGAGAACACTCACTGTTCGTGTCTCTTCTTCAGGCCTTCGACCTGATGTTTGATTTGCGTCTGCGTGGGAGGAGAGATGTCAGAGAGGTACTCCTTAACGGGCTCAGAATGTTCCTCCACACTCTCCACCTCTTCCTCCAAGTCTTCAGCTTCCTCTTCCAAAGTCTGTGAATGAGAGTGAACACGGGTTAAAATAAAAAGGAACTCTCTCCTTCATCAAATTCACTAATGAGCTGGCATCCCGCTGAATAATATAGGAAAATGCTGAAGATTGGTTAAGAAAAAATGTTTATATATCTTCTATGGGCGGCGCTTTTGCGGGCATTCGCCCTTGGCCCCTCCTTCCTGCATAACAAAAAAAAAATATATATATATATTATCGAGTTAAATTAATTCTGAAAGAAAAAGTAGGGAGAAAAATTAAATATATAATGACTAGCGCTTTTGTATTTATTTCGCAACAATAAATCCCAACGTTGAAAATGTGTTAAAAAATTAACACAAAAGCGCTTGGTCATTAAAATCTACATTCGCAATCTATTTCTCTTTTTTCTATATACAGAGGGTTGACAAAAGTAAATAGACACCTTTAATTTTTTTTTTTCATTTTTTATTTGATTATAAAAGTGAATAAATAAGAAAAGATTGATTGAATGAATATATTTAGAATGGTGTCGCTTTCCCTATTCCATTATGTAAAACTGACACACGTTCTGGCATTCCATTGATGAGCTTTCCCATTTGTTCTTGAGGACAATCATCGTGGTGTCCACTTTTGTCAACCCTCTGATATATACATACTGTAGTGTATATATGGGTGTGTGGGCGGCATGAATGTGGCTGGAATTCGAGTGTGATTTGTGAGTGGGCTAACATTTCGTCAAGACATTCTATCGACACATTTTGTTTCTTGGGGAGGAGGTAAATTAGGTCGAGTTAAGATAATAGAAATACCTAAAAAACGTTCCACCCATGAAATATATTATATAAGCTTGCAGAATATAAATGAATACGTAGTGAAATGACTAGATTTTTCATACGCACCCATCGTATAAAAAAAAAAAAGATGGTTCCTTAGAATTCAAAATATGTTAAAATCACCTGATAATTTTTTTTATGCCTTACGTGATAAATTATACCTACAATAAAGAAACAAAAGTTACATTCTTACATCTTCATTTATCACCAGCAAAAAAAAAATTACAAAAAAAAATGTACTTCTCAATTAAGAAATAATTTACGAGTATTTTTCACTCCGTTGCGAAATTCCAACAGAAAACATTTTTTTTTTTTTTTTTGAGAGCTTTTTTGTTTTTTTTCTTTTTCTTTTTACAAAAACTTGCACAGACATTCGATAATAAACAAAACTGTTCATTTAGCAAGAATTGTCTACCATTATTTAATTAATTTATTTATATATATAAAATAAATTATGGAAATTATTTTAAAAACTACAAAATATTACTCATAATTTCCATCTTGGAAATGACTCGACACGATGTTTAGGACAGGTTGAAGTTATTTTTAATGAGATTGCTCTTTGGGCTTTTTTCATTTTACATATATAGGGCTTTATAACCCCCCACCCCCACCCTTATACTTCCCGCTGACTACGCCTTTGCTTTACGTTGCATTGTTTTAAATATGTCTAAAAATAGACTGCTTTAACAATTCGGCCAAAAAAGCGCCGATTTAAATAAACAAAAAAGTGACATCATTCGGGCAAAATGAAGAATGATTTCATTGCGCTCATTATCGAGCATTTGGCAGCACGCACGCATGCGCAGAAGGTGTATAAACATGGGAAATATGCCTAATGAATAATAACCAAAATGCATTACAATGCTATGAACTTAAATGATGTGTGTGTATATATATATATATATTGCATCATTTTATCTATTAATCATAGGAAAAAATATAGAACGACCTTTAAAGTAAATTCCAATGATTATGGCACATTTATTACAATCTGCAACAATTTTTTCGCAAACTGTAACATTTTCTTTTAATGGGACACTCAATTTTTCTTTTCAATTTATGATTATTACCTCCGAAATATTTTAAAATTTTAAATTAAAAATCTAGCAACATCCGGCAATGACCCACAAACCCCAAAAGATATTTACAATTTACACTGTTTATCAATGAACAGAAATGACAGCTATCAAATGGATGCTGTCAACGAGGGGTAATGATTTAAGGGCAATTTGTTTTACCACTTGTCATCCATTGAAGTTGTAGGTCAGCTATGTCCCTGTAAGAACTAGATTTACAGATTTTACGGAAGTTACAGGCTAACCAAGACCCTATGATCTACTAGAAAGAGAATGACGTTTCTTAAGGAAATGAAAAATCCAGATTTAACAGAAGTTATGGTTAATATATTGCCTCGATGAAGGTGAATTTTCTTAACAAACTTTACAAATAAAAATATTTTTGGAGCTATTGAAGAATAGGGACCCCAGCCTTCTTTAGTTAGCTTTATGAGGCTAACTAACGAAAATATCATGACCTAACCTAACCAATCGTCAAGAGCGTACAGTTAACCTAACGATCGGTTAGGTTAGGTCGTGATATTTTCGTTAGTTAGCCTTATAAGCCTAACTAAAGAAGGCTGGGGTGCCTATTCTTCAATAGCTCCATATTTTTCCCCGCTCTTTCTCTCTCTCTTTCTCTAAAAAAAAACCCCCAAAATCATTCCTTTGTGACGGCCCATTTTTCATTACGATACGAATTTATCCATCCATCCATACCTGGCTCTGCACCAGTTAAAATAATTACAGTAATTTTCTGGCTTTGTTGAGTACAAAAAACTTATTTCTATAGAGTCTATTTAATAAAATAATTATTTTCATTATTTGGTATTTGGGACAAACTTGTTTTTAAAGACTTACATACAGTGACCTTTTCATTGTATAATATTTAATAAATAAACGAAATTGATTTTGATTTTAACAACTGATTTCTTCACAACAACCTTCTTAGTGTATACCAGCGTTCATATATACGAAGTTGGGTCTCTTCATGAGTCTGATACATGGGTGACCGACCTCTCCATTCGGGTGATGTAGCAACCAGCGCTTCGGATTGCACGTTAAATAGGTTCCCCCTGTCACATGACCCTGTTAACTTTTGGCACGAGGTTTGAATCATGCAGTTAACAAAAATAACAACAGTAAAATTTGGGTCGGTGTGAATGTCTTTCCTTGACAGCTATCAAGGACGAAAATCGAAACGAGAAAATAGATTGTATCTCCCGGGAAATCGAATCCAGGAATGGATTATCTGTCTTGGCGAAGTGTTACTCCCTTTTGACAGAGAAATTACTCTGACGAACAAAAAATATTTTTTAGCTTTATCTACCGTGAACGGGTAACCGGTTGTATTTACCCGTAATAAGCTCCCTCCATGAATCCTAACTATATACAGCATATGAGTAGCTTCAACTAGTGTACTGCAGTAACCCATAAGCAGGAAACCCACGCCCTTTGTGAATATAGATTCTCAATCTTAATCATGTGCCTGTAAAAGTAGGGACCCCGTTTTCTAGTAGCACAAGAGGCTAAACGTTCATTAAAGTAGTGGGTTAGCTATAGATTCACACACACACACAGTGTATATATATAGTCTTCCTCTGTATACATGGTCGCTGTATAAGGTTTCATGTATAGTGAATTTTTCTCATTACTATAGAAATCTTTAGTGAAAGGATACACACTAAATCAACTTCTTCCTGAACTGCATGGATTTCTTAAGCCCTTTAACAAACCAACCAAATCCACTATATACAGAATACGTCATCAATCTCGCTCTCAACAATAAAAACTATCCAACGAGTTGAAAATCAAAGGTATACGGCATTTGCTAAGCGAGTAACCCTCTGTTTATTGTCTCATTAGACACCAAACAATATATCAACTACTCTTACAAAAATAAACATCTTTGTAAACTACATATAGTTTTTTAAAAAGGCACAATGCACCGTAAACATGGCCCTGTAGGAGTTTCATTCGCAGTAGATATCAATGTACAGAAGGTTGACAAAAGTAAATAGACACCACGATGATCGTCCTCATGAACAAATGGTAAAACTCATCATTGGAATGCCAGAACGCGCGTGTGTCAACTTTACATATGCGAAGGGGAAAACAACTCTATTCTAAATACGTAAATCCAATAAATCTAGTATGATTTATCGACTTCTATCATCAATTCAAGAACTATGGGAAAACCGAGGGTGTCTATTTACTTTTGTCAACCTTCTATATACACTGGTTTTAACGAGGATATTTGCAGTGAATTTACGCGTAAAATGTCAAAGGAAAAGCACTGCAAATGAATATTAATACGTCCTGCGTGGGAATGGCATTACAGTATAATTGAGGAAGCGCTAATTTTCACTAGAAGACCTTCCTAACATTTATTTTTCCTGATGAAAAACAAAAGTCAGATCAAAAGTCAGATTTTTTTTAACTGATGTATTATTTGTGACGCGTTTCTACGTAAAAAGTATTTTTTGCGTTTATTTTCATACATCTGTATACTTATAGGTTAATTGCCGGAGCCCGTAACTCAGTGGGTAACGCCGTTTCTTTATGAGCGAAGTGGACACTGAGATCGGGGGGCTAGATTGATTAGGTTAGGTTAATAATTAAGGCCCTAAAGACTCTGTCTCTGAACACTATCTGGATAGTAAAATTTTACCTCCCATTCCTTTGAATGGAATTAATAATTCAAATACACGTTTTTTGTTTCTTTTAGTGATGATGGGAGAAGGTAGAGTTCCCGAAACATTCGCAATGTACGTTATGAAGAACTAAAAGATGTTTCGAGCTATGTCATTCTTATTCATTAACAAAAGGGAAAAAGAATACAGGGTGTACAAAGTCCTTTCCCGATTACAAAACTTTAATTACGTGAAATACAAAGACGACGCAGTAATGCTTTGTTTCGCCGTTGTTGCACGATACTTCGTTTATATTATGTTTCTCATTAAATCTAAACGCGCGCGCGCCGTTAGTTACACGTAGCGCATCCGAGCGAAATTAGAGTTCACGCCATACGTTCGCTAGCGTATCTTTCGTGACACTGTTGATGGCATCGCAAATCCTCGCACGAAGAGTGTCAATGTCAGCAACTGGAGTATGGTACACGCACGTAATCCTTTAAGTGGACATATCCTCGCGGGAAGAAGTCCAGGGGCGGGTTGTCGGGGGATCGTGGAGGCCATGGCACCAACCCGTCGCGCCCAATCCATCTTCCGGGAAAAATCGGTGTGAACTCACGCACTAACAAACCCCAGTGTTGAGATTTAATGAGAACATATTGAACTTGATGCGTTATGCAACAACATGCAAAACAAAGCATTACTCTCTTTTCTTTGGATTTCATGTAATTATTAAATTTTATAATCGGGAAAGGACTTTGTGTACACTCTATATATCCTTCAATAAATTGCACACACACACACACACACACAATATATATATATATATATTATATATATATATATATATATATATATATACACCAGCGTACAAAAGTGAAATAAAAAATGTAATAACTCCTTCTAAATATATAAAATAAGAAAAAAAAAATGGGGCGTTTTTTTTTTTCCCCCAAAAATAATTTTCGAATGAAATCATAATTTTAAATAAAAATAAATTCTGGTTCTACTTTCCCCAGACATTATTTATTTAGGGTAAAAAAAATATTAAAAAGGTGTTTATTGCTTGTTTACACCAGTTAAAATTCATTCTCTCTCTCTCATATTTTTTTTATGAAGTTATTTCTTGGTTATATAACGTCTCTCAAATGCGTTCCCTACGTATATACTGTACGTATGTGAAATATATAATAACTTAATAAACAATGCGGTATTGATGGTGGTGTTACTGAGCATCTGAAATATAGTAGTGATAGAATAGTGCCTTTGTTAGCTACAGTATGTATTTTACGGGTTTACTGATACATGGTGTTTTGCCAATTTGGTTTAAGAAAAGAAACGTAGTACCGACATGCGTGTACGAGCCCTGAAGGGGATGATCTGCGCGCGCACTAACCTCCGTGGATGAAAATGATTCACACCAATTAAGCCAACGGCACTCTTAGAAACAATGCCTCATTCCCACCGGGTTTCCACGAATATTACTCTTGAAACACGGCATTGATAAAAACAGTCAAATTACAAATGACAAATTCGAAGGTTCAAAAACAAATGTTTTATTCACTATAACTAAAAATCTGCTAGTCACCATCATGAAAGAGACCAGAAATAAATTTCGCACAAAGCATAGATTCATATCAGTTACTGTGGTACCTTTTAAAAAAAAAATCCTTTAATAATAAGTAACAATTAGTAAAAAGGTTAAATCTGACAAGCTATTAATAATAATAATAATAATAATAATAATAATAATTAATAAGTGAAATAAGTATATTTATACGAAATTATTATTATATTTATAATCACAATTTCAAGCCAACTTTGTTTTGAGTTCCAGTAATGGTTGAAGGGGTTGTTTACCCTCCTTTACAACATCTATAAAGGTTACATAACGGAGGGGACCTACAGCTTTACGTAGAGTCTGAATTATCTCAAGGTCACTACATAATCTGGACGTAGAGGACGGTTCCCCAACCAACTACAGGGTGTTCATAAATGATTACCTTGATTAAAGCATGCTATAACTTTTAAATAAACACTCGTATTCAAACACAGTTTTAATCATAAGTAGATAAACATACAAAGTTTTGATACATAGTTAATGAACTTAATAAGCTTCCACATTTGCACCCCTAGTGGCAGGTAAAATGTCGTAAAATGTCTCTGTTTCCGCAACTGTGTACCTGGATATGCTCACCAATTACGCCATCCCCCAGCTGCAGGACAGGCAGCCAACAGTCATCTTCCAACAAGATGGGGCACCCCCTCATTGGGCGCATGTTCTTCGTGAAACTCTCGACGCAACATTTCCAAATCGATGGATTGGCAGGACGGGCCAATCCCATGGCCCCCAAGGTCATCAGACATTACCCCGCTGGATTTCTTTCTCTGGGGTCATGTTAAAGATTTGGTTTATGCAACAGTTGTTCCAGATATCAGGACATTGCTGGATTTCTTTCTCTGGGGTCATGTTAAAGAGTTGGTTTATGCAACAGTTGTTCCAGATATCAGGACATTGCGAGAACGCATTACGGATGCAATTGCAACAGTTAACCCACAAATGTTGAAAAATGTGTGGCGTGAGTGTGAATACCGTTTAGACATTTTACGTGCCACTAGGGGTGCGCGTGTGGAAGCTTATTAAGTTCATCAACTATGTATCAAAACTTTGTACGTTTATCTACTTATGATTAAAACTGTGTTTGAATACGAGTGTTTATTTAAAAGTTATAGCATGCTTTAATCAGGGTAATCATTTATGGACACCCTATACTATCACATCCACTGTCGCTTAGCTTCGTTGATCTACGGAAGGGTTGTTACGACATTGGTTACGAAGTAGCCTTAGCATAGGGTGTTATCAAATTATGTTTCATAAATACATATTCAGGATGTCAAAGTGAACAAAAAAGTTCCTCTGAACATAATTCAGCAATCGCTTCCTTTCCGAGATACATTGCTCGTTTGCCGAGAACGATCCAATTAAAATGAAGGTCATTAAAGTTTATCAAAGTTTATTTACAGCAAGTGCTCAAAATGGTTTCCCCGCATCGGAGTACATGCTTCAACGCGTCGTTGAAAATTTTGCCGCATGCGTTCGAAAACACCTACATGGTTGCGTATTGTTTCTGGACAATCTTAAAAACGCTGCCACAATTCATCCGTGTTATTAACTTCTCGAGCATAAACAAGATTTTTTAAATAACCCCTCAAGAAAGAGTAAATTGCATTTAGGTCCGGAGGCCTGGGTGGTCAAGCGACGAGACCATGCCACCCAATCCACCGCTGAGGATATTCTTCATTCAGAAAATTTCTAACAGCAATAGTATTTTCGTAAACTTTAATGACTGTCATTTTAATTGGATTGTGCTCGGCAAAAAACCAAAATATATCTCGGAAACGAAGCGATTGTGGATTTACGTTTATAGGAACTTTTTTGTTCACTTTGACGTCCTGAATATGTATATCAATTTATGAAACAATTTGATAAAACGCTGTATATAAATATAAAGATGTATTTCGATTTTGTATGATTAACGGAAGCACTTTCGAATAAGTGCGAAAAACCCCTAAATTTAAATAGCAAATTCTAACCGATGAAGCACAAACCAGAGAAGCCAACAACGCGTTTATACGTGTATCATAATACAAAATAGAGCAGCTTGGTAGAGTGGTGATATCCCCAAATTATGAATATGTGAAAATCATGATTATCTCTCTTAACTTCATCTAACTTATAAGACAATCTAAAAAAATATGACGACATAACCTAACCCAGCACAAACCAGAGAAGCCAACAACGCTTTTATACATGTATCATAATACAAGATAGAGCAGCTTGGTAGAGTGGTGATATCCCCAAATTATGAATATGTGAAAATCATGATTATCTCTCTTAACTTCATCTAACTTATAAGACAATCTAAAAAAATATGACGACATAACCTAACTCATATGAACGCGTCAATAATTCCGACCTATACCTAGAATTTGGTAGATCTACTATACTTTTTGAAGAAGTAAAATTCAATATGGTGTTCACACTGCATCGTATCCAGCCCATACTGTACACCCACACACTACCCAAATAGAAAATCTGAAGCAATATGTACAATTCGGGTAACAATAATGATTTTCAGTTCTCCAACAGTAAATATCATATTCCGTGGAGACTTTAATTTTCCATTCCTGAAATATTTCCCTCGAGCAACACCGAAAAAGACCAGACTTGGAAACGGAAATGCCGCCGACATTCAAGGACAAATTTGTGCCGATACGAGTTAACTGACTATAGAATAAAAAATAACCGTTTTAGATCTTCTAATCACGGATACGCCTAATAACGTGATCGGTAAACGCTCCCATCCCACGATCAAGACAAAAAAATATAATAAAAATAACGAGAGAATGGCATAAGTGGTATGACAAACTTTTTCAAACTTCATAAACCAAGCACTGACTACCCCGCAATCGAGAGTTTCATCACTTGACTTGGAGTCTAAGCAAAAACGTTTTATTCTCTCGACGAAAGAACGTTAGAAAAGTTAAACACTTAATACAGGGTGTTCAAAACAAAATTATAGAATAAATTACAACCTTCATTATATATACACATTTCATTTACTCATGACATTTATTTATTTTGCTTCATTTCGTATGACCTTTTCTGTTAAAATTATTGGCTCTTCCTCTGTCAGAACAATGCGACGGTGTGAAAACCTAATTATACCCTCAACAAGCCGTATAAAAAGAAAAAAATCTCGCATAATCTAAATCCCAATCCCGAAACCTTGATTTTTTTTTTTCAAGAAAACACAGATAAGGTATAGAGTATATAGACAATGCATTGCGCAATTTGTTTTGGAACACACTCTATAATAAAAAGGGTGGGTAAAACCTGAAGAAAAATGAGGGCTCTATCGGAAGAACGAGAAAACTTTGTCATCGCAAAGCTAAAAAAATTAACACTAACACACACACACACACACACGACAGAGAAAATGCTGACAGAGAAATTGGAATTTTTTGAGTCATGTAAGCACCTCATGATGAAAACTGAAGCATTCAGCAAAAGAGAGAAAGATGACTGTAACTGAAGCCATTAAAATCAATCTAAAATATTTTTTCTTTGAGAGGATTGAAACAAAGACGAAGTAGTTGCTGAACTTTTTAATAGAAGTCTATAAACTCGTTAACGAATAAGAAAGATGCGTACACTATGTAAAGAACAGAGTATGAAACGACTTTAGGTGTTGCAAATCTAGAAAAAAAAAAGACGATAAAGACAACTAGTTATAGCTTTTTTTTAGGAAGAAAATAAAGATGGAAACCTAATGGAAGCTGCTTTTACTCCAGATGATCAATGAGGTGGTGATGACCACTCGTAGCTAGATCTGATTTGTGGAGGGCACGTGGTGTATTTTTCATTAAAAAGTGCAAACACGGAGCAAAACGTTTCCATAAATCAACGTTTTCTTTTTTTTTTAGGATGTCTCGAAACTTCACGAAAATAACCAAAATAAGTAATTGAAAATTAAAAAATTATTGAACTATGCAAATTTCAAATGAAACAAAAATTCGCCATTTTATTAGTCAGTACGGAAGCTGCATAGGATCAATGGTGTCAGGGGGGACTGGGAGACGAAAATTCTCCGGGATGCCACGAAAAAAGAACAGATGGCATTAGGGTGCCTTGAGCCAGAAAAGGTTGTGAATTACTACCATACAGGGTAAGGAGAAACTCCATAAAACACCAGAGGAAGTGATTACTCAACGAACAAAATTTACGGAGCGATGGTATTGACCCATAAAAATATTTGACCGAAATATTGGAGAGATCAAACTCAAACTACACGACTGCATGAACAAAAATCCGTTATGGATTCAAAGAACGACGTTTAATCTTAGAATTCTATACCATAACAAAATGCTCTCGTAGAAAACGCAAACTATGACGTAATATAAATAACGATTTTTACCAATGCTTTTAATCAATGCGACTTCCGAATAGCACCGGCACGGCAAAAGATATCGATGTAACGGGAAAAGTAGGACACTGGATCTATACTTTTCTAACATAAAATCAAGTTGCGTACGCACAAGGAATTTTATTACCAGAGTGAGAACTTTGAAGTTTATAATTCAGTGCCACGAGGAATAAGCATTATCACAACGTTTACTTGCATATTTCTAACTGATATAAAACCTCAAAATTAACTAGAATGAGTCAGTATCTTTTACAGACGACATCAACTCGAGTAAAACTACGTGTAAAGACTCCAGAAGAAATACAAATCTACGGAAAACCTTTACAAAAAGTATATAAAATTTAACATTGCTAAATTATACAGGTTCCAATGCGTGAAACCAGTGAATGATAAGGATGAATTATTGTTTACCATATGAACGCGGATTACTAACAGATCGACAAGCAAATTAAGGGATTATAGGAGTAACCATGACGCGCAAACGATACAAAATCACGAGAATATTATAGTAAATAAATAAAATTGAATCATTATACCGTAATGATTAAGAAAGAAGATAGAGTCCTCGAATGCAGACAGGAAAGCATTGTTGCTTCTCACGTCAAAAATTCTGACGATGCCTAAACTAGAAAACTGCTTGATGCTTCACAGTTCCATATCAACACGAGTATAATTTCATTCTCTAGAAAAACTGCAAAGACATTTGAAATTTAAGCAACTAGAGCAGCAGTGTTTCTTTCACTAGCAAGAGCGTCGCTAAATTTCATGAAAATGACGAATAAAAGTGGCTGAAAATTGTTATTGATGATACTGAAATTTCATGATGATACGAAATTTCAAAAGAAACAAGACATTCGCAATTTATTACGTCCACAATGAGGACGAAAAACTCTCCGGATGCTGCGAAAGAACAAATAGCATTGGGGTGCCTTGAGGCAGAAAAGGTCGAGAACCACGGATATAGATTTTAGACTCGCGGGAAAGGTTACGAAGAATTAGGCCTGAACTGAGTGAAGGAGATATTTTATGATTACGCAGGAAAAATAATGTGTGGTATCTATACCTGGAGGCCAGGACTGCCAGACAAAAGACTACCTCTCCCTCTGAAGGAAAGTGTTTTTTTTGCCGTCAGAGGACGACAATCTTTAACCTAATACCGAAGGAACTAAAAAACACAACCAAAGTCGACAGGAACACTTGAAGGAAAACAAGACACCTTAAAGGGATGGAAAGCGGAGAGGAACAATTCTCTCTTCCATCAAGTTATCCTAAAGGTAAGACGTCAGGCTTCAATTCCGAAAGGAGTTAATAAATTCGCAAGAAACTGCTACAGTTGGTTACCTCATGATTTTTAACTAAAATGTATAACAACAAAACAGCCCTGGTTTTCTCGTTTAAAAATATCAATTTACATAATAAAGAATCAAAGAAGCATTTCTAAATATAAATGAATACCCCTACCCGGTGCCTACCCTTTTCCCTCCCCAACCCCAGTCCGATAAATAAATACACATGAATATTTAAGGTCACACCGACAAGCACGTACACATCTTTTGACCAAAATCTCCACCCACGCGCATGCGTCTACCGAACGCTATGACGTCACAGCCATTTCGGGATCAGAGAGAAATCACTGGATACACTCGCATCAAGTACGATCTTTCTTTACAAATATCCTTGAAAACACCCTCCCACCCTTAAACAAAAAACCCGAGAGTGCATAATTAATCAATAAAACTCTTTAAATTTCATGATAATATTTCATATGAAGTAAAGACATGATGGCAACACGATGAAAAGAGTAAAATGCAAAACGTTTACAATCCTCTGCCAGATGAACTTTGTGTGTGTGTGTGTGTGTGTGTACTTAAGACAAACCATGACAAGCGAAAAGCCACCTTTAAAGCCTCGCCACCGCCACCCCACCCCCAGCTGTTTGTCTGTGTCCCTGAAATTTACACACTAAATTTATTCAAGGAACGAAATGAAAATTATAAATGAGCAGCGATCAAACGGATTGCTCCCCCCGCCCTCTCTCAATTATCATTTATAAAATTATATTGTATAGCCTTGACCAGAGGTATTACAGTATTACACACACTAAAAACTGTTAAATTCGAAATACTCGTATATGCCAGGTAAAAATTCTACCGAACATGAACTAGAGACAATACATCCTCATGGAAACAATATTTTAGGAGTTACAGGCACATGTCACGCTCTGAAAACTGGTCGATAATTCGTTAACAAAGAGAGGTAGAAATAATATGAACACTTTTTGTTCAATATTTATACTAATTCATGTGGAAATTAATGAATATTAGAGGATTCTTGTCTTATTTTTTGATGAAGGTAATTAGTTCGTTCATATACAAATACCCAAAACGAGGAAACTAAAAGAAGGAGAGAGAGAGAGAGAGAGAGAGAGAGAGAGAGAGAGAGAGAGAGAGAGAGAGAGAGAGAGAGAGAGAGAGAATGGATTCACTTCCTTGGTTTCAACCAAGTTCCTGTTGAGAAGAAACTTAAATGGCCTTACAGGGGTGGATCCAAAAGCCTTTCTGCCGGGCTTTGGGGGGGGGGGGGGGGACAGATATTGTTCAGAGGGGACCTAGGTTTCCTTTATTTTGGCTAAAAAATGACACCTACGGTAGGTGTCACTTTCTGTGTGAAAATTCAGTGACATACACATATAATACTATATCCTCTTCCTACAAGTACTCTGATAATTGCAAGTTGGACTGGTGAAGCTCGCAACTCCACTAAAAAGTTGACGCACCAAAGACTCGCTTTGGGCTATGATAAACTCGTTAAGTTCCCAGTATTAAACAGCAACGCAAGAAATGTAATTTCAACAAAATTTTATTTCTATTTTATGAGTTAAAACATATACATAAAAAAAAATAAACATAAAAATACGACAAATTGAAAAAATGGTAGTTTTCTTGAATTATATATGAGCGAGCCCCCCTCTGGCCCCCTGGATCTGCCCCTGCCTCGATGTGTGGTTCACGCAACCTTGAAACGGTGCTACCAAGGTACAAAATCGTATACAAACGAGTATTGTAGTGATAGAAAAAGTAGTGCAATCGATCGTGAGGGCTTTCGTCTGTGAAAGATCGCCAAAAAACATTTGATTTTTCTAACGACCTACGATCAAATGGAACTAAGATTTCAGACCGAACTGTTAGGAGGACCGAGAAGGTTAAATGGAAATAGTCTGAAAGGGTTCAAAGCTAGGGAGAAGCTTTGGCCCTCAGAAAGCAACAATAAGAAGAGGCTTTGATGGTAGAGAAATCACAAACTAAACATTCGACGACTGGACATAGGTTCTTTACGTACGTGTAAGATCAAGTCTTGAAGCCTCCTGTGCTAAAAGAAAAAATATATCCTCCTCTCACTTGTAATGAAGGATATTCTAGCAAGATTCCTGTTACTTGGCGCGTTACCAAGAGGTGGTTTTACTACAACGAAGTATCGCTTCTCAACTGGTGACAACAGTCACCAGTTTTAGGGATCGGAGGGTGGGGATCGAAGTCTTTGAGGCTTCCTCTTGTCCTTGTAACGTGAACCCAATTTAACATTTATAGACAATTTTGGGAAAAGTGTCAGGAAACACAAATAATGTACACTTAAAAGTAATGGACGAATAGGGACAGGATTAGCGATTACACTCGTAAGTAGTTTGTCGAAAGTATGCCCAGAAGGGTCCAAGCAGTGATTCAGGCAAATGAAATCACTACCCAAACCCAGTGCGTTTCATTTCGCTGATTTTACCAACGGTGTAGACTTATAAACACGGAAATAACTCGTGTTTAAAAGAACTGTTAAATTATCCAGATGTCATCATAGTTATTCATATTTTGGAGTTTTCTTCTTACAGTAAAACCGAAGCCAGGAGAAATATGTCGTGTGTGTGTGTGTGTGTGTGTGTGTGTGTGCAACTGGGCATAAGTGATTGTATAATAATTCAGATAAAAAAATTTCCGGTAATTTTTTTTTTGTGAGGAAACATTTTTGGTACCTCGGGATATTAAAAAATTTATATAAAAACTTAAAACATTTTTAATGTCGGGAAAAAGATGTTAGTTCTGATTACGTTAGGTTACACTAGGTTAGTTAAGGTTAGGCTAGATTAGTGAGTACCTCACTATTTAATGATTAACAGAAAATAACCTTCGAGCCCTCAATTGCTTCAGAAACACTTATCACGCCCTTCTCGGTTCGAAGCCACTAAGGTTAGGTTAAATTAAATAGGATTTCATTAATTAGTTTGGATATATTGACTTAAAAAAGTTGGTGCCTCGCTTATGCGGAGATGCACGCGCACGCGCACGTGTGTGTGTGTGTGTGTGTGTGTGTGTGTTAACGAAAGACAGTTACATTAAATTTCCAACGTCTTTCAAAATTTAAAAATACCAACAGAAATATTAAGTCACTGTGCTTACATCGATACAAAAATGAACGTAGAAAAAATATGAATATTTTATACTCACTTCAAGAATTTCTTTGGTGTCTTCCATATCCTCCGAGGGACTTAAGCCATCATCAATTTCTTGACACCTTTGTTCTATGCCGTACAAGCCCGCCGTCAGAGTCCTAACAGCGACGTCGTAATCCTGCCATTTACTGATCATCGTCCGAACGGATTCCCTTTGAACGTCTACTTCCTCAAGAACGGCTTTCCAGTCTTTGGTAACGCAGATCAACTCGTTACCAATCCTCTGTTGACTAGATTTCACAGCTTTCTGAAGCAGTTCATTTGCTTTATCGGAATAATTTTGGATGGTAGTGTTTTGTCCATAAAGTTTGCTACGTTCTTCGTCAATTCGCTGTAAATTATTTCTTAAAGACGCGATACTCATTCCTACCGATGTTTGACCAAGTTTGGCACGAGCTTTGTTGATAAGTTCCTGCGCGGATTCTAGTTTCTTCTTGTAATCAACTACGAGTTGAACGTTCTTTTCCAAGACGCTTCTGCGTTCTCGTGCAACGCTTGAAACTTCGTCTAAACCTCTCGTTAATTCTTGGAGTTCCTCAGTTAACTGTTCTTGATCTTCGGTAGCTAATGATGGAACGATTCGTTCTGCGGTTTGGCTCAACTGTTTCAACGACTCTCCGATGAGGGTCTGGCTAGAAAAGAAGGCAAGATGCTCTTCCAGTTCGCTTCTTATATTTTCATAGTCTACTCCTCCTTCTGTATCATCCTGTCGGGCGTCTGCAATCCATTTCTTGATCTTTGTACGAAACTCTCCGTAATCGTCACGAAGCATTTTAGCATCGTTTAGATATTTGAGTCTACTCTCAAGTTCCAGTGGGTACGTCGATAATACCAAATTAGCCTCGGATAAACGTTCTTGTAGCAAATAAGGGAGACCGGTTTCTTTCTTAGCTCTGTCAACGATGGCCTTGATCTTTTGCAATTGATCTTCGATGTCGGAAGAAAGCTCTTCATGGGATTCCAGTTCTTCCTCTGCACTCTCTATTTCGAGTGTAAGTAAGGGTCGAGACATCAGTTCAGATTCTTGCTCCATAAGCCATTCCATAGCGGTATTCAGTTCAACCTGGAGTCGCTTGTGGCTTTCAGCTGAGCTTTCGTGTTCTTGCTGTCGCCTTTCAACCTCTCTGCGGAGACCCGTTAGTGATGTTTTCAGTGTCTGAAGCTGTTCCATAATTGCGTTTCTATCTTCTACAGTTCCTTCTTCTCCAATAATAGAACCTTTATCTTGAGCTGATGTGAGATTAGCCTCGTACTCTTGAATACGGGATATAGCCTCTCCATACTTCTTTATTTTATTCGTTACTGTTCTTTCTCCTTGTTCAATATCCTTAATTACTGTTGAATACCTATTCACAAAACCGGTTATTTCTGTTACTAATGAAGCGTATTGTTGTCTCACCAAAATAAGTTGTCTTATTCTCGTGATTTGCTTTTCGAGAACTACGATAATCTCCTGTTGTTGTTTAATCATATCTCTCATCTCATTTATGTTAACGTCTGGAGCTCGTTGCATGTCATCTAGGCCTCTACGCAGTTCATTAACCTTCTTAAGGATTTCTTGATAAGAAACTAGAATCTTTTGACCCTCTTCCACTGTTCTACCAACGGGTCGGGACAAAGACTTTATTTCTTTTTGTATCAGAGCGAGTTGTTCATGATGGCTGCTCATTTTTTCCTTATTCTTCTGTTGCATTTCTATTGCATCTCGAACGATATCCGTCTTATCAGCAATATTGGCATTAACTCTATCTGTTTTATCTTGCAGGTCGCGAACTATTTCTCCAAGAGTGAATTTGTCAGTCTCGTTCAAGTAAGGAAGTAAATCGGCGCACATATTGGCAATACTCGTTACCCTCTTGTTGGCTTCTTCTCTCTCATCTTCTAAACTCTCCAAGTTCTTTAATTGTTCGCCAAAACCTTCGGCAGTATTTAAGCTTTTAATGTCAGTCTGCATCGCTACTTCCGCTTTATGTAGCCATTTCTGAGCTACATCTACTTCTCTTTCAAAGTCTTTCCTCGCTTCGAGTAAGTTTGATAAACAGTTTATTGTTCCGGATAAGGTATGTTGCATATTATTTAGTTTGTCGTCGATGTCAGAATGAATGTTATGGAGAGCATCTTTGTCTTCGTCTGAACAGTCTTTGAAGAACGAAGTACCTTGTCTCTTCAAGCCATTTACGTTTGTTTCGGAGTATTTCTTCAGTTCGTTATCCAAATTCTTGTATTTCTCCAAAACTTTTTCGGCGTAGATAGATTTCAGGGGGACGATAGTCGGACAAACGACGTCACCCGATTTGTTCCTCAACCAATTTCTAACTTGGTCAAGCATTTGCTCGTAAATGCTTCTCTCTTCGTAGGCTGAAATAAGTCCAGTTTTTATTCCTCCGACGCAGGACTGAAGATTTTCTTGTTCTTGTTTCGTTCTACCCAAGATGACGAGAAGTTTCTCTACTTCGGATGAATCAACGTCAACTTTCATATTTTCAAGAGTTTTCTCCAGCTGAACTAAAACAACTTTCTTCATAGATACTTCTTTATGTAGTTCCTGAAAATACATACATTGTTTTATCAGAAGAAAAATGCACAAAAAGTGCTCAAAACACGGAGAAAATCACTTTTTGGTACAAAATTTTCATTTCATTAGAATCGAATTTATAGTGATTGTGAGTATTTTGTATAATTACTTAATGTAATTCCATAGTATAAAATTTAAGAGAAAACTAATTATATTAATACTGTAATTAGAGAATAAGTCATCTTAAATATACTTACATTGACTTCGAGAAGTCTAATTTCGATGTCCTTGGTCTTGAATCCTAAAGATGGAAGGTCTTTCATATATTCGATCTTTTCGTTAACCCATTCTTGAAGCTTGACAACGTCTTTCTTAGCGTCGTCATAACCCTTCCTCGTCATTTCAATAACATGCATTTTCTTTCCAACCCTCTTTTGCAGATCCGAATACTTCTTCTCTACAGACCTCAGCTGTTCTTCAACTTGTTGACAATCCAAACTCGAGAGTTCAACCATAATTTCTTCAGCTCGACTTTTCAGGTCATCGATTTGAGGGCGGACATCCTTGAACTTTTTCCACAATTCCTGAATTTCCTCAGCTTTTCTCTTTGAATCTTGGTTGGAAGTCTTGTCACACTTCTCGAGTTGTTTGATGATGGAATCGAACCAGCTGTAAACAGACTGAAGACGCGCTCGGTACTCTTCAATTTGTTGAAGGACAACTGTTCTAGCGTCGATCATATTCGACATTTCTTCCTCCAGTCGATTCACTTCAACTCTGAGTTCCGTATCGGCCATATCCGGAGCCAAATTCATTTGCTTTATTTCCAACTCGTCTAAAATTCCCTGTTTTTCAAGGATTTTAGATCGAAGATCGTTCATTTGAGCCATTTCTACAGTCGTAGCTTCGGGCCTCAATTTAACTAGTCTGTCCTTAAATTCGGATACTACGTTTCGATGTTCATCGACCCACTTCTTCAGTACCTCCTTCTGTCGGCCGAGTTCCTCCAATTCATTCACGGTACTGCTAATCGATTGGACGCGAGCCTGAACCTTTTTATTTTTTAAAGGATAAAAAATATATTTAGAAAAAGAATTTTACTTTGAAAGTTCACATAGAAAATAATGTTCTTTCGCACAAAGCACATACTACTAATAGTAGTAATAATATTTGGGGTTGTTTAACCACCTTTGTAACGGCAAAGGAGGGACCTACAGCTCTGTGTGATATCCGAAACATTACCCCACTAAGGAAACCCCAGAAATGCACCTTAACTCATTAAGGACCACTGGTAGATTTTTCTACTAGCAAAAGCCATTTTTAATTTTTCTGGTCCTTAATGGGTTAATCGCCAAAATCCGAGGTCCTAGCCGAGACTCGAACCAAAGCCTTCAAATTAACAGCCGAGTGCTTTATCACAACTCTACCCTAATGATCGTACACTAGTACATTTATAAACTACCGTTACTAAATACTATTATTAATTTTTTTTAAAGTTTTTCTTTAAAGTATCAACCAAACTATTTTGTCTTACTTGGTCAACGAGGTCCTCCAACTTTGCCCTGACAGCGAGCTCTTCTCCCGGCAAGTTCTGTGACACTAAATCTTGAGGGGATCCCGGTCTAGAAACAGAAGCAGTAGCAGCTTCGCAAGCCTGTACAGCAAACGCGAGACGAGATTTTTCTCCAATAAGTTTTGTGTGCCAAGTCTAGAAATAAAATAGGAAAATATAATTAGTAATTTATGATTAGTAATTTAATAATCAGTCAGGTGAGTTAGAAATTAACACAAAGTTCAGGCCAAACTTATGTGACCCATTGTGCCAACTCTCCGATTATTACTATCACTATCAGTACCACCGGGATTCGAGCCCCGGACCTCAGTGTCTTCACTTCAATTATCGGGAAACCCACGGAGATACGGGTGTTGGCAATTACGGAATTGAATTGAATTGAATAACCTTTATTATTATTATTATTAAAATAAATACAGTGGTTTTACAATTTAAATGACAAATAATTGTGAAGCTGGACTATTTATTTTATTTAATTTGGCCCTTAAGCTTTAGGCTTTACTGGGCTCTTAATTAAATTATTAAATTAGGTGACGAATATTTTGTTATAATTACGTCAGAAGTTGTAATAGTTATCTAAAATATTTCAAATAAGTTAACACTACTACACCACGTTTTTTATTTTAATAGGCATGTCAAAAACGAATCGGAGACCCTTGCACAGTATTTACCTAAACAATTAAAATTGGGCTAACGACATTTCGTTGACAAAACATTGTTAGCAAGTTTTTTAGGGGCTAAGATTAAGTTAAGTTGCTAGGTTAGGTTCAGTAAGGTTATTATAGTGTCTATGAAATCTTCCGTCAACCAAGTGTCTGTAGGCCTATTAAAATGATGTAATTAACTTACCCGTGTGCATTCTAAATGGTATCTCGCTTCTTCCATTGATTGGATAACAACATCAGATTCTTCATTAATCTCTGGCTCCCATTCTTCCAGATTCGCGGTGATAGACTGGAGTGTGGCTTCGTACTCCTCGAATTTGACTAAAGAATCATTCAACCTTTTCTCAATGTGTTTTGCTGTACTTAATAGAGAATCGTAACTTTCTTGAATATTATGCAGTTGGCGTTCGATCTTGTCTTGAATGGAGGGGACTGTACCAATGTATCGATCGATCTGCATATGTCCTTTACTCTTAACCTCATCCAGAGTCTGTTGATATTCCAAAATTTCCTCGAGCTGCTCATTGTGAGCTTCAATTTGTTCCTCCGTCTGTTCTTTGTTGCAAATGTACAACGAATTTTCAGCCATGAGTTGGAAACTAATTTGAAGAAGCCATTTCTCAGTCTCTTGAAGAGCCGTTTGGTACTCGCTGAAATCTTTGATCTCTCCTTCCAAGTTAGAGATGATCTTTTTGCACCTTCCGTTAAGACGATCCCATTTATCCTGTAACTCGTCGGCTTCCTTTTCAATCGTATCGTCAGAAGTTTTTTCAGCGAATTCTTCAGCTTCTTCTACCAAACTGTCTACTTCATTTTCTTTCTCGTCTATCTGAAGAAGTATGTTTTTGTAGCGTTCGAGGAGAGTCTTCATTTCGGCCACTTCTCCTTTAGAATCGGGAGTCTCAACGAGTACTTCCTCCAGCTCGGTGAGCCAAGACTCCAGATGAGTTTTTGAGCATCTGAATTCTTCCCACCGATTTGCCGTCGTCTAGAGGAAGGAATGAAAATAATAAAGAATGATAGTGAAAATCTTTCTTACACAAATAACTAATTTATTTATACCGAAAAACAACGAGAATTATTTCCCTAAAACTAAATGAACTTCATCTACTGCAACACACACACATTTTTACATCACCATTACGAACCGACATCATAACAAACCTTCAACTTCGATATCGTTGACGTCAGAGTGACGTTAAGGTGGTCCCATTCCTTCCGCAACTTCGTGAAGTCCTGACGCAGAGCATCTTCTTGTTGTTTGTTCTGAGCAATGTTCATCGCTCGCGTGAACACTTCCGAAAGGACACTAAGCATGTGCTGTCCTTCCGTCAATCTCGTGGAGACAACTTTGACAGTCTCCAATTTGTCTCGTACCTGTAGGAGAGACTTCTATAATAAGCCACGAACTAATGGAGACCGCGATAGTAACTGTATCCCATGGCGTTATGCCCACGAAAAGAGTCGGGAGCCAAATGTTATGTCGCTTTGGCTCAGAGATTGCGTTGGACTCTCGGTCGAAGGGTCCCGGGATCGGATCCCGCGAACGGTGTGAAATTCTTCTGGCCAAAACTCTTTAAAAATTCAAATTGTCTCTGTCCACCCAGCTCCAGATATGGGTAAAACTGGCGGATTCAACACCATGGGGGTATATAAAGGAGGCGACTTCTGCTTTCCCCTTAGAAATAAGTGATTGGCTGATCAGATATGTTTGCCGATAACTCGATAAAACGAGCAGCTTATAATACGGGTTAGCAATCAATGTCGGTTCCTTTATATTCATAACCTCGGATTAAAAGACGAAAGGAGTTGTTAAAGTTTACGTACCTCCTTACCGTAAGGTTGCATTATTAACCTTGAGGTTGTAATGCTAACCTTGAGTCAACGAAAATCTCAATCGTTACCTCGTAAAACTAAACGATTACAGGTATCCGAAATGTCTGTACCGGATGGAAAATACATTGAAATTCGTAATCCAATGAAAAATACATTTATTTACGTAACCATTTCATAAATTTTTAAAATGTCCCCCATTCAAAGCACATTTATATAATGTAATTAGTTAATTCACGTAATTGATGTAATCGCATTTGGGTAAAGACTTTTTCGGACACCCTGTATACAATGTCTGTATAATATGGTATTAAGTTCTTTGATATAAAAGATTGGTACTTATAAAACAAAAAAATAGGTACTTGAGAATTAATTTCCTAAACAATCACAAAAATGAAATCTAACTAAATATCCCAATTAGAAGCCAAACTGATTCTTTATTGAAATCTAATCCCTCTGTCTCTACACGTTGTTTAGTTACAAAAGGTAAAGCGTGAACCAAGATGTTGTGGATAAATATTGAGCTTTGTACTAACAACATCATCATCATCATTCGTCTCGAAATAGATACATAGAAAAATTATAACATCGGGAACCTCTATTTCCCCACAAAGAGTGAGGTATGCGTTAACTCTCTCTCGAGTTATTTGAGCCTGGGCATTAACAAAGTAGGTGACCGGCTCAACTTCAACCGCGGAGGAGTCGGGAATCGAACCCAAGCCTTCGCAGTTTGAGTCCAATCTGGAATCAACTCACCCACGGCAGCTCTCTACCACCTAAAAGCAAAGTTTAAAACCTCACCGCTTCTTCTGATCCGCCAACATCTTGACAATCTGTTATGGTACCCAAAGATCTGGTAAGCCACTTTTTGAAGTCGTCTTTAGCGTTAATAAACTCTGTATGATCTGTCAAGGACTTCTGGGCAACAACAACCAAAGCCTGAAGAAAAAAAATTGTTTTATATTTCTCTCCACTTTTAGTGTTTGAAACAGCAACTTTTTCTAAAGAGTTTTACTAAAGACCTTTTTTTGTTTTTTATTTTATTAAGGATTTCAAAATTAAATTTAGTTATAATCGTAAAAGATGGGTTTTTTGAAGTTTAGTATCGGCTATACGACTGTATTTTATAAACCATATTCTTTATACGTTCGAATAACCTCGTTATGTTAACCAAAATATCGATGGATAAGCATGGAAAATAGTTATACAGTGGCACGAATACCATTACAATATATATATATATATATATATATATATGAATAGAAACGACATAAGTATTAAGGAACGTTTCTGCACACGAGGAGGAGAGATAACGAAATAATGAAAAATGAGGCGAACCGCCTGGGAGTCGAACCCAGGGCCTTCCAATTGCCGGTCGGACGCTCTACCATTATGCTACGGACCTCACTCAATCACAAATCGAAATTCTCCCAAATAGGGCGTTTACCGCCACTTCCCGCTATATGGATGGTAGCGGATATCATGGCGAGGCGGAATACGAGAAAGAGAAACGGAGACGGAGAAAAGGCACTAGAAAAGGGAGAACAGCGGACTACAGGTGAGAAGTCACCTAAAGCTCAGATAGGATGCGAGATTGGGAGAGGAAGAGGAAAAGACGGTCTAGCGAAAAGAGAGGGCTCTCAGCGAGCATAAGGCGTAAACGTTCGGGGAGGGGGAAATCAGAAAGGAACGGGAAGGCGCGACGACGTACTGACGACAGGGTGGGGCATTCCACAAGGATGTGAGAGACGGTGAGGGGCGACTGGCAGGAGGCGCAACGAGGAGCCTCCTGCCGGAACATAAGATAGCGTGCGTGAGGCGCGTATGGCCGATGCGAAGCCGCGCAAGGACGACCTCTTTGTGTCTGGAGCGGTGGAAAGAGGACACCCAATATGACAGACGGGGGCGGATGGACCAGAGTTTATTTCCGGTGGCATCGTCCCAGGACTGTTGCCACATGCGGTCGTAAAAGGAACGAAAGACCTGCACATAGTCTGAGAAGGGAGCGGGCGGGGGAGGGGAGGCAGCGAGGCGGTGGACCGGGCTATGCGGTCCGCCGCCTCATTACCGGAAACACCAACATGGGCGGGAACCCAGCAGAAGGTGACCCGGATCCGGTGAACGGTGTGCAGGACATGGTACTCCTGTTGAATAAGGCGTACGAGGGGGTCCGGGGAATCATAGCGCTCGAGCGCCTGAAGGGCGCTCAGCGAGTCCGAAAAAATGGTACAGGAGGACCGCGAACAAACCGATACCAGACGGAGGGCTTCCAGAAGGGCAAAGAGCTCCGGAAAAGATGGAGGCCTGAACCGGCAGGGGGATACCCCGGGAGGTAGGTGACAATGACGGAGAGAAGACGGCGGCCGCGACACCTGCAGGGGAGCGCGAGCCGTCGGTGTAGACGGGAACGTCGTCCGAATGGACGGGAAGATGGGCCAGAAAAGAAGACCGGAGGACGGCAGGAGACTCCTTACGCAGGCCACGGAGCGCCTGGCAACGGCAGATAGGGGTGGTCCGCCAGGGGGGCGACAGATCGAAGGAGAACGGCAGAATAGAGGGTGGGGGGATCCCCAGGGACGAGAAAATCTCGGCCAGAGAGGCAGCGAAATGCCACGTGTCAGGCCGGGGTAGCGCCTGGGAGATCGCGGAGAAGAGTAGGGACATCGGAAGGCGGCAGATGCGAAGGTAACACTTCGCCATGAGAAGGCCCCGGCGAAGGGACAGGGGGGGTGTCCACAGTCCACCTGAAGACTAGCGACAGGGGACGAGCGGAAGGCACCCGACGCCAGGCGAAGGCCACGGTGGAGAAGAGGATCCAGCATACGGAGTGCCGGAGAGGAGGCGGAGCTGTAGACCACACAGCCGTAGTCGACACGGGATTGCACCAGGGAGGTGTACAGGCGCAGCAGAGTACGCCTGTCCGCCCCCCAGGTCGTGTGGGACAGATGACCCAAAAGGGAGAGGGTGCGGCGAGATGTTTGCCGCAACCGCCTAAGGTGTGGAACCCAACCGAAAAATCCGTCGAGGGTCATACCCAGGAATCTAACGGATGGGACGAGGGGAAGAGGAGTGCCGGCAAGGGTAAGGGCGAAGGTATGCGACAGACGGAGGCGCCGAGGACGGAAAAGCATACTGGAAGACTTAGAGGGTGAGAAAGCATAGCCAACCGAGGACGCCCAGCGAACCACCGCGTTGATGGCTAGCTGGAGCCGACGTTCAGCCAAAGACGGGAGGTGGCCAGAGCAATAGATAGCCAGGTCATCGGCATAGAGGGAGCTACGAACGGATGTAGGCAGGACCGTAGCGACTGTGTTCATCACGAGTGAGAAACACAAGACGCTAAGGACACTACCCTGAGGGACACCCTCCTCCAACGGAAAGCGGTCAGAGAGGGCAGAACCGATGCGGACGCGGAAAGAACGGGCGGACAAGAAGTTATAAATAAAGGAAGGGAGAAAGCCTACGAAACCCAGGGAGCGTAAGCAGTCGAAGACCGCGCTCCGCCGAGTAGTATCGTAGGCCTTCTGGAGGTCGAAAAAGACGGCGAGTACAAATTGACGCCGGGAGAAAGCCTCCTGCACGTCATGGCTAAGGAGGAGAAGGGGGTCGGTGGTAGACCGGAAGCGCCGGAAACCAGCCTGGGTAGCAGGGTACTGGTCACTCGCCTCCAAGGTAAAGGACAGCCGCGAGGCGACCATCGCCTCCATCACCTTGCAGGCACAGCATGTTAGGGAAATGGGGCGATAGTTCGACGGGAGTGAGGGGTCTTTATCGGGCTTCGGGATGGGGACGACGATGGACTCACGCCATCGGTCCGGAAATGAACCCTCCAACCAAATCCGGTTATAGAGGTCCAGTAGAAAGCTGAGAGCGGAGGGGTGGAGGTGCCGTAACAAGTCATAGAGGATATTATCGGGGCCGGGGGCGGAGGAGCGTCGGGGGCGGAGGGCCTCCCGAAGCTCTGTCATGTGGAAGAGGTGATTATAGGGGTCATCCCTATGAGGTGGAAATTCCGGTGGGTCGCGGCGGGAGTGGGGGGAATCGGAACTGGAGATGGCTGCGAAGTGCGCCGCGAGTGCGTTCGCGACGGCCTCCGGATCGGACACGAACTCGTCGTCCCCGACCCGAAGCACCGGGGGTCGAGGGGGGACACGGGTCCCCTCAAAGCTACGCACCTTGCGCCAAACAGTTGAGGGGGCGGTCGAGGAGATCCCGGACACGTAACTCCGCCAGGAGGTACGCCGGGCTAGTTTCAAGACCCGACGGGCCACTGCCTTTAGGCGCTGAAACACTATCTTGTGCTCCAGCTGGCGGGTCCGGTAGAAGCGGCGGCCGGCACGGCGCCGCTCCTGAACGGCATGGGAGCACTCTGGGGTCCACCATGGGACGCTTCGCGGCCTGGGGGAGCCAGAGGTACGGGGGATGCAACTGGCGGCAGCCGAGAGGATCTTACTCTCGAGGAAGGCGAGGGCCTCACTGACGGAGGGAAAGGCAGGAATTGATGGCGAGATCGCCGTGCCCCTCGCGTATGAGGCCCAGTCTGCTCGGGCGAACAGCCAGCGCGGGCGGACAGAGGTGGGGGGGAGGAGACGGGTCGGGGTAAGACACACTGGGAAATGGTCACTGCCGAAGAATCCGGCAGGACCTCCCAGGTGAACTCCGTCACGATTTCGAGGGAAACCAGGGAAAGGTCGATACAGGTGAAACTGTCGTGGGCCGAGTGAAGGCAGGTTGGGGAGCCATCGTTCAGAAAGGTGAACTCGAGCTCGTCCATAAGGGAGAGAAGGGTCCCAGAGAGAAAGGTGGAGCAAACGTCCCCCCAGGCCGGGTCCCGACTGTTGAAGTCCCCGAGAATCAGGAAAGGGCGGGGAAGCTGAAGAATTAGGTCACGGAGAGAATCGGGTGGAGGGCGTACGTTAGGGGAGAGGTAAAGAGAGCAGACCGTGAGCTGGCGCCCCAAGGAAAGGCGCACGGCCACAGCTTGCAGGACTGTACGGAGCGGGAGGGGGCGGAAAGGGACGGAGTGGTGCACGAAGACCGCGGCGCCCCCCCCCCCCCCCCATCGAGAGGCGGGGAAGTGAGCCCGCAGTAACCGGACACTCGAGGGAGGGAACGGGATCCCAGAATCGTCTCCTGAAGGCAGAAACACGCCGGACACCTGGAGGCCAGGAGAGAGGAGAGACTCTCGAGGCCTACCAGGAGCCCGCGGATGTTCCACTGCAGGAGCGAGGTATAGGGAGGGGTAGGAAAGTCAGCGTAAAGGATGGTTATGGGGTGGGTGGGCCGATCGGGCGGCCCGAGATTAAAGAGGGATTCGGAAAGCCCCGGAGTTCAGCGAGGGACGCCGAACGAGGGCGAAGGCGAGGGTCACCCCGACGAGGGGGCGATGTGGAACCAGACGCCGGCAAGTCCTCCAGAAGAGGAGTCTCCCGGACGTCCGGGGGAGAGCGATGCAGAGAAGGGGATGTGAGAGGTATCCAGAATGCCCCTCCCTTCACCGGAGGTGCGGGGGGAGGCAGGACTACGAGGGGGAGTGGAAAATAATACCTCACCCAGAGGCATTGGCAGGTCGAGGAGAGAGATGGGGCGGGTCAAGCGCGGGGGCGTGCACGTCCCACCCACGCCGACCAGGCGGGCGAGTTCCCCCTCCAGTGGGTCCATCGACCGGGCCGGAGAGGGGTGTATCTCAGCCCCCACCTCGAGGGCCGTCGGGGACCCCAGGGGGGAGCGTGCATAACGGTTGCGCAGTGGGGATGGTGAGGACACCGGGGCGGTAGGGCGAAGGGGGCGTTTGTGTTTGGGAGAGGAAGGTGATGCGAGGCTTATGGCTTCGAAACTTTCGGGGTCACCACTGGCGCGGCGCTTGCGGCCCCTACCCCTCCGTCGTGCGGCCCGCATGGGTGACGGCGGGTCACGATCCGGAATGGGGGTGGCCGAAGGTGCCGGTGGAGAGGGCGTAGAAGGGGCAGGGGGGGTTGCCGACGAAGCATCGGCGTTCGCGGAGGGAGCACGTGGGGACGCGCTGGTAGTACGGGGAGCCGCGGTAGGAGTCCGCTGGGCGGCAGAGGATGGACTGGGAGTAGCGGACACGGTGGGTGGAGGCGCGTTGGGAACCGCCGGTGAGGACGGGGTCCGGGAACGGAGAGCCTCGGCGTACGAGGCACCACGCCGGACCTCGCAGCCACGCAACCGGTCCCGCGCCTCCCGAGCGCTGAGAAACTCTGATGAACAGAGGGCCCGAACCTCCCTTTCAAAGAGGAAGGACGGGCAAGAGCGGGATGAAGCAGGGTGTGGTCCATGGCAGTTGGTGCAGGAAGGCGGAGCAGTACAGGGCAAGGGGTGGGGAGGGCCGCCGCAGCGGACACACAACGGGGCCGGCTGACGGCAGGAGCTGCTCACGTGGCCAAACCTATTGCACTGAAAACAGCGCGTAGGATCTGGCACGTATGGTCGTACTGAGAATTCACACGCTCGTCTCTCACCAAAGCCCCAGAATACCGAAACGGGGGGCACCAGTGAGTCGAAAGTGAGGAGCAGGCGAGGAGAAGGGGCGGTTGAGGATCGCGATCTGTCAGGAAAGCGGTACACCCTCACAACACCCTGGGAGGCGAGGTCAATCTGGAGGTCTTCCACCGGGATGGGTAGAAGACGAGCAGCGTAAATTGTGCCCTGGCACTGATTGAGGCGGGGGTGGGGGGACACCGTAATCCCGCAGCCCAGGACATTGGGGATAGCGAGCAGAGAGGAGGTTTCGACAGAGGAACGCGACCTTATCAGAATGGAGCCATCCCTCTGAGGCCGAAGGTCAAAACGAGCCGTCCCCGTCACCCCATGGATCGCTCGAAAGAGGCGTTCATGGTTAGTGGGGAGGGCTTGGAGGAGGAGGGGCGGAGGACGAGGAACTTGTCCACCGTCCTAAGGCCGAGCGAAGACGTCGGGCCAAACACCACCGGTACTTCGAGGGGACGGGGAGACGAGAAAGGCGGACGGCGACGTCGGGTCCCACGTCCCCCAGGGGCCGAGGGGGCCGGGGGCGATGAGGCCCGACCGGAGTGGGAGGCGACCGGGGCCGCGGGCTTCCCACCTGAGGGCGAAAAAGCAGGTGGGTCCCTATCGGGACGTGGAATATGGGGGGATCCAGGGGTCGGGGGGTCCACTGCAGGTCCATCCGCCACTGGCGGGGGTCGGGCAGCGGCGCCACGAGCCTGGGGAAGAGAGGGAGAGGAGGTGTCGGCAAGAAGAGCAGACGGGGTGGGCGAGGGCTGCCGACTGCCCTTACCAGACCCAAGGTCCAAAGAGGTAGTCAGAGGGAGGTCAGATGCACAAGCCGGGTCGTCAACGAGGTCCATTAGATTTGTAAGTGTTTCCATGAAAAAAAATGTTGTTTCGCGCCCGGGGCCGCGGGGAACCGATTACCCGGGGCCCAAGGGGACCAAGCGCACGCCGGCGGGGGATGGGTGCCTCGTCCCATGTAGGTACCCCCGTTTCAAAAGGGGCCCTTGCAGCTTCGAAAGTTCTCCCCCGCCGGCAGCAAAGACCAAGGCCCCCCAGGGTCCCAGGCCTGGGCACCCTACCAGCCAACTTAGTCCGGCCCCAGCCATGGGAGCGAGACCCCCAGCGACCAGCCCCGGCAGCCCACGGGGCGCGCGAAGTGAACAGAGAAAGCAGAAAAAACAGAGGGGGCAAGGAAGAGGGTAAAGAGGGGAAGACAGGAAAGAGGGGGCTGTAGGATAGCAGGGTATGCTAAAAGTCCACTTCGCAACCGGGCGGGGGACCCGGCAGGGCCCCCAGCCACGGCTGACCCCCCTCGCCACATGGAGGCAGGAGCCCGCGGGCGATCCACCCCAGAAAGACCGCCCGCGGGGAGGGGGATATATATATATATATATATATATATATATATATATATCCCTAAACCCTCTATAGTGTTTTCATTACCGCATATTTTCACCTCGTGGCTTTATTTAGCGGGTTAATCCCATTATAATATCAGAGTTTGTCATCGTTCTAATCAGATACAAGTCGTCAAGTCCAATACAGTAATCAACTTGTATGAAAGCGTATGTAAAGGAATAAAACCAAAATAAGTAAAGAATTTATTAAAAACAAAAGTTTTTGGCCTATTCTAAGGTCTTCCTTCATGAAGTGCGATGAAGATCTTAGCATAGGCCAAAAGCTTACGCTTCTAGTAAGTCATTTTATTATTGCGAGTTTATTCCCTCACCCGAACTTCTCGTAATCGGTGGTGTTGATATAACAAAACGTCATGTACCCCAACGTATTATATTACAGGGTAATTCAAAAAGTTGCTCCCAGAAATAACATTACAAAGATTTTGGGGGGAACATCTTCTTTGGGTCGCCCTGTAATTATTATTATATTAAAGCATTAAAATTCCCAACGAACTATTTATGACAGTGAAATATTCCCCTGCAAATGATTACAATGAAGAGTCCAAATTACCAGCAAGCTGTATCAGGTAGCGTGCACACTTGTCAGAAACTGACACTTGTTCAAGCTATATATTTTTATACACACATGATTACTGTATGGATTTATTTTAGTTTATGTATGTCTATATAAGCAATATAAACCTATTTCAAACATTTTAACGGACTAAGCATATCATATACGTGTAAATATGTAGGGGGTAAAAATTCTTATCTGATGTGTGGCTGATAAATTTCTATCACAAATAGGCGGAGGGTCTCAGACTATCGACAATTTTAATAACAGCTATAACAAATATTTAAAAGAATCATTAAAATTACCTACAAATTGGTAAGAACATTGGAGTATTTCACTTATAACCACCTAAAAATTACCCGC
This sequence comes from Bathynomus jamesi, assembly GCA_023014485.1. Classification (NCBI taxonomy): domain Eukaryota; kingdom Metazoa; phylum Arthropoda; class Malacostraca; order Isopoda; family Cirolanidae; genus Bathynomus; species Bathynomus jamesi. The sequence continues at coordinate 863,234 of JAJOZX010000746.1, read as the reverse complement.
AAACTCAATAGGCCATCCGCAAATTGGTAATAAAATTGGAGTAATTTGCCTATAACTATTCAAACATATCATAATAAATCAATCAAATTACCTGCAAACTCGAGAGGACATTGGAATATTTTGCCTGCAACTGAACTGTCTGGTCTCTAATCGGTGCGTGGGCGCTGTAGTCCATCAGAACTTCGCATCGATCGTTTACCAACTCCAATTCCATCTTCTTCCCATTGGCTTCGATGAGGAGTGTCTGTAAGGAGTTCTTTGTTGACGAGGAAAGAAATCGAAGTTGTTACTTTTAGTCGAAAGGAGAAAAAGGATAAAAACATCCAAGATATTGGCGGAACTTTGGGAAAAATACGTACATAGGGAAAAAATCATATGGAAAGTCTCGTATCTGTTGAAATTTAACTCCGCCTTTAATTAAAATGTTTTTATTAGGTACTTTTTGCATATTTAGAAATAAGTTAATATGTAATTTAAGCCAATGTTGTGTAAACAAAAAAACAGTAAAAGATAATAATTTATCCAATAAAACTTAAATTATATTTCTTTTTTACAATTAAATTTAATTTTTACATGTATTTTTTGGAATTATGAAAAATGTAATTTTGTCACCGTAGATTTTTATCTTCACGTAATTTTTTGGACAAAAGTTGCCAATTCTAAAAAATAAAATAAGCCGCCTTTAAATAAATAAAAATAAATACAAAAAATGCTCGCTATAAACAGAAATAAATTGAACACTTCCCATATGATGGAAAAACGGAGGAAAGATACATATTTTAGTGTAGAAAAAATGAGAGAGAGAGGGAATGGGGAGAAAAAAAAATACTGTAGTTGCAAAACAAACAGGAATGTATTTGTGTATATACAGAGTGTGTATATATATATATATATATATATATATATATATATATATATATATAATTTCATTACTTGAACTTTATCACCAATGGATCGCTCCGCTTCCATCATCCGTCTCAATGCCCTCAGCAGGACAAAGAACGTTAAAGGTTATCTAAGGGTCGCTACATCGAATGAACGCGGGGGGACACCGTTCACCAATTCAACTACTGAACAGATCCAACGTCGCTTAATTTCACTGATCTAACGGGAAGCGGTGAAGCGACACGGTCACGAGGTTGCCCTTTACGCTATATAATTGTTCCTAAAAGTGCTGTTAGTGTAGCGTCTTATATGATACGTTTTAAAACCCAGTAAAGAGATATAGAAGAATTGTGTAGCATTGAAAAAATCTACATTTCACATTACAAAATACTACTCAGATACTACAGGGTGAGCGAAAAGTCCATGTGCACCTGTCCACTTCTAACACAGTACAGGTACAGGTTCACTACGCTTCTTGTAGGTGCACAGGGACTTTTCGCTCACCCTGTAGTTGGGTGTACTAACAACAAACTATCCAATTAATTTAAATCTAAATACTATATTTATAGAAAATAAAGCTCATAGGTTTTTAATATACATTTTAAGCTTCAAATACGATTTATATACAGTATGAATTTTATAGATACTAACGTTAAATAAACTTTGAGAATATTCATTTCCTGTCGCAAAACATTTGGGATCACCTGAAGATCAGGGCCCCTAGCCTTCTTTAGTTAGCCTTATAAGGCTAACTAACTAAAATATTACGACTTAACCTAACCAATTGTCAAGGGCGTACAGCTGACCTAATGATTGGTTAGGTTAAGTCGTGATATTTTCGTTAGTTAGCCTTATAAGGCTAACTAACGAAGGCTGACGGCCCTGATCTTCAGGTGATCCAAAGATTGAAATCAGTTAACTAATTCTAAAAGTCTAAAACGTAAAGAATTGTAATAAATTTTACCATTTATATTTTAAAATTAATTGTGGCAAGCTTATTATACCACACTGAAATAAAACCCTTTTTAAATTATTTGCCAAAAGTCTATGTACAGTTCAGGAAAAAAGTTCGCCTAAAAACAAAATTTCTGAAAAACATCATCATTACCAATTCATAATATTTTTATGCTTTTCAAAAATTTTAGTTTCCTAGACGAACTTTCTTCCAAAACTGTAAAGTAACCAACAACAAATTTGTTTAATTATAATTTGATTAACTGCTTTTAAAACTAAAATTACATTTTACATATATATATATATATATATATATATATATATATATATATACAGGGTGCTTCAAAAAAATGTTACCACTTATATGGCGCTAATATATCATTGCTTATTACTTTTTTTTTGTTTATGCAAGTATTTCTGTGTTTATTTGTTTGTTTTTTTAATAATAATGTTTTTTTCAGGGATTGTGGGAGTGATTACTGTGTGAACCCTGTAGAAATCTGCATTTTGCTTTATTGTAAACGTTGCAGCCATTTCCATTGAATGGGGTTCACTCATTAATTACATTATTATTAAAAAATAAGCAAATAAACACGCAAATACTTACATAACCCCCCCCCCCCACACACACAAATTATAAGTGATAAGTAATGACATATTAGCGCCACATAAGTGGTAACATTTTTTGAGATCACTTAAAGATCCGTCACCCCAGCCTTTTTTATTGGCTTTATAAGGCTAATTAACGAAAATATCACGACCTAACCTAACCAATCGTCAAGGGCCTACAGTTGACCTAACGATTGGTTAGGTTAGGTCGTGATATTTTCGTTAGTTAGCCTTATAAAGCTAACTAAAAAAGGCTGGGGTGACGGATCTTCAGGTGATCCACTTTTTGAAGCACGCTGCATATATATATATATATATATATATATATATATATATATATATATATATATATTAGTGGTGGACCGGATATCCGCATCATTTTTAACATCCGCATCCGCACTTCTGACTGCGGATGTTATGCGGATATTACCTCTAATAAATTATGTAATTCACAATTAAATTAGCTTATAAAGTAGCTTATAAGGCCCAGTCATGCACATTTCATGTAAAGTATTAATTATTTATTAATGAACAAACAAATATATAAACCTCAAAATATAAATAGCTGGTAACAGAAAATTGAATGAAACTCGTTTCATTCAATTTTCTGCGGCTGAAACTCTTGAGAAAGTTATTATTTTTATCATAATGAAAACATTAATATTAATTTTAATTCTTATGCATTGCCTCCCATAATATGATAGTAATATCACGAAATTTGAAAAATTGTCATATATTCATAATTCTATATTATATTGATAGATTAACTAAATATCCACATTCGCAGATATTGAAATTAAAGATCCGAATCCGCAGATGTTGAAAAACTGACATCCGGTCCACCACTAATATATATATATATATATATATATATATATATATATATATATATATATATATATATATATATACTGTACAGTATATTCTAACTATCGTTCTTATTTCGAGTATTTTAAATACATTTTTTTAAATGTCGAAATAAACTAGTGAATAAATATTATTTTTTATTGTAATTTATATATGAAGCTTCATCCTTTTTGAGTTTTTAAATATAAATAAAACTAAAACCAAAACCAAACCAAAAACTTTCTTCAGAAATTTCAGAAGTTTTGAAAAGGAGAAAGGTGTAATAAACTAGGAAACTAGGAGCTAGTGCAGCGGTTCTCAAACTTTTTCTTCTTCTGTACCCCTTGAATTCTTTCACAGGATTTTTTGGATTTTCGAGAGAGAGAGAGAGAGAGAGAGAGAGAGAGAGAGAGAGAGAGAAGATTTTTACTTCTTTACGACCGTGTGACTCGTCGCCGTTTGTTAATCGTATATAAAATTAAAAGGGTTATATTTTCAGGACCCCTTCGCGTACCCCAGTTTGAGAACCACTGAGCTAGTGGAACTCGAGTTAGTGGGTTCGAGTCCCACTAGGTCCTAGTTGCTCACTTTACTGATTTTTCCTTTCCCTATGTAAGTGCGGTTACTGCACTTAAAAAGTGCGCTTAAGTTTTGTTTTAATTGCGGGTAGAGTCATTGGTAAGGACAGAGGAAAGGGAGACACAAGAGCACCGTAACCTAGAATCAGATGTTAGTAAAACGATGAAAAGACTGATTACCGTCAGAAGAGACAGAGTGACCTTTTAAAGACAGTTAAGTAACAACTCCGATGAGTTTATCCCCGATAACGAGAAACAAAATACTACCTAAGTATTACTTACTGCTAAAAAACGGACTTGTACCTTAAATTGCGTACAGCTCACTAAATTAATAAAAATCTATGGAAACATTACTGAAAATTTCATAATTCAGAAGAAATTTACAATTAGTTGGAAAATTAACCTCCCAATATAAAGATTGGGTACCGAATATGTTATCATTCCAATTGCTCAGTTATTTTATTATTGTTTTATTGGTCAAATTATTTTTCAACCAATTAAATTTTTGATGAACTGAAATTTTTAGCATTTTTCTATAGATTTTATTTCTTCGAGAGCTTTTTTTTTTTTAACTGTACACTTGGTTTGAAAAATCTCATTCAAAGGCATGAGGAATGCCTACTAAACGCTATAACGCCATATCCATACGACATCGAAAGTTGTATGCTTCCATACCCTTTCTCTACAACGAATTTCTCTTTTCGAAAAAAGAATATTTTAGACCCCCTTTTACTATCCCCTTATTTTAACTGACACGTCTCTTTATTGAATAGCTATCACCCGTTTGAATCCAACAAAAAAGTCTCCGAGAGACGATTAAAAATTGTTGGAAAAAAAAAGTCCTTTCAATTAATTATACAACTGCTGTCCACTCAGAAGCAAACGTCTTTCGATAGATTGATATGGCATTTCACGCTATTCTCCTTCGTAAATCTATTCGCTATATACAATTTGCTATTAAAAACCTAATTTATGTATTCCTTTAGAGTAAATTCAAAATTTAACCGAGGCAAAATATTTCGTGATGATTCAAATCGTTATTTCAAAATGTGTACGGAACAAATTGGATTAAAAATTAATGAGATTAATTTCATTACGAAAAGCCTTCGGTTATATTTTCATGTACGTTTGTGTATGTTATGGTTTCTATGTACGTACAGTATTTATGTACTTTTTTATAACCTAAATTATAAAAAGCAATACAAAAATAGAGAGCAAAACATGAAGGACAAAACGAAAAGTGATTACGAGAATCGTGTCTGTCACGTTTTTTTCATGGGTGAAAAGTGTTTTCTTTTAATAAACGTGATTTATGTATATGTTGTATGTATATTATGTATGTATAAAACGTGATTTTTTCCCTCCATTACGTGAAAGAGTAAAGAAAGTGTTTCAATTAAATTCATATTTAAATGAGGACTGTATAAGAGTGTAGCAATAATAGAATGAGAATCATAAAATATAGAGTCGGGCGTAAATACTGGATTGGGTACTCCCGGTCGTCGGTTTATTGAGCAATGCTGCTGCTGCTGGCTGTCACCCAGTGGAGGATGATAAGCGAGTTTTTAATGTGTGGAATGTTTGTATTCGCAAAAATAAAATTTCAAACGTATAAAATCTTTTTTACCTTCCTTTTGTCAAGGTCTTGCGGAGTAGGTTCCTTAGGCTCCTTTACAACCTTGCTTTCGAACGTCGTCAGCCACTCTTCTAAAGCATCGTAAACGTCCGTAAATTCTTCCCACGCCTTTAAACACTTCGCCATTGTCTTCAGCGTCTTGCTGCTCGTCTCTTTGAGAGTGTTCCATTCGCGTTCTAAACCTTCCTTCTCCAGTTCGAGGATATCTTGACCTTCCGAAGACGTTGAGGAAATTACGGCTCTGTTGTACTCGATGGCTCTCTTCAATTTCTCTTCCCCTTCGGGAAATTCTTCTTCGAGTTCTTCCTGCTTTTCTTGTCTTTCTATCACTTCGTCTTCTTCTCCGTGAATGTCGGAATACTGCAGGACATCTTGTCTCATCTTTCTCAGCCATTCCGTCGCCTCGCAGTAGGCGTTATAATAAGCTTCGTGTTCTTTAACGTATTTCTCCAGAGTGGAAATATTCAAGGTGACTAACGTATTCACTTCTTCATATTTATCAACGCATTGTTGCACATCATCGCCCGAGTATCCTTCTTCGTCCTGTTTTCCTATTAGTCTATCGAGCATATCCGCGTGCGCTCCTATATCGCGCTTTAAGATACGATACTTTTCTAGACCGGCGCGTTTGTCGCTCAGTTCGCTGAATAACACGCCTTGTTCAGTCGTTTTCGTGTGCAGTTCGTCCAGCCATTCCATAACGGTTTCACACATCTTTTCAGTCTCTTCGCTTCGAGAAAGTTTGGTGCTTATTATCTGTTGAGTTGTGTAAATGTCGGACATCAAATGTTCGAATTCTTGTCGAACGCTTTCAGTTTTATTTTGAATTTGAACTGCTCCGAGTTGTTCTGTATTAAGAATAACTCTTTCTTTCAGTTCTAAAACGTAACGAAGCTTATGTTGTCCTTGTTCAAGAGAGTTTTTAACAGTTTTAACGCAAGCAAGTTTTTCGTGAAGTTCTTCCAAAGAGTTGGTTTCGCCATTGGCTTCGTTTAACGCGGTTCGCGTTTGTTCAATCCAGTCGCAACATTCGGCGTACAACTGATTATGTTGTTGATGTTCTTGATAATGCATTTCGAGTCGCCTCATAACTTCTTTGGCGAGCGATAAGAGCGTATTATATTTTGTAGTAAGTTGAGTAACGGCATTACTTACTCTCGAGTCAGCGCAAGTTTCCAGGAGAAGTTGCGCTCGCATGTTCAACAGATCCAAAGTCTTCTGCCAGTCGAAAATATTTTGCAGGAAGGCTTGGAACTCTTCTAGAACAGCTCGCTTTTCAGGAACGGAGTTATAAAGTTTATTGTAACTCTGTACACGTATTTCTTTGTCAGCGAGCCATTCTTCACACTCACGGAACTTGTCTTCGTACTCTGTCCATTTCACAATTCCCATTTCGAGGAGATTCTTCGTTTTGCCAACTTGGGTTCTGAAATATGTGAATTCAGATCGAGTTAACTCAATTAAATCTTATTTCTTTCTTTTATCATTCAAAACGGAAATAAGTTCGAAGATGATTATTCTTAAAACAAAATTTGCACTTATTTATATTAAGTTATTATACAGTTATTATTATCTATTCACAGTATCATTATTTTTGCAAAATAGATTGGGACTTCTCGAACACTTTGTTTACTAACCAAAATATTATATACTTACAGGAAGGTATCAAATTCTTCTTGAAGGAAAGCGACTTCTTCTTCAATTACATCTTTATCTTCGTCGTCGGCGAGACTGCAGGCTAACTCCGCCAGAGCGAATGCTCTATCTAGTTTCTGTTGGCCTTCTTCTTGCTCCGTCTGCAACATCTTCAGAACCGTCGCCTTCCCGCTTATTGTATCTTTGTCTCCCGTGGGTTCGGCGCACTTAGCCATGCGCTCTTTTGCGGCGCGGAGCCAGTGCATAAATTCGTTGCCGGCATCGACGAAGCTCTGGTGTTGATCCACCATCTCCTTCTGCATTTCAAGTAGCTCCTTCGCCTGTTTACTCAAGTTTTGGTACTTACTAGAAATTTCAGACGCCTCGTGTTTCACCTAGCAAAAAAATAACTAATTATATGGACAGAATACGAGAGCCTAAGGCTTAAGGGGCCTAATTAAACAAAGATAAATATCGAAGCAGCTCCAAGCAGCTCATTTTTCCAGGACGTGGTGTTGAGTGTGCCCCACGGGTCACCTTTAGCCCCGACCATTAACAGGGTAAGCAACCAACTCAACCCAACCCAGGAGCCAGCAGGCGAGAGCGAACCAGAGCCTCACCGCTCGGAGCCAGCTACCATAGCCACTGAACTACCGGGCGCCAAATAAATATTAATTGTAATTGTAATAATTTTGGTATTTATTTTTATCAATAAAGATATCTCTAACTATCTATGTAAAAGACGTGAACGGAATCTAAAATTATCTTGATGTACTGTACCTGACTGGCTTGACTTTCAGTAGCTTTGGACGTAACCGATTCTATCATTGGTTCGAAAGACACGATATCTTGAACAATGCTATTGGTACGTCTCAAATTCGCCTTTCTTTCACCAATACTTAGCGTCGATATTCTGTGGGACAATCCGCCTCCTTTTTTAGACATTGTAGCCATCTGAGATGTAAGCTGTTGGAGTTTGGCCTCCTTATCGCTAATCCATTGTTGCATATTGGAATAGGATGCTGCCATATCGGCCCATTCAAGGAGATTCGTCTCCAAGCTAACTTTAATGTTTGAAAGCGTTTTAATCAATTTATCCCAATCATTCTGAAGTTCTTCCAGGGTTTCGTTAATGATGTCTCGTCCTTCAGCGCGAGTGTTTCTCTGGACCTTTTCTCCCCAATTAACGGCCTGATGAACCAGAGTTTGTCCTTCTTCTTGTTTCTTCATAAGGGACTGTATCATTTCCAGATGACGTTCGAGCGTTTCTTTGCCGGCGTTAGGGGACATGTCTGTACAGTCTCTGACGACCATTTGGACATTGCCCATCCATTCTCTCGCTCTCTTTAAGAAAGTTTCGTATTGTCTATGTTGATCGTAGGTAGTTTCTACTTTTCTTAAGACATCTTTGGCCATGTTGACTTGAACTTGGTACCTGGAATTTAAGTGTCTCATTTGATTTTGGACGAAATTGTTCAAATGTGTATCTTGCAAAGACTCCGACAATTGATTTAATTTGTCCATCTGTTCTTTATTTTTCTCTAAGTTCGTTAGAAGGTCCTGTAAAAACAAAGTAAAAATAATACACCGTGATTTTAATTCATTAACCCTAGAAAGCTGGCGGCGTGGCCTATTACAATAAAAGTATATTTGTTTTTCTGGAAATGATGTCTTTTATTCTACGAAAGTTAATTTTTATTATTGTTTAGTAACAATAAAGTGTTTAATTCAATCTATAAATGTAGTTTTCATTATGGGGTTATGTAGACCCCCCTCCTCCCCACTAGTTGCTAAGTGTGCGGACCCACACTGGCCTTCTACGGTTAAAATCCCCAACCCCCCAAATTTTGTACTCATTATAACGAAGTATGTAAATAAAAAATTATATATTAACATTCAAAATACATGTTATACCTTAACATTCTTGACCTGCTGAGTCTTCTCTCCTATACTTGTATATAATATGGTTTTATAAGCTTTCATATCCGCATCCGCCTTCTGCAACCAATCCGAAAGCTTTTCGTATTCGTCTTTATAGTCCCTCCATTGAACAACAGTTTTTGCGAGGTTGTCCTTCTGTTGAGCGATGTCTTTGAACAACTCTTCAAAGTTATCTTTTAGAGTCTGCGTTTCTTTTTTATAAATATCTTGACCACTCGAAGAAGTGGAGTGCAAGAACACTTCTCCCCTGTGTAGTAACTGATCGACCAGAATCTGTCCTTGGGCTTGTCTCGTTAGTAGCGTATCCATCGCTTGAACGGCAGTCTCGATCGACAAACGGTCCCCGAGATTTCTTTGCTTTAGAGCCGGGATTTTGTCCCTGGTTCGATTGACGAAAGCAAGTAGGTCATCGTAGGCTTCCTTGTAATGACGGTGGTCACGATATTGCGTTTCGCGCTCACTACGAAGCGTTCTGATCCTCTCGGACAAATTTTCAAATTGTTTCAATATATTTTGGGCTTGAGACGCCGCTTGAGCTTGTTTTTCGCTTTCAAGCATCTCTTCAGCCTTCGTTTTTAAACTTTCAACCTCATATTTTTCGCACCTTAGCTTTTCTTCAAGACTCTAAAAGAAAAAGATACAATAATCAAATGAATTTCATGGTATTGACGTATATGATTTTATGACATATTATACATATCGGAAAATGTAGTTAGTATAATGACAAACAAAAACATTTACCTTTAGACGTTCAACTTGAGCCCGTTTCTCTGATAAAGTAGACTGAAGCTGACTGACGTCCGAAAGAGTAGATTCCACATGTTCAATGGTCTTGTTGAGCTGATTGATATTTTCCAAAAATCCTGCCCATCTGTGAACAGTTTCATCCAAATAAGTTTTAGTTTCCACCATTTTGGAGGCGAGAGAACTCCATTCTTTCTGCAGTTTCTCGACATCTTTATTTATGGTGTCATGACCGGTAGGTGCCGTATTAGCAAGAACTGTCTGAGCTAGTTCAACAGTCGACTGCACTTTAGTAAATCCTTCTTCTTTATACAGTATCAAGTCTTGTATGATTTCCAACTTCTTTTCTAAATCATCTTGAGAAGGAGCCGACATATCGGAACAATATCCTAACTTTTTCCTAATATCTTGTAGACAGTTATGACATTCAGCTAGTTTGCTGTTATAATCTGTATGACTCGATACGTACTGGTGCCAGCGTGTTTGGAGGTCTCTGACCTTTGTCGATATTTGCTGGTACCGAGCGGATAATTCATTCACTTGAGACTGGGATCCTCTCGCTGTGTGGGTGCCATGATAGAGGGATTGCGCCTTTTCAGTAAGTTGGTCCATTTCAAGTTCTTTAGCTCGCACTTCTCCTTGCAACTTCTTCAGTATTTCTAAAGTTTCTTTCTTCTCCGGGAGAATTGCCTTCAAATTAACCGTGTGGAGTTGGTTGTCCGTTTCCCTTAACCAGTTCTGCAACTCATCCTTCATAGCTTCAAACTCTATCCATTGATTCAAAGTAGCTTCCATCGATTCAATTGTTGTCGAAACTGCGGATAACAGTCCTTGCCATTCCTGTTGGGTGGCGTCTATCTGCGATCGGATGTTAACTTGTCCGGATTCTACGGTACCTGGTATAACTTTCTCTCCAACAGCTCTGACGTGTTGAACTCGAGGTTCTTCTTCAGGTAAGCTTAGTTGTAAGTTTCTTAGCTTTTCAAGATTTGCTCTGAGAGTAATGTGTTCATTCGTTGGGTGTCCCCACATGTCGACTGTATTGTGAGTTGCTTCGAGCCACTCTTGGGTTTCTAACACAGCTTTGCTATATTGGTGATGGTCACTTACAATCGCTTCGTATCTCTCGAGGTAAGATTGAATCTTTTGAAGCATTTCTTGATGGTAAGTAGTTGTATTCGTTATAAGGTTATCCACTTTTTCCGAACGTTCGGGTAGATTTTCGGCTTTGTCCTTAATGTCGATGATATTTTGTTGTTTTGCAACAATATCGTGCAACAACATTCTGTACGTCTGAAGTTGGGCACGTTTCTCGTCGAGTGTAGTTTTAAGTTCAATGTCATCAGGGATTTTAACCTGCGTCTCTTTTAACCATTTCTTAAACTGTTCACTGACTTCTTCGAAACTCGTCCATCTTGACCTTTTACTCTGCAGCTCTCTCTCCATCGTCAGAGAGTTATCGAAAAGCGTTTCATACGCTTGCTGTAAATCTTCGAGCTGTAATCGAATTGCCTCCCGTCCGTCATCTCCGGTAGATGGATAAAGCTTTTCTCCGTACTCTACGGTTGTATTGACGAGGGATAAGGCATTCTGTTTCTCCGCGAGAAGTTCAGATACTAACTCCAGTCTTTTCTGCATAGTCGATCTGTCCCCTTGCATTTCAATGCACTGCGCATATTTATCTTGGGCAGCGGAAAGCCACCCAACGCATTGATCGTACTTATCCACGAATGATTTGTGAATATTGACGCTAATCTCGCATTTCTTAAGGATCTCCTAAAAACAAATGTACAAACATTACATATATAAAAATTAGGTCAATCCGAAATTACAAACAAAAATAAGCCCGCAATTAGAGAGTCAAATCTTTAAAAATTACTTCCTGCACACATACCTTAGATGTAACTTGAATAGCCTTGAACCTTGACGTGACCTGTTGAACAGTGACTCCTATGCGACTGTCACTGGCCAGTGCGGACATTTCCGAAGAATCATCGCTAATACGATCGATTTCACCTTGGTTCTGCATAATGCTGAATACGAGACCCTGACAACAGACAAACCTCGAATAAGTAGAGATATTGATAATTTCCTTTATATCCAGTCAAGAAGAAAGACTACATTTCCAAATAGCTTATGATTAATATTTAACACTGTGATAAGTAGAAAAAGCAAAGAGCTAATTCGCTCTTTATATAGCGTGATTCAAAAATCCTGCCTTAAAAATAACTATAATATAAATCCCTTTCAGGAAGGACTTTTGAATCACCCTGTACACACGAACGATTTCATTTTGCATTTAAAATTAAAAATTTCTTCTAGACCAGCGATTCTCAACCTGTGGTACGCGGAGCTCTTTTAGATAGTACGCGAGAGAGTTTTAAGAAGCATTTGCTAATTGATAAATAATGTACCGCTATTTAAAAAGTAATATTAGCCGTAGACGAATAACCAACAACCTTTTCGACTGCGGTACTTAGAAAAGCATAGCATTACGTTGACCTAAAAAGGTTGGGAACCCCTGTTCTAAACTATATGAAACATAAAGTTTGATATAATCATTCGCATAGAAAATGGAACTTTTTAAATTTTAAACCAGGCACGACAAAACAAGTTTAGAATAAAAGAAATTGTATATATGAATAAAAGACTTAAAAAATAATTAACAATATTTTGAAAACATAAATACAACATTTTGAAATAATACCTCATCAAAAAGTACCTTAATTTCGAAATATCAAAATCAGAAAGAAAAGAATAAAGATAAGCCTAATTATAAAAACTTAAAACTCATGATTCCTTACTTGTTCAAGAACATCACCTATCGCTATAAGCTCTTGAACTAAAGCATGACGACTATCTACAATACGTAGAAATTCCTATAGGAAAAAAATAAGTGATTAATGTAGGGATAATCACGTAAAAAAAAAAAGGCTTTGAAAAATAAAAAAGAAAGACTTATTAGTGTGGTTTTTCAGACTAATGTTAAAAAACTACATTTCAAAAAGATCCACAATCATAAATATGAAACAACAGCAAATATATATATATATATTATTTTATATTTATATATATATATAAAATTAGCATTATCAGCTGCAATATTTAGTTACGTTTTTTGTGAATATAATTTTTTATTTTTAGGGTAGACTACAAATAATAATTAGAATACTTATATAATAAGATAAGATCTACTTTTATCACTAAAATTTTTAATAAATTTTGGGTATCAAATAAAGAGGGCAAGAGGACACATTCGAATCATAAACTAACAATTTAAAAAAAACCTGGACAATTTTTCAATTAATTTAATATTTTTTTTAAGAAATTATATTTAGGATTTATTCCAATAATGGAATTCATTTCCGGCATAAACAAATTACTAAAGATATACGGTAATTTCTTTCGCAGCTTCGATAGGCTAACTTCCTGAGGGTATCAATCGTCATCAATCATAGAATAAAAACTCAAGCCAAGCAATGGGAATGACACTTAAAATTAAGGGATAAAAATAAAACCTCAAAACAACGAATAAAACAGAATTTGACAATCCTTTTTCTTCATGAACTCACACTGGCCGGGGCGAATAGGCATTGTGTTAAGACAGCCAAGGCTATCTACTAAAAATAGTCATTCCTCAAAAGGGAAATATGCATCTCGCTTCAAAAATAAAAAGTAAAAAAATTCACATCAACATTCGTCCAGTTCTTCCTTTGTTTAAATACTTTACAAACAAACTGGAAATGACCCACGGATGCATCCCGTATCCCGCAATATTATGGTTTAATACTCCGAATATTTGAGTTATAACTTAATTCAATTAGCTTGAAAGCAATTATACTTTCAGAAAACTTATGAGCAAAATAGTCACGTATAACTTTCTGAAGGTACTTTTACAACACTACAGATCATTATTTCCAGTTTCATTGCAAAGGATTCAATCCCAATGCAATCGAATTAATCATTTGTGGAATTTCCCATTCAATACCTGGAACCTCTCCAATTGGTCGACTTTCTCCTGCAGGGAATTCCTCGCAACAAAGTTCTTCAGTGAATTCTCGGATTCGTTGAGCCATTCGACGATTCTTTCCAAAGTACCTTCGTAATCTGACCACTGAATTAGGCGTTCGTCGATGCCGTGACGGACATCAGCAAGGGTACTCGCGTATCGGGCTAGTTCGTATCTTTGGAAAGAAAATTTTGAGTCCCCACTATCAACAACAACACCCGGATTAAATCTTAAAAGTACCTCTATGAATAGAAGATTTAGGAAAAAGAAAACTGTTGTACAAAAATCTTGTGGGCAGTGGGGTATACCTAAATGAACCCCTAAGCAAGGTGGTTATTTTTTTTTTTTTACTTCGGCATATTTTTCCTAAGTAATATAAAACTTAGTTCCAGGAATTATTTTGACAAAATTTTTCATGTTAATTATTATGTTAAATGTTGGACACTGTAAAAACTAACTTTAATGAAAGTTCCTCATTATATTAAACCCTCCATATGCTAATTAACAAGCACAGTTTCTAGGTCCAATATGGGGTTAATCTTAGTTAATTGGAGGGTCCCATATCTGTCCAATATCTGGTATAGTGGGACCTATTTCTTGCGCTTCCTTGGAACTAACTAACTACTGTAACTGCAGTCATTCCTGTAACATTCAAGCAGACAACAGAATGAAAACTGATAAGGACTACGCACTTCATACTGTTGATCTCTCGTTCCAGCGATTCCCTGGAACGTGCAGGAAGCTTCTCGAGTAACTGATGGGCGTGGGAGGAAATCTGCGCTAACATGTTCCTGCCATCGGATTTGCCGCTTTCGAGCTCCTGTATCGTTTCCAGTCGTTTTTTAAGCATTGATTTGCTGCCAGAATAATCTGAAAACAGGATTTATTCGTCATTTTTTTTTCGTAACTTTTGTCTTTATTTTATCATTATTTTGTCCTCATTTATGTGCAAATTAACTGCGAGGTACTTAATCCCTGTAAAACAAAATGAATCGAGTCAGTTCCATATACGACACCTGGACAATTCAATTAGCACAATACCTGTGCAAGCGTGGAGTTTTTCCCACATCTCTTTCTGCCATTCAGCGTGTGACGTAGCAAGGTCTTGGTGCATGCTTAAGTTCTCAATCATCCAATCCACTTCCTCGACGTTTTTCTTTATGCTACGAGTTAAAGTTGTGTGTCTGGTCTCAACTTCCTTGACAGATTCAATAACTTCGTGGCTTTCGGGGTTTGCTTGAAGCAAGATATTTGAACGCTCCTTTACAGTATCTAGAACTCGTTTATGTGTTGTGACGTCTTGAAGCGTTGTCTGTTCGGGTCAAATAAATAATTTAAAAAATAAAAAAAATTGCCAAAATAAATTTTTTTGACATTTACAGAGACCAACACGTCAAATTTGCAAATTTCCTCCCATTCGTCGGGTTATGTGATGTCAGGTTAGGTTACGCTAAGTTAGGTTAAGCTAAGTTAAATTAAAACGAACTAAAAGAAACGTTGTCGGTCTCTGCAAGTGCCAGTTAAGATTTTTGAAAGCAGAGTGCGCACAGTTCTCAAAGAACATCTACAGTATATAACGGTATAAAATAGATTACTTGCCTTCAGTTTCAGATGCTTGGAACGCATTTCTTGCAGAGTTCCAGAATTTAGCGTATCTATACCGATAACTTTATCCATCGAATCCAGCCAATTTCGCGCAGCCTGAATGCTATCGTGGAAAGATGTGACTTGCATGACTTGATTCTCCTGTTGCCGTTGTTGGTCAGCAATAGCTTTTTCAATCGTCTCCCATCGTTCTCTCGTATAGCGCAGATCTTGGCGTACTTTCTCCCTCCCTGCCGTAGCCGTATCGGGGAACAGTCTTTCGCCCATGTTAGTCGCTGTCGTCAGCCTATGGACCGCTTGTTCCTTCTCACTCAGGAGGTACTTGAGTACGCTTTCTTTTTCTTCCGAATTCTTGGTATCGAGCATGGTTTGTAGCCTAGAGTCCAGCGAATCCAACCAAGCCGAATTTTCTTCTATTTTGTCTTCGTAGTCTTGGTGTTCTCCGACAATATCACACCATTTGGTCACAGCCTCTTTCGAGAGCATGTGTAAACTTTGATACCGATTGGAGAGTTGGGTTATTAAAGGCTTAAGACGCTCTACTCCCGAAACTCTAACCAGAGCGTGACCTTCATCGACGAATATGTCGATATTGCTTTCATACTTGACCACTTCTTCCCTGTTATCTCTCATCACCTCTATTTTCTCTTTTTTCTCTCCTAAAGTGGAGCAGAGTTGATGATCTTTAAAAATGGCTTCCATCTCGCGGCACCAGTTCATGTGAGTATCCATGTTCGTGTCGAATTGGTTCCATTGATTGATAATCTTTTCGAGAGTATCCTGTACCTCTTCTGCGGGAAGAATTTTTTTTTTTACTCAGTTTAAAAAACGTAGCAATAATCTACCGAAGACGCTTTACGAGAGACATTAACAAAATATTTAAAGAAATTATAACATTATATCAGTGTCAACTTACCAACTTTACAAACGTGAAGATTCCACGCATCCTCCATGGAGGTTATTGTCGCCTGTAGAGCACCTTTACCTCTGTCGGAGGTACTGCCGCAGACTTTCTCACAAAGAGACTTCAGTTCGCCGAGTTTCGTGTTTCCAGAATCTTGAACTGCTTCCAACTCCTAATCGTCAAGTAAAAAGTCTTTATTACGATTAAAGTAAAAAAATATTTGTTTATATTACAACGGAATTAAATGATGATAATGAAGCGAACAAATATTAAACAAAATGTTATTTATATTTTGAGAAACGGATTGGAAATGAAAGGTCAAATAAATGAAGTTTTTTAAAAATGGATTCTACAGAGGGTTGACAAAAGTAAATAGACACCACGATGATTTTCCTCAAGAGCAAATGGCAAAGCTCATCAATGGAATAACAGAACGTGTGTCAGCTTTACACGATAATGCAAAGGGGGAAAATAACAGGATTCTAAATATATTCATTCAATAAATCTGTTATTATTTATTAACTTTTAATATCAAATAAAAAACTGTGGAAATAAAACCAAAGATGTCTATTTATTTCAGTCAACCATCTGTAAGTTGCAGAGTGCGTAAGTGAGTAAGTGAACGAGTAAGTGGGTGAGAAAGTAAGTAAGAAGCGAGAAAAGTAGTAGTAGTAGTACACCAGGACTACTGGGTAAGCGTTCTGACTGGTCGATTGAGATTACATAGTTCATGCGATATGTTCGAAGAAAAATAATTATGTTACATCAAATAGGTTTTGTTTCAATATTATTTACGTAAGTTTACTCTTCAAAATGTGATTCATATATTTCGGATATAATTTCAACATAAAGTTCTTTAGGAATGGATCTAAGTTCCATAAAATTATATAGTTTCTCTTAAAATATGTCTGTTCATTCTTAAATTTCTCGGAACACTCGTGACGTCATAGACGCTTGTCCCGCAGTTCTTTTCTAATTATATAGGGTCAGGACACTGCTACTTCTAATAATAATATTAATAGTAATAATATTATTATTATTACTCTACTTCACTATCAAGAAATAGATAAAAGAAGAAAGAAAAAAGCAAGGATGACAAACAGACGACAAAAATAAAAAAGATCCTATTAAGAACCAAAATTTGAACACCCTGTAAGAATGCAAGTTTTTCATTGGTTAGAAAAGGTGAAATTGTGGAACTATTTCATTTCTTAGCAAAATGCATGAATTTCATTAAAAATATTAAACATACAAAAGCACACACAACTATTTCTCGTTTAATTCGGTTGTCACATGCAGACGAATTTCTGGTTGGCAAGAGAGGTGAAGTTACGCTCTAAGCACATAAATTTTGTTATCGATCGATCGAGCGAGTGTGACAAAATGGAGGTATCAATGACTGCGTATAACAGGACCCGAAACTCCGCCCATTGTTACATTTAGCTTTTATTTTTTGCTGCCATGTAATGTTTGGTAGAACTAAATTACCCATGATAAAAATTATCAACTTAAATTCATTTAGATTCAGTTAACAAATTAAGCAAATATCGTCAGTTTCGTATCTTGTTATGTTCAATCTTTGAAGATATTTTAAGCTCATCAGGTTATTCATACTAATCGCCCTAGAGCTTTAAGGTAGGGTGAGGGTGGGGACACGAGGAGTACGATCAGGAGTCTCCCTTTACAGATTTTAGCTACAACTTCTACTGCTGGGTGCGCTAGAGTGGCTTAATGTTTCGGGATTTCGGGTGAAACTTCACAGCTAGTTAGTAGAAGCATATTTTATGTTACCTTAGATACTAAACGCTGCCCAGAATCTTTTACAAGCGATAAATTAGCGACTACTTCTCTTCCTAGTCTCTGCAATAAATTTAGAAAAGCCAAAAATTTCTTATTTCACCAGTTTACATAATACCTGCAATACCACATGTTAACATGCTAGCATACAGTAACTGTTTACTAAGTAATTAGATAAAATAAAGCATGTACAACTTATTTTTCAGTTTGAAAAGAACTACAACATTGAAATAAATAAAAATCCTGAAGAATTATTAATGAAAACGTGAAAACAATTCTTTTTCTCTAAGAAAAATAATATAGAAGTGATATACAGGAAGTCTTACGTGCAAAATTCAAGAAGAATTTTTTAAACACTAAAGTTAAAAAATGGTGAATCACGAGAAATACGATAGATTCATAGCTTAAGGACGTCAAAAAATGACTCATTTAGAAAGAATGGAAGTTCACTACAATTAGTAATTTAGTAAACTACGGTAAATTACAGGTAAAGTCACTTAATTTTCTTTGGTGAAAGACGTCTTATCACTTAGTCTACTCTCGTGTGTTAGTTCTTATAAGCAAATAACTGAATATTAAATTTGTTTTTACTGAATGCCATTTCAAAGTTGTATATTATAACCTGAACTTTAACTATGTAATATTCAAAAGCTGCGATAAGGAGTTTGAGATAGCTTAAGTCACGGCTAATTCATGGTTAATAAAGATAGAATTATACACCTTACCTTTAAACTTTCGAGTTTCTTCACAACGTCCGATTTTTCTCCAGAAACGTCGGCGCAAATTTGTAAGTGGTCCTTTTGAACATTCTGCCAGTCGTTGAAGTTCTTACAAATTGCATTGAATTCAGTATGGTCACTGACGCATCTGTCTAATTTCTCGAGAAGATCACGACTCTTCAAAACAATATTTTGAAACAATGTTTTAATGGATTGTATGTAAATATTAAGCGTTTTGTCCTGAGTTTGGTCTACTAGAGTTTGAGCTTTTTCGCAAACAACTTCCACGAGATTCTGATGAGCTTGAATTTCTTGGTGTACCAAACGATGGTTCTGTAACTGGGCGCTTTTTTCTTGTAACGAACTTTTCAGCTCCGTATGCTGCTGCATTGCAATTTCTACGTCTTTCAACCAACGAGTCAGTTGTTCTTGCGCTCCTGAAAAATCTGAAAACTGTTGCAGACATTGATCTAAAGTAGCTCCGGCATTCATCACTGATTCGCACCACGCTTCCCACTTGTCTCTAAGTTCTCTTAACATTTGGCGAATATTTTCTCTACCATCCGGGGATGTATGAGAGTAGAGGCGTTCGCCAAGCTCCAGCACAGCGTCTACTTTATTCGCCTGAGTTCCTTTCAATTCTATCAGTTGTTCCACTTTGCCTCGACGGATTTGGAGCAGATTCATGTCTCCGACAACTTCGGCATGCTCCCTCAAATCGTGGTCAAGAGCGTCTACCCATTCCGAACACTCCTGGTACTTCTCGAGAAACATTCTGTGTTCTTTAATGAATCCTTCATAACGCGTTATCATTTCTTTTAAGGTATTTTTTACTGTCTGGTACCGAGTCATCATTTGGGATACGGTGACTGCGTGTTTTCCTTCGTTATCTAAATCCTGAGTTTGAGACAACGCTAAAGAAAAATCTGCATTTTTATTCGCTATTTCTCCCTCCAATTGTCGTAATCTATCGAGGTGATTCTCTTTTGATTCCAAATTACTTTTAAGACTCTGATCTTTGATTTTTATCTCAACAGTTTTCATCCATTTTTTTAGATTTTGCACCAATTCTTCGCATTCATTGTACTGAGATTTAATTTGCTCAACTTTAAGTTTGTTTTCTTTAAGGTCCGTTCGGTACGATTTCCAAGCAGCCATCTGAACTTCTAAATCTTCTTTGACGGAAGTACGTCCACTCGTTTCAGTTGTCGCGAGAACTGAATCTATGCTCTTCTTGCACGACCTCAACAACTCTTCACCTTCATCAAGCTGAGTCTCCAGAGTTTCTAGAATATTTTCCTTCATTTCCAGATCATTTGTATCTGGGGACACATCCGAGCAAATAGCTAATTCCGACTTCTGGGACGCTAACCAGTCACGGAATTTCTCAGCTTTGTGAACATACGATTCATGAACTTGAATATTTTGTTCACAATTCGAAATTCTTTGTTGAGTCAAGTTCATGAGTTTTTTGTAGAGTTTGATTTTTGCATCTACCTCGTCTGAAGTATCATCGTCAGTAAGTACCTCTACTTTCTCTTTCAGTCCTAAAATCATGCTTTCGTGAGAATTAATATCCTGATGAAGAGCTTTATAGTACTGCAGTTGAGCTTTCTTATCAGCTAAAGTCACTTTTAGTTCGAAGGCTGACATTGTTTTACGCTTAATTTCATCCATCCATTTAGAAGCCTGCGAATAATTTTCATCGAAAGAGGACCACTGTAAAACAATTCCTTCTACGTGTTTGTAAAGTTGATTAACGTTATCCAAGTGAGCTTCCCAAGTGTCCCTCAAACTGCGTAAATCTTGCCGAATCTCCTCTCGTCCTTCGGGAGTAATTGAAGGGAAAAGAGCTTCTCCCCGAGCAACAACGGCATTTAAAAGCTTTTGACCATCTTTCTTTTCCTCTACGAAAGCTTTTAAGTTTTGGAGTTTGGCTTGATAAGCCTGTGTCTGCTTTCCTCCAGTTTTGGTCATTTGCTCGAAGGATTTCAGTTTTTCCTCCGATTTAACTAACCAATCTTTCATTTTAACGATAGCGTTATCGTAAGCTTCTTTATCTTTAATAAGTTGAGTTAATCGAGTGACAAAGGTATCGCAGAAGTTCATCAATGCCTGCAAACGACCAGCCAAGTGATTGGCATATTCACCAACACGCGTATCCGGATTATATTTCATCAACTGTTCGGTTATATCTAAAATTTCATTCGTCTCTTCCTCATGGTCATTCACTTCATCCAATAGATTTTCAATTTCTTCCATTTTTTCATTAACCATAGATAATTCTATTTGGTTCATGGATTCAGAGCGAACTTGTCCTTCCGCTTCTCGCAGCCACGAATTCAGATTTTCCGTCATTAGTTCATATTTCTGCCAAATTTCCAAAATGACAGTAAGAGTTTCCTTACAATCTTCGACGAGGTTGTCTATTTCGTCATAGGCTGCTATTAAATTTTCCGTTTCACTCTTAATGTTTTCCCCTTCTTCGTCAGACAAGACCTTTTCGTATATTTCCGTACACTTAGTGAGCTCTTCTTTCTTATTGTCACCCATACAGAGGTTATTCCTAATTTCTACGAGAGCGGAGAGTTTGGATTCGACTCCAAATCTGTCGCTATTCGATTCTAACTGGCACCAAGTTATTTTTTCTTGATACATGCACACGAATCTTTGGAGATCTTCCAATCTATCTTGATAATGTTTTTCTATAACGTAGAAAAGTTTTTGAGAAACTTTACCGATGTGACTTAGAAGTCCTTCGTGTTTCTTTTCTACTACCAAATATTCTTTCATCAATTTCGTCGTATCGCAGCCTTTAAAACCGGATTTTAGATCATCGATTTCGGCTTTTATGTCTTTCAAAGATTCGGTATTATCTTGCACTTCCAAACTTAACTTTCTTGAAATTTCCAAACGCTCCATTATTTTTCCGTCATCTCCAGTCATAATATCTTCGCACTTTAACAAACGTTCCTTAACATTTGTTAAAGAGTCGATCATATCTTTTATTTCACCGTAAATTGAAGATTCTCGGTCTTTCATTTCTTCCAAATAGGAAGTAAGTTTCGAGGAAATATTTTCCACGTGTTTGAACTCTGATGCGAGACAAGTTATAATTTTATTAACATGAGCGTTTGAGGAACAATTATTTATTGATTTAAGTTGTTTAGCGCGGCTTTGCACACCTTTGAAAAGGCTTTCGTAGTTGGGAAGATCGTACTTGTATTTTTCCAATTTTTCCGACGCTACTTCAGCTTCGGACATTGTATGTTTTTCATCTAACGCTTCGCACGTTTCTTTAATCCAGGTTAAAATCTCATCTCTTCCTTGCAGAATTTGTTTCCAGAGAACGTGTTGTCCTTCTAGGTTTTGAGATTTTTGAGCTAGGTTATCGATTGTACTTTGCCAGGTGGACTGTGTTTCTTGGCACTGATTTTTTACTTCCGAAGAATCAAATTCTTCAGTCTCCAGTTGTTGGCACAAATGTTGCGTTTTAGAAGTATAATTTTCTAACTGAGGTCTTGTTTTGCGGAGATTTTCGATAGTTTTCTTACAAAGATTCATCATTGTTTGTACAGAAGTAGGTTCATTGGGGGAAGTTTCAAGCTGCTTTGAACTTTCTTGGGCTTCATTCAAAGCCTGAAGAAGGCTTTGCCTACCATCAATGCATTGTTTCCATAGGGATGTAATGTTCGTGAACTTAGTTTGTAGCTCATACAACATATTTTGACCTCTATCCCAACTGCCGTCAGCGGCAGTCAAGGCATTCTGAACTGCAACAAGTTGAGATGAATCACTGGACATCAAAGTCCGACCATAATCATGTAATTTTTCTTTGAGCGCGTTTTCTTTTGCATATCTTCCAAAGCAGATTCAACAGACTCTAACAACTGTTGAACGCAATCATACGAGCTTTCAGTCGCTTCCCTTCCCGATACTCTAATCGATATATTTTCTAAAAATTTAGTCAACTGGTTTTTCACTCTGTTAAATGACTCCCATTGACTGTTTAAGTGCTGCAATTGGTCCTGTCGCGTATGAAGATTAGTTTCAAGATAGCTGATGCGTTTCTTTATATCTTGAACGCGAGAATCAATGCTAATAACGGACCCTGTATCCGGATCTCTAATTACCACGGAACATTCAGCGCATAAATCCGATATGTACGAAGCTTCATCATCCCAAGAACAACATTGCTCTTTGATGTTCAGTAATTCTTTTTGAATTTGTGAAATTTCTTCTAAATTTGGTTTAGCGTCAACTTGTTGGTTCATAGACTTTATCGTACTATCGGTACTGCCTTGCCATTCCCAAAAATCTTTCCACTTAACAATTGCGGGTTTTTTGGACTTGAGGACTTCACCATAGTTTTCAAACCTTGATTCGGCGTCATCAAACTTCTGATATAATTCATCTCTATCTTTTCCCGTACATTTTTCACTAATATCTCTGCATTCTTCCGCAAGACGAGTAACCTCAGCCTGCCGTTCATCGTGTTCTTGTTGAAGTTTGTGGATAAGGTCAGGAATTGAATCCAATTCATCGACGTCCATGTCATCTAATTCATCTAGATGTGCAGTAAATTCATTCAGCCATACTTCTAACTTATCAACATTGGTGATAAATTCTTGTCTAACGATAATTACATCGGAGAGATTATGTTTCAGTTTACGGACTTCGTTTGTAATCTTTTTTATCATTTCTCTTAGGTCGTTCACACTCTGTTTCACAGATGCAATGCCTTCTGCTCCTAATCCTGCAGATATATGATCAGCTAATGCCGTAATATTTACAGTATCAGTTTCTTTATCCTCGAGTTCTTTGTCTATACTCTTCAAATTACTAGCACGTTCTTCTAGTCTAAGAACTGCAGGGGAATATTCGCGGACTGTCTCAAGCTTTTCTTCTATCTGATGAATCCAAGAAGTAACAGCATCACATTTATCGTTGAAGTCTTCCCATTCAGTGACTAAATTCTCGGTCTTTTCACTCCATTGTATCGCCACATCGTGAATCGCTGTCCACCGGAATGCAAGGCATCGACTTCATCCCTTACGGAATAAATTCTTGCAACTTGAACGCTCTTAGATGATAAAGCACGGAGTTTCCCCAGATTTTCATCGCACTGTTTTTCAAAATCTTGAGCAGTATTGGCCACTTCAACTGCTTCTTCCAGAGTACTTGGTTTAGACATTCCAAATGCTACTTTATTTTCGGCTTCTTCTATCCATGGGCGTAAATTCTGAACTCCACTTTGATACTCATTCCAGTGTTTTAATTCCTGTTGGACGTATTGAGCGTGTTTTCCAGTGTGGAAATCGAGTTGCGATAAATTTTGTTTGATGTCCCCTAATTCTTTCGTAAACTGAATAGCATCTTCCGACGGTTCGCCTTCCATTAACTCCGCTACTTCCATCTCGAGCGTTTTAACGGTGGCCATTTTCAGTTTTAAGTTTTCTTGCAGTTCACTGGTTTTTGACGACCTTTCTTCCGGACTCATTTCTAAGGTTACGAGTCTTTCAAGAACATTTTGAGCGTTCGTCGACCAGTTCTTCAGTTCTTGAAGAGCACCAGTGAAATGGACCCATTTAATATTTAATTTTTCTAGAAACTCTATTTTTTCTGTTACAGTATTTATTACAGTCTGCATTCTTTGCTCTATTTCCACAACTTCTTTTTCTAAGAGCGGTTTTTTCTCGGGTTTGGCGTATTTGGTTAGATTATTCGAGAGACTGGTTAGTTTGCGTAACATATGGTCGGTGGCTTCGCTCAGATGCTCACTCATTTCGTGTTTACTGGTCAATTCACTCGCAACAACTTCCGGATTACTTTTTTCAATGACGCGAGACAGTTCGTCTTCAGCTTGAGCAATTAACTTTACGATATCGTTCTTCTGATCAGTGTAATCTGCCCATACTTTTTGTGTGTTCTTCAGTTTGTTCAATTTTTCAACGCAACTGTTATAGGATTCATTCCATTTGGTTTCGAGATTTTGGAAAATAATGCTCACGAAAGAAGGTGCATTCGAATCTTTAGCGAGGTCTTTTCCCCTTTGAATAGAAGCAAATATATCATCTCTTTGTTCTTCGAGTTGTTTTACGATATGTTCTTGATCTTTGATACAATGCTGAAGTAGTTCTAGATTTTCAGTGAAGTTATCTTTCTCAGATTGATTTTTAACAGTTTCTAAAGTATCAATTACGGTTTCCATATCTTGTTGATAAAAGTAACATTTACAATACGTTTCGGCGCGTATAAAACCTGCCTCAATGGAAGGCACAAGCGCTTTGTACCGTGAGATAAGCGACTCCAGCTTATTTTGTTCGTACTGTCCATCTTCTTCTGGAATGTGAAGTATTAAGGAATCTAACATCTGTACTAACCACTTCATGGAATCTCTTCTATCATCCATATTATCACATAAAGTCTGAAACGTAAATACAGAAACATTTAACTTCAGATATCCTATTGGAGTACATGCATTTCAAACTAGTTAAATTCGAAAATATAATTTTCGCTTAATTTCAACATCAATTCACCGTTACTATTTAGTAGTATATGACAACATACTTCTTTATTATTTTCATAAGATACCTGAAAGTATTATATAATGTAAACTAAAACTTAATAAGTTGCTATAAGGCACTATTCGTTATAAGTACGATTCCTTCGAGCGTCAACAGATGGCGCGGTAGAGCTCAGGCCTATAGTAGGTGGGGCTAAGATGCTACAAGCTCTAAACAAAAAATTCTTCGACAAAAGATGTGCTAATCTTACCACAAATTTATCTTTAAGTTTTTCGTATTCATTTGCCGACGAAGCCTCTTTATTGATTTCCTTCAGGGCTTCATCAACTGTGTCCATCCACACGACCATGTCTTCTACCCTGAATTTAAAGAAAAGCAGTCAAGGGCCAGGAAACAACCAACAGAAAAAACGACAGTTTTCATTCTACAGCGTGCTCAAAATTCCATTAATTAAATACATTAATGTGCTTTGAACTGAATGAGGTACATTTTGAACATTTATAAAGAGGGTTCCATAAATATATGTATTTCCCATTGGGTACAGAATTCACTGTATTTCCCAGACGGTACAAGACCATTCGGACACCCTGTAGTTTAATCTTTCAAAACCATAAGATAATTTTTTTTTTCCCAGAGTGAACGCAGAATCTAAGTGGTTAAATCTAAAATTTATTCGACTCGAAACTGAAATACAGAATGTAATTTTGTGAGATTATTACCTAATTAATAATTAAAGTAATTAAAGTAATAATTAAAGTAATTAATCCTCACAATAAACAATACAAACAAACAAACTTTATTTCGTACTCAACAGGTACAAACATTATACAAGTGGTTCATAGAAAGTTAAGAGACAGTTGTATGGAACAGTGACTATGTAGGCCAATGGAACACTATAAATAATGAACAATAAACAATAAAATTAAACTAATTAAACAATAAACAATAATGACAGTAAATTATATGTCATGCGAGTACATTTACATATAATTCATCTCAATCACCGAATAATCATTTGCGTTAGAATGACTAAAAGGAAACGAGGCTTTATTATTATTCAAGAACTCCAGTTCGCGATTCAGAACTTACTTAGTTTCGTATTCTCTCCATTTCTCTGGAATCTGGTCTAACTGAGAAGCCATCATCCCAATTTTGGTCTGGAATTCCAGCCACAGTGTTTGGCATTGCTCAAAGTCTTCTCCGAGCGTAGAATCAGTATCAACCTTTCAAAACAAGTAGTAAAAATGGTATTTTAATAATTAAGTAGTTTAGGCACCCTGCCCAGGGTGGATTTTAGGGCTTTTGTTAGCCTGTAAATCCGCTAATCACTGAGAGTATGGTATCTCACTTTCTGATAATATATCTATATATTAGGTGAAGTTAATGTACAGGAGTTTTATAAGTAAGTGTCATGTGTACTGCATTTTTTATAAAAGAATATTGGTATATCTTATTCATTTCAATTACCTTTTGTAAATACGAAGCGCTGGTCAATCCCATATTATCGAGAAGCATTTCGATCTTCGATACGAGACTCTCAGCAAAGAATTCCTGAAAAGAAAGTTATTTCGTTATGCACAAATGATTGGCCTAAAACTAAATTAAAATTTCTAATTTCTAAAAGTAAAATTCCTAATTTTACTTCGGGTAAAGTTAAGGTAGCTACAGTTTTCATGGTTACTTCTTCAGTATACAGGGTGTCCCAGAATTAACTATCTATTTCAATGAAATCGGACAAATTTTTTAAAAACACACTTTTATTTATGTTTATCATGTTTAATATGTGTTAAAAATGTATAAATTTCTAACTTTTTTTCATAATTTTATTTTCATAATTTTTTCATTATCTGGTCCAATGAAAGACCGTCTGAAGTCATAGAATGGCAAAGAGACTCTCCAAAAGTTAACATGTGGCTTGGAATGACCAAATCCAAAATTTATGGCCCATTCTTCTTTGCGGAAGCAACTGTAACAGGTACCGTCTACCTTGATATGCTTCAGCAGTTTCTCGAACCACAGCTTCTTGATGATGGCATTCTTGATAATGTTGTGTTTCAACAAGATGGAGCACCATGTCATTATGCTCTAATTGTTCGAGAATACCTCAACAGACGCCTTCCGAATCGGTGGATTGGACGTGGAGGACCTCGACCTTGGCCTCCGCGTTCTCCGGATTTGACACCCCCTGGATTTCTTTGCATGGGGTTTCATAAAAACAAAGGTTTATCGCCAAAAGATCAATGCTTCTTGTTGAAACACAACATTATCAAGAATGCCATCATCAAGAAGCTGTGGTTCGAGAAACTGCTGAAGCATATCAAGGTAGACGGTACCTGTTACAGTTGCTTCCGCAAAGAAGAATGGGCCATAAATTTTGGATTTGGTCATTCCAAGCCACACGTTAACTTTTGGAGAGTCTCTTTGCCATTCTATGACTTCAGACGGTCTTTCATTGGACCAGATAATGAAAAAATTCTGAAAATAAAATTATGAAAAAAATTTAGAAATTTATACATTTTTAACACATATTAAACATAAACATAAATAAAAGTGTGTTTTTTTAAAAATTTGTCCGATTTCATTGAAATAGATAGTTAATTCTGGGACACCCTGTATAATACCAACAAATGGTACAACTGGAGGCGATTCTTATAAACAAAAATAGATAAGTACTACTCAGAAAAACCAAAATGTTTGTATATACGAGCTAACTGTTTCTTAACGCATAGATACGTGGATAACATTAATGGATATTAAGATACTGAAGCATAATATTCATGTAACCTTCTTTTCTTCATCCTTACTTCGTGTTTCCTCCTGATTCCTTCAACATTTTCATTTTTGTTGAAAGCATTCTGTTCACCCGCCAATTCCTTCTCGATATCTCTCACGTACATCATGAAGGTGTTTTCGTCCAGTCTAAATTCCATCTAGAAAACATCGACAGAGTGGAACGATTAGTTCCATTAACCGGTTCTCCAAAATGGCTTAGCTAGTTCCCTCTAATGAGATATATTGTTTTCTGAGGCTCATTATTTATTACATACAGACCTTAAGTGGTATATGTAAGAATTCGTCATTTTCTTTATTTTTCATCTAATAAAAATGAACCAACTAAGAAATATTTCATTAGCGAATACAAAAGATGTACATAAAACATTAATTGTGAATGTAAACATAGGTGAACTTACCTTCAGAAGATGTAAAGGCGCGTGATTCATAACTTCGTCCCATCTTGATTTGATATGACTGACCGCTACGTTAATTTCATATTTCTGACAGTCTTCCACGTACTTCTGAAGTTCTTGTCCGGAGGTCATTACTCTTTGTAGTAAATGTTCGGGAGCGTCAATGAAAAAGTCCTGTTCAAATAAAGGTATTTTATAAGCGAAGAAGTTTTAAAACATCGCATAAAAAACGTAGTTACGAGTGAATAAAATCACATCGGAAACCTCCGTTTCCCCTACACGGGAGGCGGGTGGAGGGGGCATAAACTCCCGAGTTCGACCAGAGTAGGTAGGCCACAAACCTATATGGAATAGATTGGACAACGCGTTATTTAAACAGCTGCTCGATGGACAGATTTTGCAGACACGTTATAAAAGTCGAAAGAGTTCAAAAAATAACTCGTTCTACGGGGAAAAATCCGTGGAATTATACATTTTTTAGATACTTTCGTGCAAAATGAAATTGTAATTATTTTTTAGTGTAAATTTGAGTATTTTGAATGTATTGTCCGTATATTAAAAGAATAAACTTTGGGAAAACAGTTTAATTAAATCTCCCTAAATATGTAAAAAAGATTGAAAATCTATTTAACTTAGTACCGAAAGTTGCCCATATACTGTATGCCTGTAAGGTAGGCGGTCCAAAATCCGACCGTACGGGGTTAGGAGCCGAACCAGGGCCCTTCACAGTCCGAGTAACTATCACATTTCGTAACTAGCACATTTTTTCCTCTTTTTTTTTGTAATATCTAATAACACTTATCAGGCTAAAAAGACACTAAAAACCCGTGTCTCATTTAACAACAATTTAAATCCATGTTGGATCAAGTCTTTGCGCATTTTAACTCCCCTTTTTCTTGCTTCTCTACATATTTATTCTTTTATCGACTTGATGCCCAAACGTTGTCTTTAATTTTTATTTGTTTTAATTTTAGCTGATAACACTTATCACGCAAAAACGTTTCGCTTAAAATATTTGCGAAAAGTATGTTATTTTAATAAAAGAAAAAATCCATGACCTAAAGTCATTGTCAAGCTTTATACCTTGTGCATTTCTAGCGTTGATTTAGTTGTGATGGTTTTCTCCTGGAACATTTTCTCCGCCGACTGAAGCCAGTCGGTCACTTCTCCTTCGCATTCCATGAAGCTCTCCCAGAATCTGATGCTATCCGCCATTCGAGACTCCCAAGTGGTAGCTGAAGAAAGGACCTGAGCGAATCTGCACGAGCGAAAGAACATTCAAGGTTTGTACTTTACTTTTCAGCCAAAGATCCTAACGAATTCTAACAAATAGTTGTAGTTAATAATATGTAAATATGTAGGTAAATAATATTACACGCGTGTAATAAAATCAAGTTTACACTTTGGAATTTTGGTTAACAGTCTGATTCAACTGATGTTCTTTGAGTTTCAGAGAAATATTGTAAATCAAACTTTAAAAGTTATTACTCTGTTGATCTTTTGTAAAGAGGAAGAAAGGAAACTAATGTGTTAAATCAGACTGATTACCAAATTTCTTTGAGAACAGAAACAATAACAATATGTAAAAGGAAATCCCGTTTATATACATAAATTTTTAAAAATATAACATCTAGGAAACTCATTTCCCCACCACGTGGTAGGGGAGCGGCGAATTTAGTCCAAAAGTCACCTTTAGCCCCACCAATAGCGAGGCAAGCGGCTAACTCAACCCATACATATTTTAACAGCGTTCTAATTATTTACCTTGAATTAACCTGTTTTATTTCATTCTGGAGGCTGACCATGTCCAAATATTCGCCCCATTCGAGGTTTTTAGCAAGTTTTGGTAAATTCGAGTTTTGGTGTCGAGCATCGATTTGAAATAAAGTTGACGAGAGAAGAAAGCCTATGGAAGGAAGGATCCGTTACATATTCAATAAACACGAATCTTAATTGCGTGCGATTCCTGCAAGGAAGGGGTCATACAACGGAAAAGACCTACAAATGACAGTGGAATCCAAACTACGGGTCGCTACATCATCTAAACGTAGAAGACGGTCACCCATCCAATTACTGAACAGACTCAACGTCGCTTAACTGTGCTGACCTTACGGGAAACTGTAACAACGTGGCCACGAAATAGCTCTAAATTGACAAATGGCCTTGCTTACAGAAGTGTTTGAAAAATGAAGGAATTATAATGACTTGATTCTTATGTCTAAACAAGACTCCAAGATATGATAATAAAAACCCACTCTAATAGATAGAGTTTATTTCCACAACAGTATTCGTTTTTCTGTATCCACCCGAAGAGGATGCCAGTGGGCATCGAAACTGTTGTGGAAATAAACTCTGTCTATTAGAGTGGGTTTTTATCATCATATTTTGACCTTCACGTAGAAAAGTGAAGTTTTTTGCATTTAAGACTCCAAGAATTTTAACAAACATATAACAAGGGACTTAAATTACAAAACTGATATCAGGTTAAATTAACAGATCCAGCAGGTAGCAACCAATTATGTACTTACTAAAAGGGGTCAGGCGTACACTGAACTAATGTTGTTATTCAGTAAACTTAAATATATAAAAAAAAATATTAGTAATACTAAATGAGTTTTTAATAGTAATGTTTGGGGCTATTTAACCTCCTTCGTAACCCTAAGGCCATATGACGGAGGGGACCTCCAGCTTTACGTGGTATACGAACCACTACCCCGATCAAGGGAGATCCAGAGAAGCACCTTAACCGCTGAAATCCGAAGTCCGGGCCGAGACGCGAACCCAAGATTTTCAGATTAACAGACTGGCGCCCTATCTCTAGACTACCCTGGTAGGTGTTTTTATTTAGACACAAATTAAATTACCTTGTGTTTATCAAGTTGTCCTTGAATAGTCTCCTTTGAACCTTGAAGAGAGAAGTTGGAGAGCAGCCCTTCTGCTTCGTTCAGCCATTTATTGATCTCCGTGACACCGGCATCTACGGCCTCCAGCTGGGTCACAACCTAATTTGAGGGAAGGGAGGGGAAATATAGGAAAAATAGTCTTCTCTTAAAATCAAATCGTCTCCGTCAACCCAACAGTACATACGGGCACATGGTCAAATCGGGGGGTGGGGGGGGGGGGATTCAATACCATGAGTGATAAAGGATTGGGGGCAGGGGTTTAGTTTTTCGGTTAGTAACAGGCGATTGTCTGAAGAGGTTTGTTTACCAATAACCCACGCGGGAAATAGCTTGTACAGGTTGGCACTCACTATCGGTATCTTTATCATTCCTGTTAAATAATGAGTCACGAGGGCCAGAAACTGACACAGTGGTCAACCCAGAAAAATAAGGCCCAATGCGCTAACTCCTGGATGATGATGATGATGATTATTATTTATTAATTATTATTATTATTAACCAGCACCATTGGGAGTCAAACCCCCGATCTCAGTGTCTTCACTTCGCTTATAGGGAAACGGTGTTACCCACCGAGCTACGGGCGCTGGCTACGATTCCTGCTACATTAAATTTACACACACACACACACACACATATATATATATATATATATATATATATATATATATTATATAATATATACTGTCAATGCAATTTTCATTACCTG
The DNA here is from genome assembly GCA_023014485.1 of Bathynomus jamesi. Taxonomy (NCBI): domain Eukaryota; kingdom Metazoa; phylum Arthropoda; class Malacostraca; order Isopoda; family Cirolanidae; genus Bathynomus; species Bathynomus jamesi. Next base: position 831,048 of record JAJOZX010000746.1, on the reverse strand, counting down.
AGTTGCCAAATACATTTTCTGTGGTACTGCTGCTCGTACTCGAACCAATTGTTCTTTGTCCTGCTTCAGTGACCACATCATCCTTTCTATCTCTTCTGGGGTAAGTTCCTGAACCAAAGCTTGAAATGATTTTGAAACGCTTTTGAACAGTATTTCCATTTCTTCGATATCTTGGCTTAATTTCTGAAATAATAATATGAAGGTATTACCGTAATACTGCATCAGCGACATTTTAATGTTTTTTATAACGATTGCATGCGCTCTGAACACACTTATGTATAAGTGCTTTGAAACTGCAAGCAACCAAAGTCCAACAGACGGCCAGGAAAGAACATTTGTTGGACTGTGGTTCCCTACAGTTTCAAAGCACTGTCTAAGTCACCGCATTTATTGGGTTTCTCTCGTATTACTCGTATATAATTTTATTTCACAAAAAAGAAACTTGATTTCTTTTGTAGAGTATGAAATTTTAGAGTGACGATAAACTTGATAGCCAAACCCAATTTTCATTAATTGATATCGTCTATACAGGAAAAGTGAACTATCTTACAACAAAACTGAGCAAATATGGTGCATAAAAACTTTGAGTTCAGGGATATCTTCATACCTTCAGCTGTTCCGCGTAAGATTTAATGGCATTGACTGTGCAAATGCAAGTGGTATGAAGAACGTCTTGCGCTTTTCTGAGCCACTTCTCTAAGTGTTCTTGCCCCTCTCTATAGTCGTTTTGCGTTCGAATTACCTTCCCCCTGTGCAAGTACTGTTCCACATACTGAAAAGAAAAAAAAAAGGCCCAAATTGGGGGTCTTCGCTTGAAATTTCCTATCGTTGCAGTGTACAAAAAGAGCATATTGGCGAGAAAAGGATTTAACAATTTATTATTATTATTATTATAAAATGAGAATCTGATATGGAGCTTATGTATGTTTTCTTATGATGCAAATCAATGTGGATATAAGCCCACCACAATTCATTGTGCAACACACCCGTTACACTTCGTAGGCCTATACGAAATTTTCTTTAAGGAAAAACAATTCACTGAATAAATGACTTAATATTTAAGAAAATCTTTTATATTCTTTTAAAAATGCATTATATTATATTAAATTCCATCACCATATATACAGACGTTACGTCTGTTCTTCATTTTGAAAAACAGAACAGAAGAAAATGTACAGTACAGATCAAAAGAAGAAATACGCAGTATATGCGATTGCAGCGCTTCTACATCGTCATTTTGAGTGGTCCTTCAAATAAGGGTATTTACACTACATAAAGGCACGAGAAAGAAAAACCTATTAGCATATGATACAAGTAGGACTGTAGTGCCCAATCCAATTTATTTTCGATGGCCATCAGATAATACAACGATATAAACTTTTGCTCGCATCAAGATGGCCGCCAGTATTTTTTGTGTCCGAGTCTGAAAGGTCTTAGACAAATTACGCTTACTTTTTTTGGTCTATTTCTGTACCAAATTAGATAACATAACAGCAATTCTAACACTAAAATTAACTGTAATCTCCTTAAATGTTTTAATTTCGTGACTTTTAATTGAAATCTTGATTTTTTGGTTCTCCCAATCATGCCTTTATTTAGTGGTGTTTATACACAGTTTTTCTCAGAATGGGAAGAGGTATACAAACTTATCAACCATCAAAATAAAAAAAGAATTAAGCATATCATTTAATTTTTTTCATGCGATATCCATTGCATATATATATATATATATATATATATATATATATATATATTCTTACGGAACAGTAACGGAATGAAGCCTGAAAATGTTTGTTATTTTTACAGAAGTCTCCGCCAACGGAGGTGAAACCTGTAAATTACTCCCTGACGTGTATTGAAATCATGTGGATTAGAGATAATAAATTGTTTCATTTCTTTCATTTCTTCCACAAGCTGACCAATCAGAGGAAAGGAAACATTTTCTTCACCTAAAACCCAATACTATTTCGTCTGATATATACACAATGAGATAACTTAATTTTTTTTTCAAGTTTTTAACCAGAATTTGGCTAATCGAGAGCTTTGACAATTGTGATAACAAATCGGAATTTGAGGGAATGTATAAAGAAAACTGAAAATAAATTTAAACCTGAAGCCTATGTCCCACGATCGTTTGTTGCCGTTTTTCACCGCTGAATCGTGTCCCGCTTTAAACCAAGTGTTGCCGTCTCTATATTAATAGGCAACAATCGTGGTTTCAAAAATTTCAAAATCTCGTCGCTGACTAGCGATTAATCATTTGATTAGTCGGTTTTAAGCGGGGCAAATTCAGCGATGGAAAACGGCAACAAACGGCCGTGGAATATGGGTTTTATGCACTTTAGCGAGACAAATTATACTAAACTGTTTCTATACAAGGGAAGCTGCAAACTAATTAGGTGAAACTCGGGAAGAAATAAACATCTATACAAATAAATATTAGGAGTATAATTAATATTACGGTACACAAAATTACACCGCGGGTTATGTTGACACAAGAGAAATATATATATATATATATATATATATATATATATATATATACCGGGTGTCCGAGAATTATCTGTACAATTTTTGGCTGTTATTAAAAGTCAACCATGAAGTGTAGAAATTCCAGTGTTGTCCCATTTTACAGAGAAACTCATTAAGTTTTTTCTGATAACAAGTTTTGACAAGTTTTTCTTTTTTGTACGCGGGTGACAGACATTGATGATTTAAAAGCAAGAATCACAGCTGCTATTGAGCGAATTGATGTGGATATGCTGCAGCGTACATGGCAACATTTGGATTATCGATTGGATGTTTTGCGAATCACTGATGGTGCACATATCGAATGTTTGTAACAACGTTACTTTAATAAAAGAAACTTTTGAAAATACAGATTCTAAATAATCTTGTTTAAGAATTTTACGTGTGTTATCAAGAATTTTATTAAAAGATGAAATTGTACAGATAGTTTTCGGACACACTGGAATTTCTAAAAAACTTGTCAAAACTTGGTATCAGAAAAAACTTAATGAGATTCTCTGTAAAATGGGACAACACTGGAATTTCTACACTTCATGGTTGACTTTTAATAACAGCCAAAACTTGTACATATAATTCTCGGACACCCTATATATATATATATATATATATATATATATATATATATATATATACACAAGGTGTCCCAGAATTAACTATCTATTTCAATGAAATCGGACAAATTTTTTAAAAACACACTTTTATTTATGTTTATCATGTTTAATATGTGTTAAAAATGTATAAATTTCTAAATTTTTTTCAATTTTATTTTCATAATTTTTTCATTATCTGGTCCAATGAAAGACCGTCTGAAGTCATAGAATGGCAAAGAGACTCTCCAAAAGTTAACGTGTGGCTTGGAATGACCAAATCCAAAATTTATGGCCCATTCTTCTTTGCGGAAGCAACTGTAACAGGTACCGTCTACCTTGATATGCTTCAGCAGTTTCTCGAACCACAGCTTCTTGATGATGGCATTCTTGATAATGTTGTGTTTCAACAAGATGGAGCACCATAAATTTTGGATTTGGTCATTCCAAGCCACAAGTTAACTTTTGGAGAGTCTCTTTGCCATTCTATGACTTCAGACGGTCTTTCATTGGACCAGATAATGAAAAAATTATGAAAATAAAATTGAAAAAAATTTAGAAATTTATACATTTTTAACACATATTAAACATGATAAACATAAATAAAAGTGTGTTTTTAAAAAATTTGTCCGATTTCATTGAAATAGATAGTTAATTCTGGGACACCCTATGTGTATATATATATAGATATATATAATATATATATATATATATATATTATATTATATATAATATATATATATATATATTATATATATATATATAAGAAAAGGGAGCGAAGCTATACCCACTTTGCCGGGAAGAAAAAATTGTCAACAAATGTCGGTCTGATGGTTTCGATTTTTTTTTTTTTAATTTCGTTTTCACCCAACTTAGCCTAGTTAAGTCCCATCTAGCTTAACCTATCCTTATCTATGTTAAACTATCCTAACTTAACCTAGCGAATAGGGAGAAGTTGAAAATTTAACCCGTTTGTTTCTGTGTCAATTTTCTTTTTTTTCTTTTTCCGGCAAAGTGGGTATAAACGTCCAAAGGGGCATTGCCTTCAGACTCTTTTCATTTCATTGTCAATATACAATATTTTTTTTTACTTAAAAAGCTCGACTTGGCTGAAACTAAACGTATTGGTATTAGTTTATAAATGTTTACTCAAAAACTGTATTCAGAAACTTATTTGGGATTATGAACCCATCCGAAGAGACTGAGGGATGCCAAAGGTATTTTCATTTGTTCTCTATATACAATAAAACGGATGAAACTGGTTTTGCTTCCAAAGTTTAGAATTGTTTAGATGACGTCAGAGAGAAACTATAAAGAACGGAATCTTCTACTTTTTCCGAGCTATCAAAAATTTTCAATTATTTTCAGATCTTTTCTATACTAAAACATTCTCCTAAAATGCGTATGACATTTAATCTTCGAATTAAACGGTTGGGATCACCCGAAGATCAGGGCCCCCATGTATTCTTGTTTTTGCTTTACAGTACCAAATATAATAATAATAAATTAAATTGAATGCCCGGTTAGGTCAAAGTCAGGGGGCTTAATCATATAATTGTTCAAATCATTCCAAAAGTGCCATTTTTGGACCACAGGTAGCTATGACCATACTAATTTGAATGTTTGCGGGAGCCAAGCTGGGCTCCCACTGTGGCGGCCATATTGGCCAAATCAAAATGGCCGCTGTCCAAAATGACATCCACTTGAGTACCAATACTAGTACAGGTTACATAGTTAACTTGATAAAAAATAAGAGTCAGCATCAACATCTTTTGCTATTAAACTTTAGTATATACGCAAGTACAATCTTCTTTATTCCTTTTACTCACAGTACTGCATCTCATGATAATGTCTATCCAATAGATGGCTGTTCACTGATTAATAGTCGTCATTGTTCAGGCAGCCACCCTCACACTTGCACTGTCGTACATCGAATTCCAGCACTACTGCATTTGCAATTCCCTCTGCAGGCTTTAGTGCATCCGCAATGAAGGAGAAGAGCACATGCCTTACTGGCATCAGCGAGAGTTGTCCAGAAAGGGAGCCATTGGTTGCTGCGCTTGTCATATTTCCATCCCCATTTATCAAAAGCAGGGAGTGTCTGATGGCATGTGGTTGACTGCTTCCACACAAAACTTGCCTGCAACAATGACCTCTTGATATGCTGGAAGAGGGCAGCTTGGGGAGATGGTATGCTGTCCAATGATCGACTGCCACTAGAAAACAGATGGTGCCTGGCTACGTTTACAGATGCTTGTCCACATGTTTTACTGTACATGAGCACAACAAACCTCTCAATGTGTGTCATTTCAGGAGATATTAGACTGAAGGACTCGGGGTCTTCAGTCAATTTGATCATGGTTTCAGTTAAGTTTGGTGTATTATTCCATGCAGTCCATGCTGTCTTCTTCCCACATCCAAGAAACTGAGACGTAGTGTCGCAGCCTGTTAGTGCATGGAACAGAGGTAGAGCCAGCGACTTTGATGGACCAAGCTGTGATTGAATGCTGTGCACTGGGATGTCTCGGTAATATTTGCCACTACCAAAACCAATCCAGAGTTCTGTTAGGTCAAGCTGTTGAAAGAAAGCAATGGCAAGAACGACTATGTCACTGTCAACAGTGCGGATGAATGCTTTCTTGTGACCCTGAAATGATGCCTGAGCAAGATGCAGAATGATCCGCGTATCTGCCTCTGTGTGGTTGCATGGTTGGAGCCCTGATATATCAAATGCTTTATTGGAGAGCACAGTTTCTAATTCAGTGCTGAGGAGGAGTTTTCCACCCATGTCAATCTTGATCAGCTGTTTACTGATAAAGACGAACAGTTCCTTCTTGTTTTCCACATTTTTCAAATATGACTGCCAGTCTCGTTTGGGAATGGGTGTGGTACCATCACTATCTGGATCAAGTCGAGTACGTGCTCCTGAACCACGCCGCTGCTGTGCAAGTGATTTCAGACTGTCTTCAGGATAGGTATCCCACACGGCATCGACGCGCTCAACTGTGTCAGTCATCTGTGCTTTAATGAAAAGTATGATGTGTAGAGATACATATTCAGCAAATGTTGATGCTCTACTTGGACGCACAATGTGGACGATGGCGGCCATGTCATACAACTGAACTGTCACTTGTTTAGCAGGATTGGCAGATCCAGTTGGTGCATTGACACATGCAAGAATGTCTGATTTATTTCCAGCTCTGAGTGAACCTCGGTCTGAGAGTGAAGGGGGCTCTCGCTGATTCTCGTATGTGAAAAATTCTGTCATATCCGCATCTGGACGTGATTGTAGAGACAGGAATAGCTGTGTAATGAGCACTGTGTTTTAAGTGCAATAATCTAAGTGCAATAATTATGTATCATGATTCAATTGACATAAAATGTAAATTTCTTATAAAATAATATCAAATGTGGATATATACGACCTGACGTATATCTTGAATTAAAAAACAAATATCAGAACTGGATTCTCTATACTCAAAAACATACAAAAAGTGTCATTATTTGCTGTTCTACTATGATTGGTTGTTATTTTATCGGCCAATGTCAGACCAGATGGCGGCCATCTTGGATTCGTCCATAATGGCCGCCACAGGGAGAGCCCATGTTGGCTCCCGCAAAAAAATGAATGCTTATGGTCATATCTACCCCTGGTAAAAAAATGGTACTTTTGGAACAAAGGGAACAATCGGGGTGATTTTTTGGATTAAGCCCCCTGACTAGATTGGTTAGGTTAAGTCGTGATATTTTCGTTAGTTTTAACGAAGATATCATTTGGTAATTGAGGCTGGGAGCCACGATCTTCAGGTGATCCAACGGTTGAAACCACAAATGTAGACGATTTAAACCGTTGCTCACGCAAAGATGATACACGAGAACTTTGGTTGTAGTTTAAGAACATGCAAATTACACCTTACGCATAGACCACAGCCTCGCCTTCAAAACATATGATCCCTTTAGCCATTATTCGAAGCTTCATACATTAAATTTGCGAGAAAAGAGAAAGAAGCCACAAGACATTGCTTCATATCACATTTCCAATGAACAGTTTAATAGTCAAATTTAAACGTTTAGGTTGAGAGAGGAAATATGCATGGCTGACCTAAGGAAGATACGATAAATTAACGGTTAAAGTTTCAATTTTCTTCCACGAATTTAATAGGAAAGTGAAGCCAGCCAAAGTTTGCGTGTAGAGCTTCATAACCACATCAAAAACATTGAGATTAATTTCGTACAGAGAATAGAAACAGTTATATAAGACACTGAGAAGAGAAACAAGTCTACTGATTCGAGACTGAAGAGCGAACAATTAACAGCTGCATGAACACTATATAGGGTCACTACACGATGCAAAGCAAAAGCTGATGAGTATATAAATAACCCTGAGAAGAGGTGGGATTGGATTGAACTTACCACCCAGATGTCTCCACCTTTTCGTCCAAATAAATCCTAAGGATAAAAATTGCATTATAAATTAAAAAAAAACACAATATTGTTATAACTCTATAGCAACCCCCTAACCTTTCAATTATATGAACGGTAACACTGGATCCCTGAGGTTAGGTGGCAGTGTCACAGATATATATATATATATATGTAAAGAACGACGCTTGTGTAGAAGAGCGTTCCGCACAAGATGAGGAGGGAGAACGAGCAAATGAAAACTGAAGTACCTCCCAGGAATCGAACCCGGGATCATCCAAATTCCTGGGGGGTACTTCATTTTTCATTTGCTCGTTCTCCCTCATCTTGTGTGGAACGCTCTTCTACACAAGCGTCGTTCTTTACATTAATTATACTGTGTTGTTTGCAGTTAAAATATATATATATATATATATATTCTGAGTTCATTCCCATATATATATATATATATATATAACTAGACGTTGCTGTATTTAAACATTTCTTCGGTGGGTTGTTTTTTACCGCCACGTTCAGACTTTCACAAGCCCATAAACCTTCCAAACACGATAGCTTCTACCAACTGTCCGAGAAAAAGTAAATGTGTTGTTACAGTGACGTCATTCTCGACATACTGACAACTTTTAAAAGAAAGGACAAGAATGTAGTTTTTCCTTTGCTGAAACATTGATCATATCAAAACTGGAATATTGTTTAGTCTTAACGTCTTAACTCTACTTACTTTAGTCGAGTTTGAACTGAGCAGCAAGATTTTTAAAAAAGAAATTAGAATGACGTCAGTGGATCGACACAATTACTTTTCTCGGACAGTTGGTAGAAGCCAGCGTATCAGAAAGGTTTGTAGGTTTGTTAAAGTTTAGACGCAGTGTTTGAACCATAGTCTAATATAATTTACCATGTCTTATTATAAAAGTTTATTTCACTGATAAACATTAACCCAAATTTGACTGGCAGCGCCCTCCCACGCGAGCAATACAAATTAAATATTTCATTCACCAGTGTTAAGTATGAGGTCGTAGACGGACGCGCGTTTGAAGTGGCTGGTAATGTCGAATTAGGGTCAGGATTTGTTACATATTGTGTTTCTTACGGTTATAATAACATACAGATTAGAGCAAAAAAGAACAATCGAACTTTACCTTATTTTCCAAGAGATAAAAAGTTGTGTAGAGTATGGTAACTGTAAATAGTAATAGCAAGTTGTAGAGTATCGTATATTCATTTTAGTTTGACAACTCATGAAGGAGATGAGGAGACTTGATAAATTATATTAGACTATGGTCTGAACTTCCACAGTTTAGGTTTCAATGACGGGTCTATCTTATATATGTCTATGGGTAGTGTGCTATACTCCCGGTGGTGATTCATCTGTATCCCTATGTATCCTTGCGTGTGTAATTGATTTGAATGTTTTCATTCCCGAGCTCAAGCGTCGCGCTCAACCCATTCAGAATGAAAGTGAGAGCTTACACAATGTACACACGTGTTATTACATATACCGCGCCAAGATATGTCACAGAAACAAAGACCGGTTGGTAGAAGGATTACATAAATTAAAAATTATAAAAGTACTTTCAAAACAAAATGTGGCACTTATTCCTTTTCTCCCGCAATTTCATTTTTCCCGGTTAGGTCAACTGTACGCCCTTGACAATTGGTTAGGTTAAGTCATGGTATTTTCGTTAAAAAAAAGGAATAAGTGGAATATTTTAACGAAAATATCATGACTTAACCAACCAATTGTCAAGGGCGTGCAGTTAACCGAACATCGTACATAAATTATGTATTCATGTATCTTGGATACATTTTTAGCTTTAACTTCGGCCGGGGACAATAAACTGTATTCGAAAAATATCACACTACCGAGAAATGCAACACGATCGCGCGAGCATCAGTTCACTCATACTTTAAAAGGGGCGGAAACGCAACTATAACCAATCAAAGAGGACTCGAGAGCAAGTGCCTTAATCGATGAAATCTGAAGTCCGGGCCAAAACTTAAACCCAGGAGCTTCAGCTCAACAATCCGGCTGGGACTTTTACCACTGAATTACCTTGGTGGGTATTCATATACTGAAAGGAATTATAAAAAAGTGTGCCAAATATGTATGGAGGAAAGTAGCTTTCCTAAAACTGAAAAAACATTGGGCTTAGTCAAACGTCTTACCTGGAATAATTCTTCCCATCTCGTATTCAGGTAAATGAGTCTATCTCTGATTTCCTGAGTTACTTCCGGTCGACAAGTTGCAGAGAGGAAGTTTCCCGTTTCATTCATATGTGCGTGCCTTTCTTTCCATTCTGAGAGGTCCTAAAACAAAGGAACGAAGATTTTCCTAAATCACGATCTAAACTTTCATAGATTTTGATTTTTAGGTTCAATGAAAATTTTACAGTAAATTCGTTAAAAAGACATTTTAAAGTAGCTACTCTATTTAAAAAAAAACCCGCATGCTAATGTCTTGAAATGTTATCCGAGAATGGGATAGCGCAGTGGAATAGCGCCTTATCCCTAGTGACGATGAAGTGTAGTAAGTATATAAATGATTCCATTCAGAAGTTCACTGGTCATTCGCACCTCACGGAAAATAGGAAGCGAGTCGGTGATAATGAACGTATGCGGGTGTATATATGGTCTGATGCACATACGTATATACAGGGTGTCCCATAAATCCTGTCTCATAGGAAAATTTATTTTAAACTAAATTTACAAAAATAATACATTAGAACGAAAACAAATGTTCAAATTGATATCTTGTTTTGAGACATTTTTTTTTGTTGCGAATAGAATAACACGTAATGGCTAAGATGGAAGTGAGGAAAAGACAGAGGCCTTTTCCTCAAGAGTGTAACTCACTTCCATATTAGCTATGGCGTGTTATTCTACCTGCAAAAAAAAAGGTCCCAAAACAAGACATCAATTTGAATATTTGTTTTAGTTCTAATGTATGACTTTTGTAAATTTAAAATAAATTTTCCTATGAGACCGGAATTACGGGACACCCTGTATGTATGTATGTATGTATGCATGCACGTACGTATGCGTAGATTCAAAGTGTTCAAAACTCAACATCTTACAAATAATTCAGTAATTTTTTACATCACTAACACGGACTTCATACCTGGAAGAACTCCATTTTATCCTCTTCAGGAAGATTGACCATCGAAAACGCTCTGTCCAACCATGCCTCCAACTGATGGGTGAGTTCTCCAAACCTTCTCCAGTAGGTAATTACTTCTTCCAGAAGGCTCTGAATGCACCGAAGCTCAACCGAAATGTTGCGCCACCTTTCGTTCGTCTCCAACAGGAACTTCGCAATTCCATCGTTTTCCGCTTTACCTGTAAAGAAAATTAATTATTAACTACGATTATGTCACTTATTGTTTCGTCAATCATAAACATATCAATGTTGGACAAGAGCAGAGTGAAGGAGGAGTACGAGTTCATTTGAACCGAAGACTATCCTAATTTACGACCAGCGACTGAATTAACGTCCCATATAAATGCCAAACTCTCTGTTCACGATGTGATGGCATGGAAGGGATACGTTTACAACAGTAAATTCTAAGTCATTGCAATAATCGACCCTGAAACTAACTGAACTAAAAATGAAAAAACTACAAAATTTGTTTTTATACTCACTAAGAGACGAATCTTTCCTGTAGGCTTCCGACATCTGCTGCATTTCCTGGAAAGCCCTGTCGAATTCTTGGAAAAGATTCCTCGTTCCTACAAAATTTCTGTATTGGTCCAGTATTTTTTTAACTTCGGGTTCCTTGCCGTACTTAATGGCCCAAGTTTTCAATTTGGCCTCGACGAGGATCAAAAATGCGACCAGACAGTACTGTCCACATAAAAATGAGTCATTAAAGAAGAAAATGCACGAAATGTTTTTAAAAGTTTTATTAAAACTATAAATGATTCTAACTGTATTGCGATTTCCTCTTGAAAAATAGCTACTGAACATACATTATTCGTTATAAGTGAAGAGAAATCTGATTTGAACTGGTTTAAACTAGTTTCGTAATGCAAGTGAAGATACAAATCCCAATTGAACTGGTTTAAATTAGTTTACAACTGGTTTACAAGTTTAAAAAAAAAAAGTTGAAATTAGTTTACACCAGTCCAAATTATCCCTTCACTTGCGTTACGAAACTAGTTTAAGCCAGTTCAAATCAGATTTGTCTCTTCACTCGCGTTACTTAATACAGACCCGGTAGTACATTAACCGTATTTAATGTACATAGAACGTCGCTTGAATAGAATATAAAGGCCAATGCAGATGAATTTCTCTTACCTTATGTTCGAGATATTGTAATCTAATTTTCCTTTGCGCGGCTCTTGGTTTGATTGTCTTCAGCCTTAATTCCATGTATTCAAGTAGTTCCGGGGACAGTTTTTTGGCTTCTGGAGAAGTCTTCGCGTTGTCGAAAGCTACATTCATCGATTGCGTCTTCGCGAAGAAGACTTTATGTTCCTCAATCTTTTTGCCGAGAATATTCGCTAACTGAAACCGCGTAAAAGCATCACATTAGAGAATAAGATCAAAAATGGTTTTAAGTTAAGTTTTCAGTCGTTGTGGTTTGGATTAAAAGCGATTTATTTACTTAAGAGATAATGATTACAGTCATCATCATCATCATCATCATCATCAACTATAAAATTATGAAACAGTATAGCAAATACAGTGACAAAGTTATTACAAATGGAGGTCTGCATCGAGTACAGTTCGTTAAAAAAAATCTTACTCCTTACCTCGTCGGGTTTTCCGATCTGTTTTTCCTCAGTTCCTAACATCGCTTCCGCTTTGCTCAGCCATTCTCCAATTGGCCCGAGTGAGCCCGGAAGGGAGGAATCCCACAGCCATGCCCAGTGGGAGAGCTGCTCATTTACCTGATTGAGAAGATAGATTTGAATTGGAAGAAAAGTTTACTGCTCTTGAGATTATTACTCGTTACAAGGCACACACACTGACATACAAACAGACATTTTAGTGGTGCAGAGAATTCAACTGACCTTCTTCCAAGATCTCACAATACTACGCCAGGAGTCAGCCGTTATACCGACCATGGAAGAGTGAGATTCGACCAGAGATTTCAATCGTTCAAATATTAATCGCTTTTCTTCGGCTTCGCTTCGCAAGGCTTTGAATCGCTGTTTGAGGAAAAAGATCGTTCAGTTACGTTATTAATAATAACCTACTCTTAAACAATGATATAAACGAGTCTATTTAAGAAAAAAGTTCGTCTAGAAATATTTATAAAAAAAATAATAATTGGTAACACCCTGTTTTTTTTTTGGATATTTTTTCTCTTTTTGGGGGGATGACTAACAAAATTTATATATAAAAAAAATTCTAGTCACTAATAATTATAATTAGTAACTGTTTTTAAATTTTTTTCTAGGGGAACTTTTTTCCAAAACTACATTTTAAAAACTGTATACTGAAAATGACTTAACTGAATAACAAGAGTAACTCCTTGTTGGCTCTTAATATACATCATAAAAATCAGTCAGGAAGTCCAGAGACTGGCACAGGGCTCAGGTCAGACTAACCTTACCCCTACTGCGTTAACTGCGTTCACAAAAGTAAATAGCCACCTTCTGTTTTTTCATAGTTTTTTTTATAATAAAACTCAATAAATAATAATCGATTTATTGAATGAATATATTTAGAATGGTGTTGCTTTCCCTTTTACATAACGTAAAGTTGACACACGATCTAGTATTCCATTGATGAACTTTGCTATTTGTTCTTGAGAACAATCAAATCGTCGTGGTGTTTGTTTACTTTTGTCAACCCTCTCTGGACATCATGAGCAGAGTTTCAAACGGTTTTTTTTTTCAGGTATAAAAGACAAATTGAGATGAACTGAGATAAGCTTACTTCATAATTGATGTTTCCATGAGTGGCTGGTTCACGTAATGTGTTCAGCCAAGCGGAAGTGTTATTCAACCATGTCGTAAGTTCTCCATATTCCATTTCCACTTCGCTCAACATATCACCCGAAGTAGCTGCGCTCGTGGGACTCATACACGCAGGCTACAGTAGTAAACGTTAAGTAAATTATGTGAATAATGAGTAAATAATTGAATAATAAACATTAAATACTTCATTGAATAAGAGAAACTGGCCGCAATGGCAGCCGTGACGGAGGCAAATGCTTGAACTGCGGAGAACTACTGTAATGTTCTACACTCTACAGTATGCCAGGCGGGAACATTATTGGATTGCAGTCACCTGCAGTTTCAAGCTTTTGATTCAGTACTTAACTGACTATTTTAAATTAATTTGTTTATCTTCTGTGGCCCTGTGGTTAGGAAGCTAGTAGACTTGGTACGTAAAATTCACTGGTTCGACTCAGGCACAAATGAATTACTAATTACATTTTTATAATGTATATGAATTATTTGTACGAAAATATATTAAGCAGACGTTTCTATAAGAATAATCACAACTTGCGTTGGCTTCATAGTATAAAAAGCCTAAGTTCCTTAATTAGGTCAGTGACTATTTGAATTTTTATCAGGTTTTCCAGTTATTGACGATATATATATATATATATATATATATATATATATATATATATATATATATATATATATATATATATATATATAGGGTGTTTCAGGAGGAAAGGTCAATACTTCGGGAGGTGATAGTATCAGTCATTGTGAGAAAAAAAGTTCATATGAACATGTGTCTAATTCTGAGTGGTTACGGAGATAGAGCTGTTTGAATCTGATGCGCGCACAGCTCTTCCTCCCCCTTCCCTCCCCTATAACCTTGAACCATGTAAGCTGTAATGTAAGCATGTAACATAAGCCAATCGACAGCTGACTGTTGTGAGTGACATTGTTTGGTGTTTGAAGCAGTGTTAAGAATGCCACACACCTTCACACATGCCGAATATGCAGATATGGTGTATGTCTACGGTTTTTGCGATGGAAGTGCAACAGCTGCTGTTGCAGAATACCGTCGACGGTTTCCGAACCGCAGAATTCCGGATCGAAGAGTGTTTACCAGGGTTTCCAACACACTGCTTGAGATTGGTACACTTCCCAGCGCTCATGTTTCATCTGAACGTGAAGGTCAACAAGATGTGGATGAAGGTGAAAACATTCTTCAGTTGGTAGAGCGTAGTCCTACTACTAGCTCACGAAGAATTTCTACACGTCTCGGTGTACCACACACAAGAGTATGGCGAACATTACGTGAGGAAGGCTTGCATCCATATTATATACAGCGTGTACAACACTTTCAACCAGGAGACGCTGCCATGCGACTGGAATTTTGTCATTGGGTAAATGCTAATCGCCGATTGCTTCGATTAATACTGTTCACCGATGAAACTACTTTCACCCGTGACGGTATCAACAACACTCGTAACTCTCATAGGTGGTCAGACGAAAATCCAAATGCCACTGTGGAAACAAATTTTCAACATCGCTTCTCTGCCAATGTGTGGTGTGGTATCATCGATGATCAGCTGATTGGCCCTGTTACTTTAGAGAATCGTCTTACAGGACAAAGTTACCTAGAATTTCTGCAAAATGAATTGCCAGGACTATTGGAGGATGTTCCTTTGGCTACACGCGCTGGTATGTACTTTCAGCATGACGGAGCTCCTCCACATTCTACCCGCCTGGTGATGCAATACCTAAATCAAACTTTCCCTGGTCGATGGATCGGCCGCGGTGGTCCCATTCAATGGCCACCAAGGTCTCCAGACCTCTCTCCGTTACATTATTGTTTGTGGGGGTGGATGAAAAGTCAAGTTTACAAAAGAAAGGTGGATACACGAGACGAATTGCGAGCGCGCATTTTGGATGCTGCTGCCCGCATAAAGGAACGTCAAGATCAACTTAGACGAACAATACGCGATCTTCGCACACGAATTGCAAAATGCATTGAGGTTAACGGTGGGATTTTCGAAAACGTATTGTAAACTGTAACAAATTTGTCATTTTTGTATATATATTCAGGGAAAAACAAGAAATATTTCTTGTTTTCTATTTCTTGTTTTTTCCTGAAGATGTGAATATATCACGATGTAGTAGGGTTGTCTTGACTAACATCTTGTTTTCTTCTTGTTTCAGGATTGGCCACTATGTAACCCCCATGTTGACGGAGTTAGTTTTGCTTAATGCCTGACTAGCTCAGTAGTTTTGTTTAGATCCATTTTGATCTTGTTTTTTTGATTCTGGTATCAGTAAATTTCGCCTTCAATTTTTAGAAAAGAAAAACCTCATTTTTCAAAGTCACAGTTGGCTTGCGCTTGTGGAAGTTCTAGCCTGCCAACTCAATTTGTTAAGAAAAAGAAAATTCAAGAAAAACAAAGTGCCTTGTGATAATGGACATTGCCTGTGCATAACGGTGTGCAGGTTAAGGTATTGCTAGGACCAATAGCTTCAGGTTTTGCTTCTCCATGGCTTAACTATAATAGATAGGTGTGATTGGATTGACCTCAAGTCTAGCTTAAGGATGTTAGGTTCAGTGAGGTCTATTGTGTTGTCTAATTGTACCATTCTAGCATAGGTTAAGTTTTTTTATCTTTTACTGGAAATTCCATTTTTGTTGTCCAGTATTTTTGTAATTGTAAGCACCATTGTATAGCATACCCTTTCAGGGTTTTTGGAGTTCCGGTTCTTGATCTTAAGCCATGTTTAGACTCAAGCTCATAACCCATCCCAGCTCTTGTAAATAATTCAAGTTAATTGCTAATAAACCCTTAGAATTCTACCAACTAGTTTTTTTTCAGCCTTTGTCCTTATAGACTGGGGTCGTTACTTTCAAGGATTTCCTTGCGGCAAGCCCAGGGTCCTTGAATCGACAATACCTCCAGATTCTCTTTATTAAACAATTCAGAGGGTAATATCTGCTTTTCTCATCCAGCCACATTTGGTTTACTTCACGATCAGTCTGCTAAAATCTTGCTTGCTTGTTGTGTACGCCCATATTCGGTTGAGGTCCTCAAGTATTGTTGGGTGTACATTGCACACACCTTTCCTGAAGCCAGGGCTTTCCAGGTTCTCAAGTGGACCCGACTCAGACACAGTGTTAATCTTTGGAGATAGCTAGCGGGTCGAGTCCATTTCTTGGTTCAGCAGTGTGGGAGTCTCGTTTGCCCCTCAGTGACAGTCAGTGGGGGTGAGAAAAACTTCACCGCCCGGGACCTTCCCTTTTCCGTCATCAAGAAGTAGCCAAGTTACGGTATTCTATTTAATTTCATCGTTCTCCCCGCAACATAGTTTTGGTGCCCAGACCCGGGAAATTACGCCGGCTAGTTTACTGAGGCACCCAGCGAGACACCCGAGATGGCTGAGTTTCAAGAATTGCAAGACCAGATCAGTCAGCTTATGGCTCTCATGACCCAGCAGCAGAAGACCATGGAAGAGTCAAATCAAGCATGGGATCATAAGCTGAAACAACTCGAGGATGTAAACACAGAATTAAGGACTAAGTATGACCAATTATCAAGGGAAAAAGCTGAATTGAATCTTCAGAATGAATATTGGCAGCAACAGGTGGACCAGCTGATGAGGAAGCAGCAGCAGAAGGATAGGCTGAATCTAGAGAGAGATTCTCATGACTCAATGCCCGAGCTTGAGAATCTGGATGATGTAGAGAATGTCTCGAACAGGGAAGAAGGTACCAGCAGAGGAACACGAACCTTCAAGAAAGAAAAGACAAAGCTGGCATCTCCTAAACCCATGAAGACACAACGCAATAGATCAACCAGCTCCAGTTCCAGTTCTTCAGATAAGACCTCCAGTCTTCCAGATGCTGAGAGGAAGGTTAAACGTATTAAGCGTTCCTCCATTTTCAAGAGTAACAACGGTTCAAGGATGGCACCAGGAGTTTATCCTACCAGTGCTCCAGATCTTGATGAATTTGATGTGTCAAGTGGAAGATCTTTTCCTGAATATCTAGAAGCCTTTGAACGTCATTGCTCAGCCAAGTTTACTTGTGAACGGAGAGACTGGACTGGAACACTTGGAAAACATCTAACAGGAAAATTCAGAGATTTGTATAATGCTTATGGGGGTTGCAGTGTGGCATATGATGAGATGAAGGCTAGATTGTTGGTGTGCTACAAGAGAATGAAGAAAACCTTCACAACTGGCAAGGTGTCAGAATTCAAGAACGCGACAATGAAGCCTGGAGAGACACCAGATGTATATGCTGCAAGACTCGAGACTCTGGCTCGCCAGGCCTTCCCAAATAAAGCACTCGAGACAAGCAAGATGTTGAGGAGGAAGTTCTTGGAGACAGTTCCAGCTGGGCTGTCACAACAACTGACCCGGATCATCAATGAGAACAAGACCCTGCATAACAAGAAGGTGACTTGGTCCAACATTCAGGATTTTGTGGCCTTGCATTCAAGTGATGGACCCATCCCTTCCAAGGCAAGAAACCATTGAGGTTTTCCCGGTGCAGATCCCTCCAGCTCCAAAGCCTTCCAGAGAGTCATCCAGACACGAGACACCTAACCAGCAATATCGAAACAACCAAGGTCATGAAAAAGGACAATGGAATGGAACTCGCGTCTTCAATTCTAGGAATAAAAATGGAAATCAGAAGTCCCAAGGTCAACGTCAAGGAAGGGATCGTCGAAAATCTCAAGATCGAAATCAGCAGGGAGGACAACAACGTTCTCAGGAGTGTGAAAGAAATTCCAGTCAGTCAAGATATGTCAGTGGTGTGCAAGGAAGGGACACATTGAACAGGACTGCAGAAGATGGAAAGGAGCGTGTTTTATGTGCGGTGGTCTGGATCATATGGTTCGAGATTGCCTTCGCAATCAGCAGCAACGACAATCAAGCTCCAGGACATCACCTTCCTACCACTGTCCTTTGTGTCAAGGACCTCATCCAGGAATGTTCTGCCCTTCTAGAAGACAAGGTCAAGAAAATTCGTCTCAAGGAAACCAAAATAATGAATCTACCCACCACAATCAACAACAGTCGGGAAACTAATCAGTTCCAATGAGATCAGGGGCTCATTGGAAGCTGAAGTCCAATCTTCAAGAAGTGATCTTCAAGAACCCGACTATTATCATGAGATCCCAGCCAAAGATGACACGAAACCTCTCCAGATGAATACCAACCAGAACATGGATCTAGCGTCTGAGGTGGGTGATGATGCCACCCCTGGACATCCAGAATTACCCAGTTCAGAACAGCAGTATCCACAAACCACCGGAAATTAACTGAATCCTCTAGCATCTTCATGGACACCTAAACCAGCACCTCGAACCCAAATACCTAGGTGTGACATTGCAGATGAGACGGTTCATGGTCCAGATATTCCAGGAGGTCATTTTCAAGGTGTCCGGTTTGCCGAACTTGAACCTGCGGAAGTGTTAACCATTGATGTTACCCTTCAAGACACTAACATTCCAGGGTTAATTGACACAGGAGCACAAGTTAGCTTAATTTCCAGTGAACTGGCACAACAACTTGGGATTCCAATAGATACTACAGATATTTCCACAATTCGAGGTGTAAGTCCAGATGCTTCGAGGGAAACTATGGGTTCAGTCCTACTCGCAGTTTCTTTGCATGGTATTGTAATGTCTCCTTTCAAGTTTCTTATCCTTCCCACTTTGGATTTTAAATATCCCATTTTTCTAGGTTTAGATTTTCTGCGGGCCAACAAATTACAGATTAGTCTAGCACGTAGACGGGTTTCAGGGAAGAACCCTGATGGTTCTACGTGGGAAATTTATCTAGGTATGAATGGAGAAGAGTGTAAAAGGATTTGTTACAAGGTTAAGTGTTGGGCTGTAGAAGGTGTGCAGGTGAATGATTGTGGACCTGTAGAAGTAAAAATTCAGTGGGAACATCAAGGAGTAGATGATGATGGTACATGTCCATGTTCGAGAAATTCGGGGGAATGGTTCTATGATGGGACAGTTTCAAGCGTGCATCTTGGAGAGAAAGTGGTAGGTGTTCCAGGGATTGTAAATCTAGATTGCCCTTCCATTCTAGTCTACACTACAGGGAAACCTATTGGTAGAATTAAGGCAGGAGACATGATGGGACACATTTACACTCTAGTTGAACTCGATCCTACACCGAATCCAGAAGACACTAATGATACAGTGACACATCAAGTACATTGTGTAGGTATGGAATCAGAGAATGATGATGAATTGGTCTCATCTTTTCCGGAATGGACACCAGAACGTCTAACTTCAGAAATTGACTTGCCTGAACTGGATTCCCACCAGAAATCTCAAGTTTATAACTTGCTTAATTCCAGAAAAGCCGTTCTTAGTCGAGGAGATTCTGATGTGGGGACTGCTCAGATGACTCCACACCGTATTGAGTTATACGATGACACGCCAATATTTCAGCGACCAAGGAGATTTCCAGAACCGATTGCTCAAGTCATCGATGATCAGTGTCAAGAACTTCACCAGCTAGGAATTATCGAGCCTACAACTTCGTGGAGTGCTCCAGTGGTACCAATTAGGAAACCAGATGGATCCATACGCTTATGTGTGGATTACCGTAAACTGAACAAGGTAACCAAGCCTGATAGATTCCCAATGGCAAACTTGACAGACTCTGTCTACAGTCTACATGGTGTCAAGTTCTTTACCACCCTGGATTTAGTCCGGGGTTATTATCAAATGCCAATCGAGGAGAAGAGTCGAGATTATACAGCTTTCTCGACCCCTCATGGACACTGGAGATTCAAGAAACTCAGTTTTGGATTGAAGAACGCGCCTTCAGCCTTCCAGAGAGAAATGCAAGATGTGCTGAAGGGATTTTCAAGGAAGAAGGTTCTAGTGTACCGGGTGTCCGAGAATTATCTGTACAATTTTTGGCTGTTATTAAAAGTCAACCATGAAGTGTAGAAATTCCAGTGTTGTCCCATTTTACAGAGAATATCATTAAGTTTTTTCTGATACCACGTTTTGACAAGTGTTTTAGAAATGTACGCGGGTGACAGACATTGATGATTTAAAAGCAAGAATCACAGCTGCTATTGAGCGAATTGATGTGGATATGCTGCCGCGTACATGGCAACATTTGGAGTATCGATTGGATGTTTTGCGAATCACTAATGGTGCACATATCGAATGTTTGTAACAACGTTACTTTAATAAAAGAAACTTTTGAAAATACAGATTCTAAATAATCTTGTTTAAGAATTTTACGTGTGTTATCAAGAATTTTATTAAAAGATGAAATTGTACAGATAATGTTCGGACACACTGGAATTTCTAAAAAACTTGTCAAAACTTGGTATCAGAAAAGACTTAATGAGATTCTCTGTAAAATGGGACAACACTGGAATTTCTACACTTCATGGTTGACTTTTAATAACAGCCAAAAATTGTACAGATAATTCTCGGACACCCTGTATATTGATGACATTCTAATTATGGAAAAGTCATTCGAGGCCCATCTCCAGCTAGTTGAAAAAGTCCTCAAGGTTTTAGAAGAACATGGTATCAAGATCAAGCCACCAAAGTGTAGATGGTTCCAGTCCACAGTTCCATTTCTAGGTCATATAGTCAGTTCCAGTGGATTGTCAAAATCGCCAGAGTATATGGAGAAGGTGAAGAACTTCCCAAAGCCCAAGAACATCAAGGAACTTCGAGAATTTCTGGGCTTAGTGAATTTCCAGAGGAAGTTCTTGCCACAGTGTTCAGCAGTTGCTAAACCCTTATCAGAACTTACAGGAAGATCAAGGAATTCAGTTATCCAGTGGACACCAGAGATGGAAGAATCCTTCGAGACTCAAGGCAGAGATGCAAAATGAGGTGGAACTGGCTTTTCCTGATTATCAAGAAACAGCAGAGAAATTGAACTTGTGGGTGGATGCATCAGCCATTGGTGCAGGTGCCTGTCTTACTCAAGTTCAGGATGGTCAAGTTCGAATCATTGCTCATGCATCAATGACATTTTCTAGTCCTCAGAAGAAATATTCGGTTACAGAGCGTGAACTAGCAGCGATGCGCTGGGGAGTCAAGACCTTCAGAGCCTTCCTGTACGGAATACCATTCATTCTGAACACGGACCATCAAGCATTGTTCTATCTCCATAATATGAGATTAGTCAATGACAGGCTTGCTCGAACAGTTGAAGATCTTGCTGAGTTTGATTTTGAGCTTCGTTATGTTCCAGGCAAAGACAATCAAGCTGCAGATGCGTTATCCAGACACTTCCAGGTTGAGCATGAAGAGGGCACCACAGCAATTTCAGCAGAACTCCCCAAGGGCTTACTTGTAAGATTTAAGCCGGAGGGGGGAGGTGATTCCTTGATCGAGTGTTTGTGGTATGCTCTTGTTCATGACTTAGATCGTGAAGTTCCAGAGAGTCCAGTATTTCTTCGAAAGCAGTTGGTGGAAGAACTGCTAAGTCATCCTACAAAGTACGGAATCAAGTTGAATAGCAAGCAGAAGCAACATCTTCGACTTATGACAATTCCAGGGCAGCCAGCATCACCAGAGATCTTGAAAGTTTTCTGTGAGATGTATCAAGTGGATGTTGTATTGCACTTTGGTACTGAAAACCCTCTAATTTACCACCCTGAAGTCAAGAATCAGCGTGTAACAGAACCCTCAGAACTTCTAGATAGGGTGCATGTCCAGTGTCTAGGTGGTGTTCATTTCAATTTATTGAGTGAATCCAATAAATATGTTCAGTCTTGTCCCTTCTTGACTTGTTTAAATTCTTTGTATGAGAGAGACTTGGATTCAGAACCAATAGGTGCAGGTTGCTCAAGTTTGGAGATCGAGAATGGTCTAGTAGAATGTGAAGTCAATTTTCCCACCCTTGATGTGGATATTGCTTGTCCACATTCAGGTGCCTTTAGAGCAGTTGTCCCACTTACTTGTCAAGACAAACCTACTGTGCCTTATTGGATTCTGGAGCTGAGATCTCCCTCATATCTCGAGTAGCCTGGCGTGAAATTTTAGGAAATTTGAGGGATTATTCACAAGATATTCTGGTTAACATTCAATGTGTGGCTGAAAACAAGTGGTAGTTTATAACTATGTACCACTTACTGTGTCACTTGGCTCTAGAGTAACTATTAATGATCACCCATTTGCTCTTGTTGAAGATCAAGCTATTCCTTGTTGTTTTCTCCTGGGTGCGAATTTCTTGTCTGCCACCGGGATTGACCTGGATTTGTCCACTGACAGAGTCATGAAGGAGGGTGAGATTCTCGCTACTTTTCTGGCAGAGTTGGAGGAACCCTCCAGTCATCAAGAACCGCTGGTAGTTGGAAATTTGCGTCCATGTTCATTTCTAGATGAAGTTAACCTTGAGGTTCTTCAAAAAAGTGATCGTGTGTTGAGACAACTTAAGTCCTATCTAGATACTGTAAGGGTTGTTTTAGGTATTGTCCTAAAGCTCTAGTGAGATATCGCCGTTATCTTAAAGATATCTACTTTAAGAATGGTCTTCTAGTTAAGTACGATGAACCAGAAATGTTTCCCCAAGTTCTAGTACCTTTTAATTTCCTGATTGAGCTGGCCATTACTATCCATCTAGAGATGGCACACATAGGCCGAAACAAGGTCTTAGATGTTTTGTCTGGGGAAGTGATTCATCCTCAGTTATATCAAGTTGTGCAAGAGGTGGTCACATCTTGTTCCCAGTGCCAGCTCAATAAGGTTTCCAGCCAGATCAGGGCTCCACCTACCCTGAAGATCGTGACCCAGGCACCACTTGAGTTGGTGGCTGTGGATCTAGTATTGTTCCCCAGAACACCTCGGGGGAATCTAGGATGTTTGATGGTGGTGGACCACTACTCCAAGTGGGTAGTGGCTGTTCCATTTCCCAACAAGACTTCCAGTACCATTGCCCGTCTTTTCGAGTTTCGAGTGTTGCCCACTCTTTAGCGCCGGCCTTGTCGGTTGTTAATTGATAATGGTCCGGAATTTAGGGGTCAGGAGTTCGAGCAGATATTATCTCGATACGCGATCGCTCACGTTTTCACGACCCCAAACCATCCAGAGAGCAATGGTGCAGTCGAGAGGGTCAACCGTACCATTGGTGAGCTTCTACGGAATCTTGTTCAAGATTCTAGCTCGTGGGATTTGAATCTCCCAAAGGCCATTATGACCTACAATGGTACGATTCATTCTGAGTTGACTATGTCTCCAGCCCAATTCTTGTTATCATCCGCTCATCCAGATCCTATTCCAGTTTCTATTCCCACTCCAGTTCAAGAACAGTGGTATCCAGGACATCCTGGTTTTTGTCCCTTTACCAAGGGGCAACTTGTCATTCGAAAGGTTGTTCCAAAAGGTAATCTAGTTTCTAACAAGTTTCTGCCCGCCGTTTCAAGTTGATCGAGCAGCGGAGAATGGTGTGACCTACGTCATTTCACCAGCTTATCCAGATCTGCAGCCACACTTATCCATGAGTCGAGTTCATCATTCTCAGTTGAGGAGCTGGAAGGAGGCTCCCAATTTCTTGAAGAATCATCCTAGTTATTCCAGGTTAGTTCAGGTTCCCTGGGCTAGCCTAGAGGAGGAGGATGAGAGTTTTCTAGGGTTTGAAACCCCTAATGTTCCAGTTTGTTCCCCAGGCTTTTCTTGTTTGTGGGACAGTTCGTCAGAAGATGAGACTGATCTCTTTGATTCTAGTAGTGATTCGAGCGAGTTTCTAGGATTTCCAGATCAAAATAGGGTTAATTCTAGACCATGGCTTGCTGATCTGAGTGAAAGTTCAAGTTCTTCAGATTCCTCTGAATGCTCTTCAAGTTCTTTTGAACTTGACTTTTCTGGATTCCTGGATGAGGTGCCATCCAAAGTGAATCCTCCAGGTATCCTGTCTAGTTCACCCAAACCTCTGTCTAGGCCTCATTCTCAACCAAAACATGTCACTTTTAGAAATGTTCAAGACTACCTTGGTAGTGATTCAGAAAAGGAAGCTTGTTCCCCAGTGGAGGAAATTGAGGATCTGTCTCCTATTCCTCATAGTGCTCTTTCAAGTGCTGTCGGTTAAGGTGTGATAGATCCTGAGGAACTTCCTGGGAGTCTAGATCCAGAAGGTGGTGGTTCAATAGATCCAAGACAGAGTTCTCCATGTCCGAATGAACCTTAACCCAATAGTGATTCTCCAGAACTTTCTTCCTTGGTGGAAGCTCTGGAGAACACTTTAGAACATGTGCAGGATGATGAGGAGCAGATTTACCAGCTGTTAGACCAGCAATTAGTTTCTCGAGTGGCAATTTAGCCCAGTAACTGGTTCAAGGACTCCCAATAGATTAAGTTTATCCCCAGTCAAAGATATCTGTTCAGAAGCTAGGGCTTTATTACAAGCTAACAGTAAACTAGCTCGTAAATGACTCCAGTCTGTTAGGAGGGGGTTGGGAGTAATTCGAGAGTTGGCTGGTAATTCTCCTCCATGAACTCATTCCAGAAGTCCTGTAATGGAGTTACCATTAGTACCCTCTAGGCCTCTGGAATATGCTCATGATTAATTTAATTAACAATCAAGTGATTTTCTAGACCCTGTCTAATTATGTATATATGATTATTATGTATTGTATTTAAGTTGATGGTACTATGATTATATTTTGATGTAAAAAGTATTTCTAGGTTTAATGTAATGATGTATCTAGTTTTTGTAACGGCTTTACAGAGCCTTGGTTAAGATATATATGAAAATAGGTATATCTTGCTGTACTGTAATGTATAGGTAGGGTCTAGCTAGTAAAGCCATGGAGGAAGCTAGTGTAAATTTTCTAGAAAAAGTGACTGCACATAGTGATAATGAATACCATACCTTGAGCTTGGTTAAGTGCGGTAATTTTTGGTTTGCTTGCCTCTTCCTGACTCATGCACATGCCCTCACTTGTCACCCACTTTGTAACTGCTTTGATTGCTATGCATACAGCTTCCAGTGCATGTCCCTGTCCTTACCTGCCTCCATCGCCCCAATCACGCCTTCCTACTTTCATGGGAGGTGTTTTCAGGGAGGGAGCCATTATTGGCTCTTCCACTCTTCAAGAATCGGCCTGAGGGGGGGTCTTCCAGGCCTTGCTCCAGTATGCACCACCATTCTTGTCTACATAGGAGGGAGTTCTGGAGGACTGCTCATCAAGAGGGGCATGGCCAGCCCACGCAGTTACCTCTAGCCTGGAGCAAGCAGACCCCACCTTTGGTAGGGATGTCTGCCAATCTGGAGGTATGGATAGGTGGACCAGGGCCAGGGTACATTGATAGTGATGGGCTAGTGAGGATATTAATCAAGGACAATAGTCGTGCAGGTGGCTTCAGTTTCAAGCAAGGAGGATTGTGAATAGCCTCTTAAGGAAAGGACCATATAAAGGAGTGCTAAAACTGAATGTATCCAGTACTAATTGTGTAAATTTAGATTGTAAATAGGTAGAGTTTTGAAGGTAATAATACCTTCTTCTTATTGATTCATGTATATATATATATAATTGTCTAGTGTTTAGTAGCCATGGAGAAAGGAAAACTTGGAGCTTGGTGTCAGGATGGGGAGGTGGCAATTCCTTGAAAGACTGGATGTGGGAGAGGGCTTCGCTGCACTCACTTTTTGAGTGGTGGTACCCACCGCTCGGAGGGGGAAGTGTAGTGGGGTTGTCTTGACTAACATCTTGTTTTCTTCTTGTTTCAGTATTGGCCAGTGATGGCCACTATGTAACCCCCATGTTGACGGAGTTAGTTTTGCTTAATGCCTGACTAGCTCAGTAGTTTTGTTTAGATCCATTTTGATCTATTTTTTTTATTCTGGTATCAGTAAATTTCGCCTTCAATTTTTAGAAAAGAAAAACCTCATTTTTCAAAGTCACAGTCGGCTTGCGCTTGTGGAAGTTCTTGACTAAATCGCTCTTATTCTACAGATGAGGAGGTGGAGTTGTGTCCAGTAGTTCAAAGAAAAGGACACACATACTCAGGGGAGTAACACTTTTTATTTGAATTGTTAATACATTACTTTCATTGTTTTATTGTTGTTACAGGTGATGGTGCATATATGCCCAAAGACAGGCTCGCATATATAAATAAGATAGAGATTAAATTGAATAAATAAACGAGATAATAAAGACCCTTTCTAAACAAGGGGGAAAACTGAATAATAAGAACTAATAACAAAGAAGAATCAAAAGAAGCGCAAGATCATCTATTGCAAAGAAGAGCTAAAGCATTATTTCTAAGGGGTACCTAGACCGTGGTATTTAGGGGATAGCCGGCTGTTCTGGGTATTCACGGGGTGGGGGTACTTTCTTAAATACTGAAGAGAAGAAACACGAGGAACACCTTAAATAAATTGAAGGTGAGAAATTATTCTACTTTTTATCACTGGTAGCAGAGCGTGGTTCGAATTCGACAACATGAGCAATAAAGACAGTGGAGACTGGAGGATGAGAAGAGGATGTCCACATTTCAACGGGAAGCAAGAAGAATTTAGAAGTTGGAGAGGGAGAGTAGAGGATTGGTTGATCGTGTGCGAAGAAGTGGTATACCCTGGTTTGGAAATAAGGATGAATTTAGGAGGGAAGGCATGGGAGGTGACCGAAGATATTAGTCGAGGAAGTCTTAAACAAGAAGGTGGTGCAGCAATTATTTTGTCAGTTCTGGATAAAGTGTATAAAAAGGAGACTTTGATGGAGAATTATGAAAATATGAAGAAGTATTTCAAGATCAAGAGGGAAGTGGGTGAAACGATGAAGGATTACATTTTCCGGTATGAAAAAAACGCGAAGGACTGTAAAACAACATTAGGTAGAGAGATGTTTGAAGGAGAAGTGAAGGGATTTCATGTGCTGGAACAAGCGAGCCTGTCTGAACAACAAAAACAATTAGTTTTATCAGCATGTGGAAAGGAGATGAAATATGAAACGGTGACACGAATAATGAGGAGGATATTTGAAACCTTGGAGGAGGAAGCAAAAGGAGAGGAGTGGTTGGAACATGACCAGATGAATCGTGGATATGGTGGAGGAAGAGGATTAAACAATAGAGGTGGAGGTCGATGGAGAGGAAATTGGAGCAGGAAAGGAGCCGGAAGAAGAAACCCGATGAACCAACAGGGAAAGGTAACAACATGTACAATCTGCAAATCCGAATGGCATTGGGCCTATGATTGTCCAAAGCATTATAAAAACAAAGGGATGGTTAGTCGATCTGATAATGATAAAGAGAAGAAACACGAGGAACAGGAGGAGGAGAAAGAAGAGAAGATTTACGTGAGTGAGGTCATAACTGAGGAAGAAGAATGGGGAGATATTGAAGCTATTTTAGACACTGGATGCAAATCAACAGTATGTGGAGAACTATGACTATCAAAGATAGTGATGGAGTTGGATAAGGAGGAGCTTAAGAGAATGAGGGCAAAGACTGTAACATCAAAAAAGGTCTTTACCTTTGGGAAGACGAGCTTCCCATCAAGAGGCATCATGGAAATTCCTGTCAATATAGGAGGACAAAAAGTGTATATAAAAACGGAAATACTGAAAGGAGATGTGCCCTGGTTAATAGGGAAGGAAACTATGTGTAAAATGGATATGAAGGTATGCATGAAGGAGGAAAAGGTGGTGATAGGAGATATGAATAACGTAGAAGTGACGCTTAAAGAAGATAGAAGAGGACACCTGAGAATTGGTTTGATACCACAAAGGAGAAGAGAAGAAGTGTGGACAGAAGGATGGAAAGAAAAAGGAGATAAGGAGATTGGTGCAGCCATAAGAAAGTTACATCTACAATTCGGACACGCTAGTGGAGAGAGAATTTGGAGGTTGACGGAGGATGCTGGATGGAGTGAGGGACTGGAGGAAGAGCAGAAAAAGAAGATGAAAAACAGATTATTGGAACAACTAACTGAGTGCGATATTTGTAAGAGATATAAGAAGAATCCACCAAAGCCAGTAGTGGGTTTGAGTTGGAGTAAACAATTTAATGAGGTGGTAGCCCTTGATCTGGGAGAACTTGAGGGACGAAGATTCTTAGTAATGGTAGATATGGCGACAAGATATTGTCAAGCCAGGTGGATAAAGGACAAGACACCAGAGACTGTGATGAATGGAATGATGGAGGGATGGTTGACTATTTTCGGAACACCGGCAAAAATACTGACTGACAATGGAGGTGAATTTCAAAACGAAAAAATGAGAATTATGTGTGAAAAATGGCAGATAAAAATGATGACTACACCAGCAGAAAGTCCATGGAGCAATGGACTGTGTGAAAAGACTGTCGGATTACTGAAGGAGAGTTTGAGGAAGATGGCGGAAGAAGTAAACATTAAGATTGCTCTAGGATGGGTGGTGTTGGCAAAGAATTGTCTGAGTAATTATGGTGGTTTTTCGCCAAACCAATTAGTGTTTGGGCATAATCCGATACACCCGAACCTTCTGAATGATGGCTTCAGCATTGGTGGTGTTGTAGAAGGAAATGAAGAACAGATGGTGAGGGAAAATCTACAAGCGATGCATAAGGCAAGAGAAATATTCATTAAGAATGAATCTTGTTTAAAAATAAGGACTGCTCTGAGGAAAAATATAGGGTACATAAGATAGAAGATGTGATTATCAATGATGAGGTCTACTACAAAAGAGAAAATGAAAAAGAGTGGAGAGGACCAGCAAAGGTAATTGGCGTAGATGGGAAAACTGTGATTGTGAAGCATGGGGATTCATTAAGGCAAGTGGCGCGAGTGCATATCACTCGGATTCAAGGAACAAATGAAGTCATGAAAGAAGAGAGAGAAAGAGGTAATGAAAAGGAAGAGGAGATCGATAACAACAACTTTGACAGAGAAGAAAGGGACATGGTTATGGTGAGAAGAGATGGAGGAGATCCAGTGTGTGATGATGATGAGGCGATGGAAGATGAAGAGGAATCAGAAGATGAGGTAGAAGATGAGGAAGATGAACGTGAGGAGGAGGTAGAGAGAGAGATTATACCTAAGTTGAAAAAAGGAGATAGAGTCAGGGCCCGGCATAAGGAAACAGGCGAACGAGAAGAATGGAAGATTTTGGGTTTAGCTGGAAAAAGATCGAGTAAAAAGTGGGGAGACAGCTACAATATACAAGAAATAAATACCGGCAGGAAAGATTGGATTGATTTAAGAGAGTACGAAGAGATAAGGAAGATAGATGACGAGGAGGAAGTCCTGCTCGGTTTTGAGGATGAAAAGGTAGAGGAAGCCAAACGAAAGGAATTACAAAGCTGGCTAGATAACGAAGTGTATGAAGAAGTAGAAGATGTTGGTCAGAAAAGTGTGTCCACAAGGTGGGTGGTGACTGAAAAAGTGAAAGCAGGTAAAAGAATTTGTAAAGCAAGATTGGTGGCGAGAGGATTCGAGGAAGAAATGGAAGACTGGGAAAAAGATGCACCCACTTGTAACCCAGAAACTTTAAAATTGTGTCTATGCATAATTAATCAGAAGGGATGGAAGTGTCATACTTTAGATATTGCAACTGCATATTTACAAGGAGAAAGAATACAGAGAGTAGTGTATGTCAAACCACCCAGTGAAGTAGAAAGTGGTGTTCTATGGCAGTTGAAGAAAGCAGTTTACGGACTTAAAGATGCGGCAAAAGCATGGTATATGAAGGTGGTGAAGGTGGTGGTGGAGCTTGGAGGAGTTAAAAGCAAACTGGAACCAAACATGTTTTATTGGAAAGATGATCAAGGAAGTGTAAGTGGAGTCCTATGTGCACATGTAGACGATTTTTGTTACGGAGGAGATGATAATTTTCTTAAGACAGTTATTACGAAGATGAAAGAAAAATTGAAGGTGGGAGATCAAGGAAGGCAGAATTTCAAGTATATAGGAGTTCACGTAAGACAACAAGAAAAGAGAATACTCATTGAGCAAAGGAAATACATCGAGAGTATACAAGAACCCGAAGGGAAGCTTTATCAAGGTCTTAGAGTCCTAAAAAGGAAAGAGTTGACTCTCTATCGATCAATTGTGGGACAACTGAATTGGATATCACAACATATCTTACCCGAAATAGCTTATGATGTAAGTGATCTAAGTAGAGCGTTTAAAGAGGGAACAACACAGGATATGAGAAAATTAATAAAAATCGTGAAGAAGGCAAAAAGATCAAGGGGAGAAATCGTCCTAGAAAAATTGGATGAAAGAAAATATTTTGGGAAATATATGCAGATGCCTCGTTTGGAAATGTGGAGAACGAACAAACTCAAATCGGATACATAATATCATTAGCAGATGATATGGGAAGAAAATGTCCAATATGGTGGAAGTCGAGGAAGGCAAAAAGAGTGGCAAAAGCTACAATTGAAGCTGAGGCACTGAGTGTTGGAGAGGCTATTGAGGGAGGAATTTACTACAATCAACTATGGAAGGAGATAGTGGGGGGCAGAAAGATTGAAATAAGAGTGAAAACTGACAGCAAAACACTAATGAAGGCGATAAAATCAAACACTGGTGTCAGTAGTAAACGGCTGAGAATTGATATAGCTGCAATTAAAGAAACTTTGGAGAGTGGTGAAGTGACAGAGGTGGAGTGGGTGCGAGGTCTGGAGCAGGTGGCGGATGTGTTGACCAAGAGAGGAGTTGCCGAAGAAAATATAAGAAGATACGTGGGAGGAGAGAGTTTGAAAAAAAACTGAAGGAGGAAGAGAAGAGGATAAGAGTGACTAAATCGCTCTTATTCTACAGATGAGGAGGTGGAGTTGTGTCCAGTAGTTCAAAGAAAAGGACACACATACTCAGGGGAGTAACACTTTTATTTGAATTGTTAATACATTACTTTCATTGTTTTATTGTTGTTACAGGTGATGGTGCATATATGCCCAAAGACAGGCTCGCATATATAAATAAGATAGAGATTAAATTGAATAAATAAACGAGATAATAAAGACCCTTTCTAAACAAGGGGGAAAACTGAATAATAAGAACTAATAACAAAGAAGAATCAAAAGAAGCGCAAGATCATCTATTGCAAAGAAGAGCTAAAGCATTATTTCTAAGGGGTACCTAGACCGTGGTATTTAGGGGATAGCCGGCTGTTCTGGGTATTCACGGGGTGGGGGTACTTTCTTAAATACTGAAGAGAAGAAACACGAGGAACACCTTAAATAAATTGAAGGTGAGAAATTATTCTACTTTTTATCAGTTCTAGCCTGCCAACTCAATTTGTTAAGAAAAAGAAAATTCAAGAAAAACAAAGTGCCTTGTGATAATGGACATTGCCTGTGCATAACGGTGTGCAGGTTAAGGTATTGCTAGGACCAATAGCTTCAGGTTTTGCTTCTCCATGGCTTAACTATAATAGATAGGTGTGATTGGATTGACCTCAAGTCTAGTTTAAGGATGTTAGGTTCAGTGAGGTCTATTGTGTTGTCTAATTGTACCATTCTAGCATAGGTTAAGTTTTTTTATCTTTTACTGGAAATTCCATTTTTGTTGTCCAGTATTTTTGTCATTGTAATTGTAAGCACCATTGTATAGTATACCCTTTCAGGGTTTTTGGAGTTCCGGTTCTTGATCTTAAGCCATGTTTAGACTCAAGCTCATAACTCATCCTAGCTCTTGTAAATAATTCAAGTTAATTGCTAATAAACCCTTAGAATTCTACCAACTAGTTTTTTTTCAGCCTTTGTCCTTATAGACTGGGGTCGTTACTTTCAAGGATTTCCTTGCGGCAAGCCCAGGGTCCTTGAATCGACAATACCTCCAGATTCTCTTTATTAAACAATTCAGAGGGTAATATCTGCTTTTCTCATCCAGCCACATTTGGTTTACTTCACGATCAGTCTGCTAAAATCTTGCTTGCTTGTTGTGTACGCCCATATTCGGTTGAGGTCCTCAAGTATTGTTGGGTGTACACTGCACACACCTTTCCTGA
The DNA here is from genome assembly GCA_023014485.1 of Bathynomus jamesi. NCBI lineage: Eukaryota > Metazoa > Arthropoda > Malacostraca > Isopoda > Cirolanidae > Bathynomus > Bathynomus jamesi. The sequence goes on along the minus strand of JAJOZX010000746.1, from coordinate 798,687 downwards.
AGCCAGGGCTTTCCAGGTTCTCAAGTGGACCCGACTCAGACACAGTGTTAATCTTTGGAGATAGCTAGCGGTAGGCCTATATTGTGATTTTAGCTGAAAATGGAAACTATATTCCGAAACTCCTGTTTGGTTTGAAATAAATATTTGTTGTCCTATTTGTCAATCTTTTCAGTGATTCCTCGACTTCGATTCCTGAGAACCGAGTAAATTTCACAAAATGTTCCCACAAAAGCGAAAAATTTTAAGGGACTAAAACTGCTAAAAGCGATTGCAACAACACACACACACACACACACACACACACACACACACACACACACACACACACACACACACACTGCGTGTAATTTATCATTTTAAAGTTGAATTAATTTAATGTTTTTATAAATTCAGAAGAAAAATTTATAATTTTTGACGAAATGAAATTAGTAAAAGAATAATTACTATTCAAGATAAATCTCTTTCGCGTGTATAAAGAAAAAACCCTCAACATTTCTTCTCCTGAGCTAACCTACAGTGGAGCTTAGGGTCTTTGTTAGCCCGTAACTTCCGAGTTGAACGATATCATCGTAAAATAAAGATCTAGGAAAGCGGAAATTAAAAATCTCAACATACCTGAACGGGTGTTATGCCAGGTTCGGGATACTTATTGAGGAACTGTGCCACATAGGTCATAAGACATTTCTCGTCAGGTTTATCCACATCCACGTCTTCGGAATCCAGAAGACGAGCAATACCGAGATCTCGTTCGGCGAGGCGGAAAGCGAGATCGAGACGTGCTTTATTTGACGCGTTGGCCATTGACTGAAAAAGAAAAAAAAGGGAGGTTTTAGGCTTCAAGCAGAATACGCATAGTTTAATCAGCCAACAAGAACTACCCGAAGCCAGTTTGAGAAATGGGGAAGGAGTACAATGACGAGCTCGCTGCACGTAATGTATTTAGCTCAACCCAGTTCCCCTTTTAAAGGAGAACTTATTTTTTTCCCCGGTTGGCGGACGTTACGGACCGTCTCACGTAACACCCTCTGGTGAACGAAAGACGTTAAACGAACTAACCAACTAATCATGCCGAGGCAATGACTATTTTATGGATTTATTTTATTTTCTGCGAAGAGAACCTACGTACAATAATATCACATCTTGCGTATCTGATGCTATTGTACAAAATAACACGACTAACTTTTTTATAGTTATTGTGGACTATACAAATTACATGAAAATTTCCTCCCAACACACAACACAATCACACACTATATATATACACACACGAGTGTATATATAATCACACAATTATACAAAAACAGACAGCATACAGAGTAAAAATATATAAACTGCAAGCAACTTTATGATGTCCATTTCAAGAAATAATCGTTTCCTCTCACCTGCAAGTTAACAAGTCGCGGACTAATGCAGTGAATAAGAGCCAAAAACGCGTTTCCGTCTCTCCACGATGTTCCGAAGTCGGTCACTACGATACCGAAACGTCTGAAACAGAGGAAGATATCTTTTATTTCTTTCTCCTCATATTTCTTCCATCAGTGATGAAAGAGGTTGTTGTCAACTCATTAATAATGGCACTCTTTGGTGTAAAGGAGAAATTCAGTATAAAGTGAGAAACAAACGAAGCACTTATATTTCTCTGTTGTTCTCGCATCATACTTGAAATCTATTATGAAAAACTCCTTACTAGTGTAGAAAAGTGTTTCTACGAGAAAATAAATTTGTGTTAAAATTTAAAGATATTCTGTTTGTATAAATTAAAATATTAATCCTTTAAAAGATATTATTCTGTTCAACTAAATTAAAATATGATTCCGTTACATTTTTAATGTTTGTATAAATTGCCTTCAGCCCAGATTCTCTGGCACCCTTTCGATAAGCCTAACGAAAACAGTGTGCCACGTCTAATCCTAAACAGAGATTTCCAAATTGTAAATGTTCTTTTCAATTATTATAAATCACATAAAAGAGTTAAGTGTAAAACTACAATTGTATAAATTCTTTTGCTAATATCCAATTATACCAATTCTCTTGTTAATATCATTATTAGAGTAAGATTTTGCAAGTTTAATAGTCTTCTGTAACACGTGGCACCAATGGGTGTTTCTCCAGGACAAAAGGCAGCCCCTTGAGGAAGGCAACATGCTTGTCAGTCTAACGCTCGCCTCAGCTTCCGACAGAGGGAGTAGAGTGTTCCGCCCGTGGGCCAGCCGGGTTTGGCTGGACCCCTCAGCTTATTTTGATGTAAGCATTTGCCCGTTAATAACTCTCTAAACCAAGTGTTGTGTTAAGGGTGTTTATTAGTGATTTCAACTTTGTGGAAATAAAGGACTAACAAAGGAAAACTCGTCATTTTATATCCTTCCAACGGAGGAAAGCATTCCCTTCTCTCAACGGACTGAGAGAGAGAGCGGACGCCATCAACCGAGGGTATAAATTGTTGTCTTCGAAATTCGCAGTCAGAATAAATTAATTAAACGGTATAAACTTCTTTGTTGGTGCGAGGAAGCGACATACCGAGAACACCTGTGAAACGTCGGAGATGTTGTAACGAAGCATATCATCATCCCGCCGACACTAGTATTGTACAGAGGGTTGACAAGCGTAAATAGACACCTTCGGTTCTTCCATAGTTTTTTATTCGATAATAAAAGTCAATAAATAATAACGGATTTATTATTAAATAAATATATTTAAAATGATGTTGCTTTCCCCTTTTCATTAAGTAAAGGTGACACACGTTCTGGCATTCTATTGATAAGTTTTGACATTTGTTCTTAAAGACAATCATCGTGTTGTCTATTTACTTTGGTCAACACACTGTATAGCTGTGACATAATATCTCGTCTCATATCAGTGTGACTTCTAAGATCTACATATATTACGGAGTACGTGTTAACTGCTATTATATGACCATTACAAAACCAGTCTCCATAACCCCTCCCAATTATGATTATAAAATGCATTAAAAAGATATCCCTATAAGACAAATCTGTAAAAATTGGTAAAAATCGGATATGTAACTGACATCGGTAAAACTGCGTATAAAAATTAAAAACGAGGAGTAATTCGTTCCCTTATTTTGCTTACTTGGTCACTGTTTGGCGTACCCACTCCAACAGGGCTTTCTTGGCACCCATTTTCCACCTCTCTGCCGCGGCGGATCTTCTAGTAACGGAGGGTCTGTCGCGGGAGATACCTCCTGTAGAAAATCCAGTGTAGGGAGACTCGCTTCGACCGGGACCTCCTGAAGAGGAGTGTTCCTCCATTAATTGTCCCAAGCGCTCCAACTGACGAGTGTTTTCCTCGATCTTGAAATAGAAATGAGCGTCACCAATGATAGTATCCTCGTCATCAATATATGATTTTAAATAAAGACCATATTCGTGATTTAAAGAGATCTAAATATACAAAGTCATTTCATGACATCCCAAATTGAATCTTTCAAAGGACCGTTCTCAGGGAATAATATCACGTGACGATCACGTGATCGATAATGTAATGGGGGCATTTAATTATAAGTTTAGCACGTAAAATAAATAATAAATATCAATTCTACAAAAGATACTACGTAAATTAAATAAAAATAAAACAAATTATTATATATATATATATAATATATATATATATATATAGGGTGATTCAAAAGTCCTGCCTCATAAATAACTATACTAGAAATATAAATACCTTTGAAGTAGGACTTTTGAATCACCCTGTATATATTAAAACAAAAAATATTTTAAAAAAATATACGGATTTGTGCTTGTGCCACAGCCAATACTTTTAATCGAATACTGTACAGTGCAAACCGAAAAAATGTGAATTCGTGGATCGCTCGATAGACTTTCTTACCAACACCATAATTATTTCGTCTTCGTCAGTGGAGGTAATCGAACTAGGTCCTTCCGAAGAGGAGATATCGCTCGGACAGATGTCCTTAATTTCTCGAATATCTCTTATCTCATGAAGCATGAAACGACACTTGACAATCATTTTTCAGAAGGGTTAGTTTGGCGTTAATAGATAGATAGATAGACAGACACACACACACATATATTTAGTTATTTCCTTGACTGGATTTTTTCATAAAAAGTGCAAACACATTTGCATTTACAATTTCCTTGCACAAAATTATATTAAACATTAATTATATTATATTTAAATATTTAAAAACCGCATTTGTGACAAACTGCCGAATGTATGATAGGTCTGGAAAAATGTTCACCTACAAACAAAATTTATAAAACAAAAAAATTACTAATTGGCAACATTTTGGTTTTGTCTTTGGATATTTTGGCTTTTTTTTTTTATATTTTTATATTTCTACGCGTACTTTTTTTCCAAAATTGTACATTTTCAGATACAAATGCAAAGTCTACATCAGTGGTCGGCAACTTCTGACCCGCGAGTCAATTGTAGTATATAGTATATATATATAAAATAATAAATATTATTACATGAAGAGTTTTTTATTTTAAAATGTCCCGAAAATAGTGTATTTTGATTTAAATTTTTAACACTGACCCATTATCAAATTACCAAGAAATCAAATTGACCCAGTTATACATCGATTGTATACGGAAGACCACACCCCAAAATGACATAACAATGCCACAACATATCAATGGCACGTTACAAGCATGCATGGCCATACACCAAAGTGACTTTTCACTGTTCACCACAATTTCGAATCTACTGACGTGAGCGAAGCATGAAGTGACGTGACCAAAAAAATAATAAATAAAATATAGGGAAAGCCGCGTCAGTTTCGAACCTGTCACAAACACATTTCTGACACATTTGGTCACGTCACTTCAATTTATGTCTGCCCCTATTGAAATCAATGTAAAACAACTGCGTCACGTGTCAGTGACGTCAGTGACTTTTTTTGTTATTCTTATTTTTCACTTTGGCGTGTAGCTATAATTTACGATGAATTTGAATTAGACAATCTCATCTCTCGAGTATCACATAGACACCCAAATAACCGCTCAAATCAATACAGGTACCATTATAATTGTTGTGATTATCATTATTGTCATTATAATTGTCGTGATTATCATTATTGTCATTATAATTGTCGTGATTATCATTATTGTCATTATAATTGTCGTGATTATCATTATTGTCATTATAATTGTCGTGATTATCATTATTGTCATTATAATTGTCGTGATTATCATTATTGTCATTATAATTGTCGTGATTATCATTATTGTCATTATAATTGTCGTGATTATCATTATTGTCACTATAATTGTTGTGATTATCATTATTGTCATTATAACTTGTAATTGTCATGATTGTTGTTATAAAAGCATGTTGAGACACCGTGCACAAAAAGGAAAAATGTACGTTTTAAATAATTATACGCCCTGTCGCCATTAAAATATATTTTTAAACTGTATTCGGCGCATGTTGTGTTTAAAAACCTGTCACACGTATGTTTTGTTACCTGAATCAAAACATATTGAATAAACTCTGGGCCTTGTACGCATCATATAAGGTAAAGGTTATACCCGAAGAAGGCATGACCATATCCGAAAAAGGGGCAGTAAAGAGTGAAATGGTGATATGCAAGGATGAATAAGCGTGTGCGTGTAAAATGTGTAAACGTGTGCTTGAATCATGAACGAATAAACTGACCACGTCGGTCTGCATGAGATTTGGTACACGTAAAAATAATTTGGCACACATTTATTTGTGAAATTACACGCCGGACTCGGTCGTTGTAAAGGCAAAATGACTCCAATTTAGACTCGTTAAATAATTAAAATCTGTATTTTTACCTCTCGTGTCTAACCTGCAGGTAACAAACAACGAACAAATAGAAAACTACATACAGAGAGAGAGAGAGAGAGAGAGAGAGAGAGAGAGAGAGAAGAGAGAGAGAGAGAGAGAGAGAGAGAGAGAAAGACCAAGAGAGAGAGAGAGAGAGAGAGTGTGTGTTTCACTTGACTTGTTTTACTTCAGTTATCGATAAATAACCGGAAACAAAGAAAACAGAAAACCTATTTACGAGGACAAGCTAAACTAATCACCCGTTATAATCATTTCCTGTTTTAACAATTAAAATTCGTCAAAAATGAAAGCATACACAAAGCAAGGCTGAAACGTTTAATTTATCAAATTCATTGTATGTATCCTAAAAAGGAAAAAAGCAATGAGCGGAAAATAATTAATGCGTCTGAAGGATTGAGGTCAGAGGTCAGTGAATGTCAACGGTTAGTTAGGTCGCCTCTGCTGAAATATACATTTATAAAACACTCTTCTATCAGCTTCTGTTAACTATTCCGCCCAGGTCAAGTTTGTATCCCCCACCTTGTGGGGAACCTACAGTTTACGGTCGATTCCGAAGTAGTAGTAGTACCTACGACTCCGCCAAAGAAGACCCAAAATTAACATTAAAATCTGAAACCACAAAGCCCACGCCGGAATTCGAATCCGCGACCTTGAGATTTATAGACCGGCGTCTTAACCACTACTAAACTACCCGCGTAGGTAGAAAGAAACATTTCCGTTGAAATATTTCTCATGTATGCTTAAGATGTTTCCCGCTATTCGCATGGTAATTTCTTTTAGAGGGGTAAAAAGGGGGGGGGGGTGTCAAACAATAACAAAACCTTAATTGTAAAGAATTAGTTTCTAAACTGCGAAGAAATAAAAGAAAAAGTAGTTTGAAAAACTAAAAAAAAAACAGAAAAAATGGGAAAAATGAACAAAAATTTAAAAATTCAGCAAAAATTTATAATTGGTTGGAATATAATATGACCATTTAAAAAATTATTATTATTATTATTAATATAATTATTGGTCAGATTGCTTTTCCAGCCGATCATGACGTCTTGCTTTATTTTTTTAAATTTTCAGAATTTCCTTTAGTTTATTTATTCAATCAACGTCTGTCCAGAATTGGACATAATTAAACGTTAAAAGAAAATTAAATTTGACTTAGCAAGTGTAATTTACGGGGTAGGGAAATAAATTCGCCAAAAACAATTCATTTTTTTTTTTTTAAATACCACTTTTTTACTTTTGTCTTTTCGGAGAAAACTTATTAAAATGTTTAAAATTACAAATAACCATTTTGTTTTTCTCTGATTTTTATTTTTTATATATTTTTTTTATAAATTTTTGTAGCTGTAATATACCGTGATAATAATAATAATGAGTCAGGATGAACAACGCTCAGACCTGACGAATGAGATTCATTGCGCTAACTCCTGAATTATTATTATTAATTATTATAATAATAATAATAATAATAATAATAATAATAATAAATAAAAAAGTTAGATTATGAAGAGGAAAAAGTGTAAACTGTAATGGAATAAGTAACCTTCCACCATCGAACTTTCTTACCTGGAAATACAGAATTATAGTCCATATCAGTCCCAAAACAACGGATGGTCGACCGTCAACTAAATCCGTTGAATTGATGTTAACTAATTTTATCTGAAATGGGAAAAAAAAAATTATTATTAATATTAACGGAGTGGTTTATCCCCAGCATTAAAAGCCAGGAAGGGGTGGACGTTCTATGCCAAAGGGAATCTACAGTTCAACGTGGAATCCTAATAACCGCGAGTCGCTACATCATCTATCTGAACGCGAAAGATGGTAACCTATCCAACTAGTGAATGGAGTCAACGTCGGTTTAACCTCATTGATCTGTGCGATGATTTTTTTTTTTTACAATAATTGTAATAAAGTGTGTCTTGAGTGTGTAAAGACATTTAGGACCTCAGTCTGCGGAAATTTCTTTTCCTATAAAATAGTTAATATCTGGAACCAACTTCCCTCAGAGGTTGTTTCCAGTCAAAGTGTAAATCTGTTTAAAAATAGGCTAGACAAAGTACTGAACACACTCATAGTTTAAGATTAAAACCTCAGAAAACTCTGCAGGAGTTCGCTTGCTCGGTGTCTCTGTGAGCAAGCTAAATATAGAGCTATTTATATATTCTCCACTTTCCTGTAAAATTTCCTTGGCTACTTTTCCAGGGTCAAGGTATTTTCTTCAACCTTTTTCCGTACCTGCCTCTGGCAGGGAGGGAGCGGAGGGTGGGGAGAGAGCCTTCTACTTTTCTATCCAGTTTTCTACTACTGCTAGGATAGTTGAAAGAAAAAAATTTTCCCTGGCACCCGTTGCCATTGGTACCTCCTCGGTATGGGCCGCAAGGCCTTTTGAGGTACTTCTTTTCCTTGTAACTCCTTGTAACTCTCTCTCTCTCTCTCTCTCTCTCTCTCTCTCTCTCTCTCTCTCTCTCTCTCTCTCTCTCTCATTATTGAAATTAAAGGTAAAAAAAAAGTTATTTAAGATTTGGATATATGCATGGATACCTTTTGAACTTTTTTACGACATACCCCTAAAGTTAAAAGTTAAAACCGATTCTTATACTAAGTGAAAAAGGCTATTATAACATATGGTTATACATTGTGGTTTGATGAATATATCCAATATGTATTTATACTTTAGCCTTTTGTACTTTCTTTTACACTAAATTTAATACTAATATCACGTACATATGAGTAACACGCTCCAAATATCAAGATACACTATCGAGTTTCATTTTAGTGAAAGTCAAACAATTTCTTCGTCTAAAAGTCAAGTTGACTTGGAACACTTTTTGCTTAGTTACAAATATACTGAACGTGTGTGTGTGTGTGTGTGTGTGTGTGTCCAATCCAATTTAACGAGCGTTGTACGGATAAATAAATCTGCCCTTGCATGTAAGGTCGCGTAAGGTCAACATGAGGCTGTTTTTATAAAAATTTATACATACATATACTGTACATTTTATACAGATTTAAATAAGCTGTAAATATTATCAATTTATTTACTACAAGCATCGTGCCCACTTCATGAAGAATGGGAAATGGATTCTTAGATCTTTTATGTACGTATGTGTGTATGTATGTATGTTACTTCAATTTTATTTCATTTTCACAACTTTTTCCTACGCTCTGAGTCGACATTTTTAATAAAATAGAGAAGCCGAGGTCAGGATACGAGCATTGAAAGTTGACCTCTTTAAATTTAATCCCATCGTGGTATCGAGTTCAGTTACAGAAATTGCAGAAGTTACGAGCTAACGAACGCAAGAAGATCCAACCAAGGTTAGCCCAAGAAGAACAACAAAAAGAGGGAGAGAAAACTAAAACATTCTCGTACGACGCTTACTGACACTTATAAACATGTGTGGTAACGCGTGTGTGTGTGTGTGTGTGTGTGTGTGTGTGTGTGTGTGTGTGTGTGTGTGTGTGCTAATTAAAACACTTAATGAATCGTAACATCATATTATTATTTCATAATTTCTGGTTTATTTACTTATTATTTTTCAGTTTTCTTTCATGGAATAAATTTACGGTAAATATTTTTTGTTGTAAAAACAATTTTTTTAATTTATTTATTTGGTGGTTGGATGCTGACTTTGTACTGGTGAAAGATGCTTAGAAATATATCATTACGAGACTTGTCTTTCAAATGCTCCTCCCAACCCCACTTCCCTAATCTAATCAAGTTGTTCGGGAACTTCATAATGAGAGAGAGAGAGAGAGAGAGAGAGAGAGAGATATTTCATGTCCAAATTTTAACAATTCAAAACAGCCTATGACAAGATGAGAAAAATGTGGCACTGCTTGACGTTTTCTGTCATTTGTTAGACCAGATTTTAGGAGTGACATCTTTGATGTATCGTTGCTTTTGAGGGTAAAAAAGAAATGCGTATGTCTTTATAAGTTTGAGACTTCGTTCACCAATTTCACGCGATTTGTTAACATTGTCTATACTGTCAGTTCACTCTATAAATCATTATGATATGGGACATTTACACACACTGACCACAAAAAGAAAAATTCAACACTCGCAGAGACCGATGCGTCAAATTTTCAATATCCCCCGCCCCCACCACTTCCCAGTCGTTATAGCAGGTTAGGTTAGATTATGGTCGGTTTGGATACGTTACAGATTAGGTTAGGTAAGTTTAAGTTTGATTAAAGGGAACTAAAAAAATATCTAGCGCTGTCGCCATCGTTTATTTTCCCCATTTTTACCGTCTCCAGAACGGATGTAACTCCTGATATGTACAGGACATTCGACATTCCGTCAGCAAGACATTCTATCGACGAGGGTTCTGCGGGTTAAATTAGTTTAGGTTAGGTTAGGTTAAAGTAATGATCAATAAGCGTGACGACATAATGTCCCGTTTACCCAAATATTATCCAAACTCCAATAACGTAAACCTTACCTGCCCTAACTTAAATCTCCCCCTCCCCTCCCCCTCCCCTCCCCCTCCTCCCGCTCTCTCTCACCGACAAAACACGATAAAAATAACTTGTCAACGAAATGTGGCAAAGCCAAATTTTTCTATCTTTATTCTATCTATTATCTATTATTGGATTATTCTCCGAAATGTTGCGAGTCTTGAATCGATAAATAACAATAATTTATGGCATTTTTTCATGTACACAGAAATTATAGTTTAAAAAAATTATCTTAAAACTATATCGTACGAAGATGACGCGTTCATGCTAATGGTCTATATATAAAGCAATTAAGTGCTTTTTAATTTTTTTTACTTCTGACCTTTGACCTTATAAAAAATGGGTTGCACTCGCGATATACGAAATACTTTGCAACATTGCCATGCTCGGCAATGATTATCATTACATTATTTATCGATCTTCTACAGAAATTCCACTGCGCAAATCTCACTTTTAGTTTCTGAAATTACATCAAAATTTGCATCAAGGCAATGTCTTATCAACAAATAATTTTGGGTAAAATTTGCATTTTTTTTTCTGTATCATATAAAATTCAGGGAAATCTTTAATTACACAAGGTGTAGCAAAAGTTCTGCCTTATGTGACGTACCAATATACAGCATTATTTAAAGTGTGTGTGTGTGTGTGTGTGTACTTACACATCTCTAACCTCTGTTCAAGTTTTGGTACACCCTATACTTAAATGTAAACTGTGCGATGTTACGTACAACCTCTGATGTAAATTTTTCTTAGAGAAACTTCTATTGCAGCCTTCAGTTACTTTTAAAGTCTGGCACGGTGCTTACCCTTTTGCTTTGGAGAAACTGGAGGGCGGTGTTGGCATTGGATAGGAAATGAGGGCGACGGAGGACGCGCCCTCTCTCCACAGGGAGCTTCTCTCCCGAGAGAACCGACAAGAGGGCGAGAAGACGAGTGCCATCTTTGAGGTCGTCAATGAGGTCCTCCAGTTTCATGGGGGGATCATGCTGGAAAGAAAAATGACAATAGTTAGCGAGTGGTGAAGCGGACATTCTTCATTCTTCGCTTCAATGTCCACAAAAGTGTCCACAAAATTTGTCCATAATGGAGTAAAAACAGAAAATGGGCACAGGCCAGTTTTGAAGACACGTTCTTAACCTAACACTGTCCTTAACCTAACATAATACAAATGCTTAATAAACTAGACCTAGCCTAAAGTTAGCGTACCCTAAACCTAACCGAACCCTATAACCTATATCTTTAACCAACTTAGCGCAGACTTCCCGGTATTCTTAATAGGGATAGAAGGGCTTCTTCATCCCCTTCGAACCCCAAGTAATGATTTTACTCTCCAAGGCATTACGTGTTTATCAAAAGAGTAAAATTTCTCGAAAAACTAACTTGTGTTGAGCGTTCAATGAAAAAACTAAAACAAGGGTACAAAATCTACGTGTAAAGAAAAGCAATTTCTAAAAGATTTTCTCCTTAATTTTAATAGTGTCGAGTTCCTTTTCTTGGAAAACTGTTTCGAAGAACTCGTTAAATACGGAGAGCTGACAAAAGTAAATAATCACTACGATGATATTGTTCTCAAGAACAAACGGCAAAGCTCCTCAATGGAATGTCAGAACGTGTATCACTTTCACATGATGGAAAGGGGAAAGCAAACCCGATTATTAATATACTAATTCATTAAATTGTTTATTATTTACTAACATTTATTATCAAATCAAAGGGTAGGGGGGAAAAAAAAAAAACCCGAAGGTGTCTATTTACTTTTGTCAACCCCCTGTATAATTATCCCAAAAGGCAAATAAGATTATATGAAATTAATTTATATATGAAATTGCGGAGAGATCTCTCCAATCAAGGTTAATTGGTTGGATAGCTAATCGCGTGAGTTAACCTCGTATTGACACCCAGGGGGTGGTTCATATTTTTGGTGGGGGACCTTCAGCTTATCACGTAGAATTCGAACCACGAATGGCAGATGGCTATCACCCATTCATCTACTATCCATTTCAACTCAATGTCACTTAACTTTTCTGACCTTATATGGAAAACGGTGTGTGTGTGTGTGTGTGTGTGGCGCCACCCCACCATATATGTATTCAGCAATCCCCTCCAAGCGAGGCAGAAATGGAAAGTATACATATAAAACGAAAAAAAGGACATTTCTACCCAATGATCCTACTTTTTAATATTCTCAATAAGGACTCGTTATTGCCCAACACCAAATTTGATATTCTGTGTCACCAGAAGAAAAAAGTTATTAAAAGTAAGCTATATATATATATATGAGTGGGACACTCGCTTTTTGTATTTGTGAAAAACTATTCGCCTTTTGCGGACTATTTGGAATTTAGACAATAAAATATGTGCAACCAATTCTTAAGTGAAAGTTAATGATAAAAATTTCGTCGAAATGTAGTAATTAATAATGTAATTCCCAGTATTTTCCTTAACGAGAAATCATAGCTGGATCGTCGGCGCCTAAATCGACGCGAACCCGCGCACAAGATCGGTCGAATGTTAAAGCAATTACGATGAAAGTGAAGGTCGTGTGTGTGTGTGTGTGTGTGTGTAGGGGTGTGAGGGTGCTTCACGACGGAGGGAATTGAAATTATGTTTGTTGTGACGGAATTAAGACGAACAAATGTTATTCAAATCTTAAAAACTGTGAGTAAAAGAGTCGGACAAAAATAATAGTTGGCTTTCAAGTAAGAAAAAACTAGCTTAAAATTTTTTGATTATTACTATTTTTTGTATGTCTGTATGTATGCTATTATTTATAACGATTGACACGTTTGATCTCACCTATAGACTACACATTTCCTTGACGGGATACCCTGTATGGCCAATTATTACCCTAATTTAGCATATACCAGCGTCCATACTTTTACCCTATGAAGATAATAATGTTCGAACTCGGAACCCTTAGCCCGTAATCAGAATTAATAATGATGACTTTTACAGTGAAAAAAAAGTGAATTGCATAAACCTAACTTAAAATAACCTAACATAACCCGTAAGACACTTACTTATTCGCAAAACATCCTTCGACTGACAATGAATTGTGGATACAAAAGAGTGAAAGATTCTTTCCACACTAACTTAGGCCGACCACTAACAGGATCGTCTCGCGACTCACGACTCGAGTCGCCAGTGATTTTACATTCAGAATCGCGTCGCTGTCACTGCAGTGAGTGGGGGCTCCCATTCTGTCAATGTAAAATCATACGCGATTCCAGTCGTGAGTCGCGAGACGATCCCGCGTGCGGCGGCCGAAGAGCGAAACGAGTCATCATCGTCAAATACTAATGCGCATCTCCATCCGAATGAAGAGGTTTTTTTTTTTGTTTTTCTTTTTTTAGATAGATTACGGGTTAAGTGAGAAACTGCTTCCTACGAACCCAATCTCTCTCATTCATCGACGATCATATTCGAAACTCGTCCGAACGTGATTTTCGAGCGGTTTACGCGCAACAGATCTGATTACAGTTAAAATTTTCTGTTAAAAGTATCAGACTCATTTGACGATGGCATTTTGTGGAATTCTGAAATAGTGAGAGAGACCCGAGCCAGTCATGAATAGAATACGTACATAATAAGCTCTAACATCAACTGACGAGGAATCCAGTGTAAGGGCCAAAGCAACTCGTATTTGGGTAAGTTATAGTTTTATAATACGTTTCATACCCACAAATATCCATTGTATACTGTATGTACAATATACATACTTTAATATACGGGTCTGATAGGCGTTTACGGATAAACTTTTCCTACAATACTTCTGATGGAGGTACACTAACATCGTATATATATTTTTTTTGGTGATTAAGTAATTTAAGAATGAGCAAAAAGAAACCACGAATGTATTGGTTACTCGATACAAAAAGGTTTTACAGAAAAAATACGTGTTCCATAATCACGCGTTCTATTTCTGTAATGGGTTTAATGAGCACACATACATACATACATACACATACACAACACACACACAACACACACACACATCAATTAGCTGGTCTCCGTATAATTACAAAAAGAATTGGTAACTATGCGATAAAAATTGTTTTACCGATAAGACTGCAGCATTCGCATTTACAAATTTGGAAGGAAAATTAGAATTTATGACGGCTTTTATCTTCAATTAAAATGACAACCAAAAAGGTTTATAAAAAAAAAATAAATAAATAAATCTTAAAAATAGTGAAATTAAACGAAAAATGGAAAATGTGAATATTTCGTTGAAACGCAAAACTTGTTTTAGAAGTAAGTTTTTTTTTAAATTTTATTTAAAAGGATTAAAAATTTTAGTTATTTTTCGTTTAATTCAATAATTTATGTTTTAAAATTTATTATAGATCACCTGAAGATCAGGGCCCCCCGTGTATTCTTGTTTTTTGCTTTACAGTACCATATATAATAATAAATTAAAATGAATGCCCGGTTAGGTCAACTGTACGCCCTTGACGATTGGTTAAGTCGTACTATTTTCGTTCGTTTTAACGAAGATATTATTTGGTAATTGAGGCTGCTGAGGGCCCTGATCTTCAGGTGATCGTTTATCATAATTAAACCTAATGCATTATGAATACTTTTGAGTTACACACACACACACACACACACGTACACTTTTGTCAACAGTCCTGCATGAATCGTTCAGTGAGACAAAGGGCAAACTAGTTGCCCCAACTTTGCCTTAGAGTTTTAACCGTGGAATTTGAACCACGACTCCACCCACAAGGCCAACCCACGTAGACGAAACACTTTTATCACTCAAATCTAAAGTCACAACAAAGTCCGAGCAGGGATTCAAACCCAAAACCTTCAGATCAGCAAACAGCCGAGGGTCCGTACGACGAACCTATATATATTTCGTCTACAACAAACTTACTCGACGATAATACCTTAACCTACAGTAATCTGACCTAAGTTAGCCTAACTAAACTTAACCTAACCCAACCTAGCCGGTGGTGGTGGTTTGCTTTTAATATAATGATTTTTATAATGATATTTGTTATATCGAATTTATTCGGCATTACAAACTTTAACGGTTTTTCTATCCTGAATTTCGTTTAACTGCATAAATACCTGGTTGACTCAGCAGCATGTATCCGATTAGGCCTAACGTATGGGAAGCCGAAACACAAAATAGATTTTATATGATTTTATTCAATTTAACTTTTGAAACACGATGATAAAGGTGGGGGCGAATTAAGATGAATATGACATTGAAAGAGAGAAAAAGAGAGAGGTCTAGTCGGCCTAAGCCGACTAGAATGAAGGTAATTTACATTAAAAGGCACTATGAAACACACTGCGTTTTGTGGGGATGTGCGATTTGGGACTTTTCATTTCGATTCGGCCACTTAATTTCGATTCCCGATTCGTTTTGTTTCATCAATAAAAGCCCTCAAACTTTTTGTGAACCTTCAAAAAGACTGACAGTTTCACTCCTCTTGAACTAAGATAGACAGAAAATAGGCCCACATTGGTAATAAACTATTTTTTAATGAAAGTATAACATATTTAATCACGTAATATTAGAAAGATCGGATAACCTGAAGATCAGGGCCCCAGCCTTCTTTAGTTAGCTTTATAAGGCTAACTAACGAAAATATCACGACCTAACCTAACCAATCGTTAGTTAGCCTTATAAAGCTAACTAAAGAAGGCTGGGGGCCCTGATCTCCAGGTGATCTCAGATTTCTAATTAATAATCACGTCAAATTGCATTAATTAAAAATCACATTAATTTTATTTATTACACCGGTGCTAACTTAACCCCCCCCCCCCCCCCCCCGAACTGCCGATAGAATGTTGGTAGAGTATTGACACCCTAAAAAATTAACAACTTAGCGTAACCGAATTAAGTTTAATCTAACCTAACTTAATTAAAGTGTTACGTCGAACACATTACATTATTCCACCCAATCCATGGAGTAAACGCAAGGCGAAAAAATATAATGCTCTTTTTTCTAACCACAAGGTACTACTATGCCATCTAAAAACGGTTTTCTTATGCCTTAACTTCTTTAAAGACTACAGTTAGCGACATGTGATTTAGAAGTTTAGAGTATATACAGTATGTGTTTTCAATGTTTAAGCCCATTTTCAATTTAATTTTTAAGACACGGACGCCTCAAGATTACATTTTTATCTCCAGAGATGTTCCAAGGTTTTTAATAAATAACAGATACACTAAAACGCTTGTCACGATTTTTCACCTGGTATATATATATATATAGGGTGTCCAGAAAAGTTCTTGACCCAAAAGTACTGAAAACTTTCGTAAACAAAGTCTGCCTATATATAGTCAGTCCAGGGTCGTGGGACAAGTGCCGGATCCACGTAAGTGCAATTTGTGCAACTGCAGGGGTCTTCGAGTATTGGGGACCCCCAATAACCAGAGGCGATCAAGACTTAGCTAAAGACTATATATAGTCAGTCCAGGGTCGTAGTACAAGTGCCGGATCCACGTAAGTGCAATTTGTGCAACTGCAGGGGTCTTCGACTATTGGGGGCCCCCAATACCCAGAGGCGATCAAGAATTAGCTAAAGAAAGAGACGCAAATTTAAAAAAATTGGGTAAGGCTGTCTCAACGAACGCGGAGGCCCCAGCGTTTACTATTAGGGGCCTCAGAGGGATCCCCAATACACACTTCCACATTTCAACGTTAGCCGGGATCCCACGCCTGGATCCGGCAGTGATTATATAAACAATATCACAAAGTATTTCTAACAGACATTTTTTGAACCAGTGAAAGCTTAATATTTACTTGAAGCTCACGAGCCACTTACATTTTAAGTGGAGCTTCACAACTTTCAATCCACTGGCTTTGAATGCAAAGCTCAATATTTTGGTGGCTGTTGTATTTTTGTAAATTCATGGCCTGACTTGTTCAATTTTATAAAAGAGTATGAAATTTTGTACAAGTGTGGTCTGACTATACGTATATAGGTAGGCTTTGATACGAGTGGTAGTTTGTTGTGTTTTATCTTATGAAGTATATAGTGCGGATTAGTGCCTAGCTTACAACTAAACTACTAGGATCATATCCTAGGCTAGGCGTCATCATCTTAGGCTAGTAGGCAACAGCAGCTGTATAAAATTGTGTATCACTGCTTTGCTGAACTCTCTCTCTCTCTCTCTCTCTCTCTCTCTCTCTCTCTCTCTCTCTATATATATATATATATATATATATATATATATATATAAACTCGATAAAGATAGATGTCTTTGCAACGTGTTTGATGGAACCCTGATTGTCGTCCGCAATCGAAATTAATATTGATGACTTTTACAATGAAAACACAAGTTGTATAAACTCCTGTGTTGAACAACCATTTGTATTTGTCTCAAACTTGTCTTCGAGGTCTTTTTAACACTTTGTCACTTGAAGCGTCCCCACTGAGAGAGGGAGAAAGAGAGAAACTAAAAGCTAATTACGACAGGGTGGTCCCAGTCACGATCGGGGTGAAATAGTCATTTTTACGATATAATTTTTTAAGAAATGCAAACCTCAAATATATATAAAAAAATTTATATATATTCTATCAGGCGCGCTAACATGATTAAATTTGTAGGTTTGTTACATTAGAAACTAAGTTAGAAAAAAAAAAAGCGATTCAGGTCGTGACTTTTGGATCACCCTGTACATTGTTAATTATTCATTATTTAAAGACAAAATCTAGTATAACGTTAATGTTTATTTATAAAATAAGAAAAAACACTTACTCTTGATAAATGGGCGTTGATCCAGTTGAGAAAAGTCTTCTTCTGAACTCTTTCTTGTTCATCTGCCAAAGAAAAATACAAAATTCATTCAGTAAAAACGCTTTCATAAAACGCAGATAAAAAAAATCCAATCTAATTCCTAAACCTATTCCGGGTGATTCGTCTCTCCCTCCCCACCCCTTCCCCCGACCTCCCACGAAAAAAAAAAGGTTGAATGCATTAATTTCTAAAATTTCATTTGACATCATTTTTAACTTAGTCAACGTATTCAACGTTAATTTAGTCCGCCTTGTTATTACACCATTTGCCTACATTCTCCCTTCCCCCAATTCTAATAAAGGCGCGAAGATATGAATCTTAATAGCCAATCAGGAGTCTCCTTTCAAAGCCCCGCTGACCAATGACATCATCGCTTGAAGTGGAATATACATACTATCCCCTATCCTGGGGGAAATAAATTCCCTTAAAAACTCGACGTATCGCGTCATGCTTGATGTTATTTATACACACATCCAGAATGACGTCAAAAGTTTGTGAAAATGGACTATGTCTACGGCGTACATCAATGTTAATGAAACTGCCTGACATCGGCGGAAGAGTATTTCATGAATCCGCGTCAACATCTGTCCGGACGTACTGTACTGTACGATCATGCATGCGCAGAAGTATGGCTGGTTGGTTAGACTTTCATTCTACTATAAATTGTAATTGGGTTCGTCGAGGGAAAGGACTTCACCGCACAAATGTATACAAATCCCGTTGGCAGGAGGGGTAAAAAGAAAAAAGTTAAATGTCGGTGCAATGCAATTAACGAAATGCGTTACTTCTTTTTTGCTTTAATTAAAGAAAAATCTCGCTTGTAAGTAAGGGTAATAATTATGGACGCATTTTCAGAGCGATATCGAGAAAGACAAACATACAGACTTCGTTCAAAATTGTAATATATGAGAGAGAGAGAGAGAGAGAGAGAGAGAGAGAGAGAGAGAGAGAGAGAGAGAGAGAGACTATTCCTGCATTTTTTATCTAGTGTTTATCCATATAAAGTAAGCAAGCAAGTATGCCAAACAGGTTATTTGAAAATACTTCACACAAGGAAACTTTTCGGGAATGAACAATTTCCTGCCTCGAGGTTTCAAACGATTTTTGTTTTTGAATATACGAAAGCGATTTGCATACCCAAAAATGAATGTTTGTCACAGTATATATGGCTATTTCTTCACTGCACGTACGATGACGTACTGATGGTAAAAATGTTGACAACGTACGATGCCAGATGTACGATTATTACAATTTAGGTCCGTTTTTTTGAATATATGAAAGTGATGATTTGAACCTTCGATAAATGTTTGTTGATTCACTTGTTGTGCCCATGATTAAAATATTGTCAAGATTACGTACCATATGTACGATTATCACAATTTAGATTCGTCTTTTAATATACGAAAAAAGCCGGACCCATAACGAATATTTACCACAATACGTTACACATTAATGCACGCGGGATGAAGTGTCCATGGTATAAATAGTGACAAAATTAAGTGCCCACTGCCCACGTATGATTATCATCCCATTTTATACGAGAAAAAAAAAATAATGCAATGATCCAGGGTGGAACAGGGAATCCCGCGTCAAGGAAAATTACAAGAGGTGTAACTATGGCTCTGATAGTCAACTATGAACGACTTTTCACCAAAATAAAATCCGAAGTCATTTAAGTAAAAAATTAAATATATAAATAAAATAAATACATATATATATATATAAAAATAAACCTAAAAAAACCTAAAATAAAAACAGAAAACCATAAAAATGAGAGACGCCTGACGAAGCATTTGAAAAAAAAGAAAAAAAAGTGGTGTCCAGCCAAGTTCAAAACTGGATTCTGAAGGTCAAAGATATCTTTTTCTTTTTCTTTTTACTTTTTTTTCTATTTTTCACCGAAGTATTTTCTGGGCATGGAAGTAAACAGTGAAACTGATATTTATCTTATAAACTGAAATAAAATAACCAATCATCTGATGTTTCAGGGCATGTGCCCACGACCTTCTTCAGTAAAAAATGGGCATACAAACCACCAATTATCCTATACTCCTCTCCTAATTGTGTAAGTGAGGGGAACGTATATTTGTAAACTCCACTTTAGTACTTGGTTTTTATCAGCGATTTTCCACTTCCTGTATATGTATAATAAAAATCAGTTTGGAGGGCCAGAACCTGGCACAGCGCCCAGACCAGATTAATAGGGCTCATTACGCTAACTCTTAGATTATTATTAACTAGCATTATCAGGATTCGAACCCCCAGCGACCACAGTGTCTTCACTTCGTTTATATAAGGAAACGGCGTTACCCAATGAGCCACGGGCGCTGATATGTACGTATACAAGTTTTAACACATAACGGAAGAACTATATATGAATTAGAATTTAGAATTAGAAATAATGTCCAAATGAATGAAAATCATTGATTCTAATTTCATTCCTTGATCAAGTCTATAGAAATTTTGGAGCATCGAAAACTGAGCTACAACATACCCAATATACCCTATTGAGCCAGAATATATTTTCTCTTTACTCCTCCATATATAGCCGGCAGGTCTGTATAGTGTATACAGACACATGCACTTCTTCGGCCGGCAATACATTAGTTCCGTTCGTCCTCTCTCTCTCTCTCTCTCTCTCTCTCTCTCTCTCTCTCTCTCTCTCAG
Organism: Bathynomus jamesi; assembly: GCA_023014485.1. Classification (NCBI taxonomy): domain Eukaryota; kingdom Metazoa; phylum Arthropoda; class Malacostraca; order Isopoda; family Cirolanidae; genus Bathynomus; species Bathynomus jamesi. The sequence continues at coordinate 777,995 of JAJOZX010000746.1, read as the reverse complement.
AATCGAACGCCTTCGATGCCCAGCCCAGAATATCTATCATCCATTATCAAGAGGACGGTACGCCGGCCATCGTAATCGCTTGAATTCTGATTTAAATTAGCATTTCAAAATGAGGAGTGCCTAAGGATTAAAATCACGTCCACGCACAGGCAGGCACTTACTCATGTCTATCTTCTTATCTGTTCTCTTAAGTGGTGACTTATTGCGTTAGAATAATTCATTTCACACACACACACACTTCCACCTCTTCTATTAACTGTTATATTCGACCCTCACAGATTTTATCAACACCTAAAGTAATAGTTTCACATTCCAAGCTGAAGGCCAGTGCATACCTACCGAATGGAATATCCATATCTAGATAGATATAAAAATAGATAAAGACCTTTTACAAATACATTTCTCCTCCACAGTCCTTCAAAACAACAAAAAAAAAGTAAAGAAAAGACGCCTAAATTATGAAACTTGAAAAGGACACCTTTTTCTTGGGCAGAATAAAATGTTTTCTCTACATTGTATTCTGTGGAGATGAAACTGCCTTCTCTAATTAATGGAAAGTTGCTTTTTTCTACTTCTGCTGTTGCTTTTTTTCTACTTCTGCTGTTGCTTTTTTTCTACTTCTGCTGTTGCTTTTGTTTCTCCTTTTTTTCTTCTTCATAAATCGAGTGCTAATTATACTGAGTGATCCCACCGAAAAAAAGGTGTTAAAATTTTTTTTAATAAATTATTTTTTGGGAAGACCCTTTTTTTTAACACCCTGTATAACAAACCAACCTTCTTTATTATTATTATATATATATATATACACACGCATCGGTGGTGTAGCGGTTGGCATAGCTGACTACGAATCCATCGGCCCCGGGTTCGAAACCCGGTGACGGCAGGCGGCGCGCAGCAAACCCAGCTGTTCATCCTTTCACACAATAAAAATGGGTTGGTAGATAAAACAGTACCCTGGTTAGCCTAGTGGTTAAGATGCTGGGCTGCTGATCGGGAGCTCGTGAGATCGAGTCCGGTCGAGGACTATGCAGTTTCTGACCGCCTGTGGTGGGGAGTGGTTCGGATTCCACGTTAAACTGTAGGTCTAAGATGGAATGATAAGCTTGACCTTCGTCAGAATGAACAATACTGGCGGAAGCAAAACCAAGGTTATATATATATATATATAATTTTAAGACTTGCTTAAACAACGGGTCTGTTAATACACATTATTAATATGTGTACGAGTATCATTAGTTAGTGAAACGTGTGTGTGTGTGTGTATGTGTGTGTGTGTGTCACGTAGCAGTTGTCCAAAACATTCATTCGTGGCTATTTTATTATTTAAAGCAAGCACAGTTTAAATTTCACAAGACTGTACATATACTCTACTTCGCTTCCAGAATGTAAAATTGTGCAAGTTTACATATAAATTTAGAATACCAGCGAGAATTTTATTTTTTATTTATTTATTTATTTATTTATTTATAAAGCCTATGCTTTATCTCGATCGCGCATGCGCCGCTATTTCTGTACGATCAGTGGAAAACGGCAAGTCTTAAAATTACTGGAAGATAAGCGATAAATATTTTTATGTTTGAGTAAATAAATAAATAATTATTTTTAAAGTCACTCTAGTCATAAAGGAAATAATTAAGAAAGGTTTCTCACATCGATGTCAGCATGGATACTGTCCACATACTGTATGTTCGTTTCTCGGCGTCCATTTATAAGTGTGTTGGTTAAATTCTTCAGAAAAAGATATTACAGCAAATGCGGACAGAATGGCAATGATGATGATATTAGTGTTAGAAAATTTATTTCTATAAGAAATAAATTCATTCGTACCCAAAATTTATTCAGTATATGTAAATAAAAGGAAATAACTTAATTACAAACAACCTGGGACATAAAAGATCGCCTTGCAGCACACCAATTAAATTTACCTTCTTAATATCATCATACAAAAGTTAATATAAACGGCATTACAATCAGTCACTGGGAAGATAAAATACTAAAAAAATAAAAAATAATGATTAGAATCAATTCCGTCTGTCACGAGCACTTTCTCGAACGATATTTACTCTTTGCACCCAAACGCTAACAATTATTATCAACTTGAAAACAGCTGCAGGGTAAGCTTATTTTCAAGGTCACACTTTATCGCCGGTAAAGAATTTCTATGCTTATGCTTGTGAATTGCTGCTGTTGTTGTTGTTCTTTTCGATTTTTTTTTATCTGCTTCCTGTCCTTTGTTTGCAAATGACTTAATAATCGCTATATAAAAATAGGCATGAACAATATGTCCACATATTTTCCTGCTCACATCAGTACAACATTTGTAAATACACATTTTCACATACATATGATCCTCAAGAACAAATGGCAAAGCTTATCATTGAAATGCCAGAATGTGTATCAGTTTTGCATAATGCAAAGTGGAAACGAACACCATTCTAAATATAATCTATTCTATATAAATCTATCATTATTTATTCACTTTTATTATTAAATAAAAACTTATGGAAAAACCGAAGGTGTCTATTTACTTTTGTCAACCCCATATATATATATATATATATATATATATATATATATATATATATGTTGAAAACGATAAGCTTATCATGGTTAAATTGTTCATGAACTGCGGGAGATTCACCCATGCACGACTCTCTTTTCAACCGCCGTGGTCAGGTCGTAATATCGCTTCCTGTTAGATGAGCGAAGTTAAGCAACAATGGGGTCTGGGTAGAAGTTGGATGTGTGTGACTGTCTACATGTACCGACCACCCGTGATTCGGATCCGACGTAAAGTTGTAGGTCCCCTCTGTCACATGACCTTTGTTTGCCGTTACGAAGGAGATTAAACAAAAACAGAAAAACATGATCGGCGGGTTTCCTGCTCTAGTCTACAATCGACAAATTGTTCTCTCTCTCTCTCTCTCTCTCTCTGAATGAATTTTACTTTTAAGTTTAGTCGTACAAAGGAGTGCCAAACGGCATTCTGAAAGGAATTTGGAACCAGGAAAGTGTCAAATACAAGAGCTCAAAATGGCGTTGGATGAAATAATTTTAGAAAACAGGTAGTGTAGTCATTCATCAGTCTGGAGAGGTGGGCGGAAAACTGTACCATGTTATTCAGATTTTAAATAAATACTATTGCAAACACTAATGAACTTTCAAGAGGTGGGGGGTGGGGGCATACACGGTTGGAACTCATTCAGTTCATGTAAAAATTTCACCATAAGTGATAAATTCAGTGTGTTAAATTATTACTGCAGAATATATTCAATTTGAGGAGTTGCGTCAAGCACATGTATAATAAAGATAATCATGAACACTGATATTATTATTATATATATATATATATATATATATATATATATGGATTTTGTGTTTCCTTTTCACTTTTTCCTGTGGTTGTTTGCTTATTAAAAAGATCAATTGTTCTGTAATTTTATTACATTTATATATATATATATATATATATAAAGTAAACTTTCTCTTCACATCAATTAATATTATAAAAGGACACGAAATAAATTTCAAATAATTTTTTTTAGTTCTGTTAAAAGTCAAAATGATAAAATGTGATACCAATTTTGAAAGAGTAATTTGGGGGAAAGGTTTTTTTTATATATTTGGGTGGGTGTCTCTCTCTCTCTCTCTCTCTCTCTCTCAATGAATTTACACACTACTTTCAAAGGACTTGAATTCCCTCCATTACCTTCCATTTCATTTTGGTTTTCCCATTTCAAATGCACTCTTTACGAACGAACGAAGACCTCAAAAAGATGTTGGGATAAATTGAACAAATGGAGTAATACTTTTTTTTTTTTTTTGGCATCTTTTTTTTTCGATTTTAAAGTCGAACATTTTTATGATTTTCGAGAAGTCAGTCAAGGTTGGTGTCATTAACCGCGCTTGTTGGTGAAAGTCTTTATCGTGTCCATGCCCATCAATGATGCTGTTTTAGGAGCGTGCTAACGTATATACCCATTCTCAACATTATATATAGAAGGTGTTCTAAAATTACCGAGCAAACTAAAATTACCAAGTAAACTTTTATATGAACGAAATATCTTAACAAAAATTATGCGATATTTAACAATTTTATTTCAAATACAGCAACAATAACTGTTTATTTTAGACGTTCAAAGTGTCTTCCTTCAACTTCAACACATTGTTCACAACGTCCGACTACTCATCGACAGACATATAACAGTTTACTACGTAATTTTAGAACACCCTATATGTATATACAGTATACAGGGTGTCCCATAAGTGCTGTCCCATAATGTACATGATATTGCCGTTTGAGGCAGGATTTCTGGGACACCCTATATATATATATATATATATATATATATATATATATATATATATACCTTTCATCTTCCTCTTAAACTACAATTTTATCTCAAACAATGATTATATATATATATATATAAAATTTTCCCCCAATTATAAAGACGATAATTATGATAATGCAACGACAATTATGGTAATATACTAATAATTATCGTAATACAACGATAATTATGCTAATACAATAAAAAATATGATACTACAATTGGGTAAAGCTAACTGATACTTTAAGAAACATCCTCTTCGTAACAAGCAATAATTACAAGAAAAGAGGTTTATTATCCTGCGATATATATATACGAGGGCCACTCAATATATTCTGCCCCACCTTTTTTTTCTTTCCAAGTTTCCTCGTAAGTTCCAGAAATTTTGTACACAAGTAGTTACATACCTTTTTTGCAAGTTTTTATTTTTCCACATAGTTTAAACCATGGTTTAAATCATTTAAAAAAAAAAAAAAAAAAAAAAAAGTATATATGAAGAAGAAATAAAAGAATAGAGGCAACCTCGCATTTATATTTTGTGCATGCATGTACAGTATTTCCATTAATCTAAACATAACCCCACTTGCATGATGGAGATCTATCAGGGAACTGTCTGAAGATGTGCAGAACAATGCATCAGTGTTCATAACTGTCATCTCATGCTGCAGTTGAAAGAATTTTTTTCTGCTTTTGGACTGATACAGTCCAAATTAAGGAATAAATTAGGAGTTCATAAAGCTTCTAAACTTGTATTTATTTATAAATGTTTTAACAAATATCTAATGTGAAATAAATTTAGAGTCTACAGTATATCTATAAACTTAAAGGCCAAAGAAAAATATATTTTTATTTTGTTTATTTTTCTATTGAGTACTGTACCATACATTAAAGGATTTTTATTTTTTAATATTTGTTTAGCAATATGCACAAAGTCAAGTTAAATGTTTATTTTATTTAGTTTATGGTTAAACTATTGATTTCTTTCTTTTTTCTAATTGTCAGCAATTAAAGATATGAGAAACTATTAAAAGTTTTCAATTTCCTCAATTTATATATATTATATATATATTTATTATATATAACATATATATATATATATATATAAATTATATATATATACACTGTGTGTATATATATACTGTAAGCCTACAGGCTGTATATTAAAAACCAATGGTTTTTGGTTTTTTTACACTTTCTTCCACGAATAGCATCCTTCATTGGCTCAAACAAATGGAAGTCTGAAGGTGCCAGTTCCGGGCTGTCTGGAGGGTGGGGTAACGCAGTCAAGTGCATTTTTTTGTATGGCCTCTCTTGTTTGCAAACTGTTGTGTGGTCTTGCGTTATCGTGCAAAAGAAGGACGTCTTCCAGTTTTCTCTCCGGTCGAACTCACTTTATACGTCTCTGGAGTCTCTGTAGGGTAGCAATATATGCCTCCGAGTTGATTGTTTGTCCTTTCTTCATAATGTCCACCAGAATCACCCCTTTCATGTCCCAGAAGATGGTGGTCATAACCTTTCCTGCAGAGGGAGCCATTTTGAACTTTTTCTTGCGTGGGGAGTCTGCTTGATTGCCACTCCATGGATTGGCGTTTTGTTTCGGGTTCAAAGTGGTGTACCTGAGTCTCATCCCGTGTCATAATTCGTGAAAGGATGTCATCCCCTTCTGTTTCGTATCGAACCAACGACTCAGAACCAATTTCTTTTCCTTGGGCCTTGAGATCTTTAGTCAGTTCGCGAGGAACAAACCATGAACACACTTTTGAGTATCCCAGTTGCTGAATTATCGTATGCACACTTCCTTCACTAATTCCTAGCTCCGGTGATAGCTCCTTGTATGTGACGCGCCGATTTGATCGAATGATGCTGCTAGCACGTTGCACAGTGTGAGATGTCACAGCCGATGCGGGCGACCGCTGCGTGGCTCATCATCGAGGCTGGCTCTCCCTCTCTCCGATGATCTCATACGTTTAGACCAGCGTCCAACTGTACTTCGATCAACAACAGCATTTCCGTAAACGTTTTGCAGACGTTTGTGAATATTTCCAACTGTTTCCTTTTCTGCGGTTAAGAACTCGATAACAGCTCTCTGTTTACGACGCACATCACTGTCGGACGCCATTTTCGAAACTGCATTAACCATCGGTTTTATACAAGAGCGTTTAAAAGCGGTTTTATACACGGGGGGGGGGGAGGTTCAAACTGGAAAAATCCGGTTATGTGAAGCGCAAAAAGTTCAAACTTACGGCCCAAAAGACATTCCAGCCCATTGGCCTATTATTTAGCTAAGAAAAAAGGGTGGGGCAAAATATATTGAGTGCACCTAGTATATGCGCATCGGTGGTGTAGTTGTTAACATCGCTGACTACGAATCCATCAGCCCCGGGATCGAGACCCGGTGACGGCAGGTGGCGCGCAGCAAAACCCAGCTGTTTATCTTTCCACACAATAAAAAAAAATTTGGTTGGTAGATAAATGGGTACCCTGGGTAGCCTAATGGTTAAGACGCTGAGCTGGTGCTGATCGGGAAGTCGTGAGATCGAGTCTTGGAGAGGACTTTGTAATTTCTTACAGCCCGTGGTGAGGGCGTAGTTCGGATTCCAAGTTAAATTGTAGGTCTAAGGTGGAGTGACAAGCTTGACCTTCGTCAGAATGAACAATTCGGGCGGAAGCTAAACCAAGGGTTTATATATATATATGTTACAAGGCATTCAAAAGAGAGAGAGAGAGAGAGAGAGAGAGAGAGAGAGAGAGAGAGTTAACAATTATCATTAACACAAGTAAAATCAATAACATAAATACTTCTCATCTGAATGTGACCCAACCTCAATTGAAACCTTGGTGTCATATTTACATCAACCAAATCTCATTTGCAGGTAATGAGAACAAATTTGCTCTCTCTCTCTTTCATATATACTGTACCTCGGTAACCTTGGTTTACCTTCCACTAAAAAAAAATCTTTCATCCTGACGAAGGTCACGCTCGTCACTCCACCTGAGACCTACAGTTTGACGAGGAATCCGAACCACGCCCCACCAGCAGCCCAGCGTCTTAACCACTTGGCTACCCATTTATCTACGAACCAATTTCTTTATTGTGTGCAAAGATGAACAGCTGGGTTTTGCTGCGCGCGGCCTGCCGTCACCGGGTCTCGATTCTGGGCCGGTGGATTCGTAGTCAGCGACGCGAATCACTACACCACCGAGGCGCATACTATATATAAAATCATCGATGCGTTCATGGTTTAAATGGAAGTATGAAGAGTTAAACATCTTTTTACAAGAGTGTACAATTCAGGGTACGAGCATCATAAAGCAGCATTGCTAAACAAATAGGGGGTCAGAATACTGACGAGGCTTTCGTACATCGTTCATCACCACTAAAAGCAATAATGCTCTCTCTCTCTCTCTCTCTCTCTCTCTCTCTCTCTATATATATATATATATATATATATATATATATAATGCAAACCCACAAGGAAAAAGAAAATTATTCCCAGGCCTTTCGTGTATTCAACAGTACACCTCTTCATTCCCTAAAGAAAGGCCTTAGAATATTTTTTTATTTTTCCTTGTAGGTTTGCATCATTCATTCATTTCACGTGTTTAAGTGTGTATATATACTGAGCGGCAGAAAAATCGGCCCACTTGGAATATCGCGAAAAGCAAAAAGTGGGCAAGCTTCTGTTTATAAAAGTTTTAAAATTCGAAAACATAGTCTATGAGGCAACCAAATGACGAGACAAAACAACGTCAGCTGCGAACACACTAGCTGTAACGAATTTTCGACTTCTTTTAAGAATTTAATAGTCTGACATTCAGTTGCTCTTAGACTTTCGCTCGTGAGTATGTCAATTGGATTATGGTCCACTGGTCCAGTGGGGACGAGTATTGTTCACGGACGGATCAAGATTTAATCTTCGAACATCCGATGGACGGGAAAGAGTGTGAAGAAGAACAGGAGAAAGATTCGCCCTGTGCACTTTTCCGGAGAGGGTTGCTTTTGGAGGAGGCTCAGCAAGACGAGCATTGCGGTGGTGTGGGAGCAATTCCGGACCCATTGTTGGACATCAAGCGTTGTGAGCCACTTTCCATAAGTCTCCTTCTAACGATTCGTTCTGATACACTGACGTCTCGAGACCTTTCCAGCTCATTGCGGACGTTTGGGACGATTTCGTGAAACATTCAAGACGATGGAACGATCGTCACGGGCAGATGTGCAGCGCGATCTTCCAGATCCTGGTCTTCGGGTGTACTTTCCTGTCTCCTCATGACGTTGGTAGACATGTCGAACCGTTGTTCTTGGAATTCCTAGCGCATCGGCGACGTAACGCTGGTTCCGACCATCTTCAATTAGGGCGACGACTCTTGTGACGTTCACGGCACTCAAATCCATTGTAAATGTCCAATTCTGAAACCCAAAAGAATTAGGAGTCTATCTCTTACTAAACGCAAATGCCTACTCCCACTAGTGGAAGGAAAAAGTGGCACTAGCAGTCTAAGAGCAACTGAATGTCAGACTGTCGAATTCTTATAAGAAGTCGAAAATTCGTTACAGCTAGTGTGTTCGCAGCTGACGTTGTTTTGTCTCGTTATTTGGGTGCTTCATAGACTATATTTTCGAATTTTAAAACTTTTATAAACAGAAGCTTGCCCACTTTTTTGCTTTTCGCGATATTCCAAGTGGGCCGATTTTTCTGCCGCTCAGTGTACATATAAGGTACCATAAAATCTGGAATCAGTTGGACATAGTTTACGACTAAAACTATATTTTCTGTCGATTCTAAACTTTCTGACCACCCTAGATACTGTATATTCACCGACTCAATTTCTGTCCTAAGCATGTTTCCATTTAGAAACTTGTACACCTATCGTGATTGTACAGTAAATTTTAGTTAAGAAACACTGCTATATCCATATACAGGATTTCCGTAGATTAGAGTACGATTAAATGAAACCCTACACTGATTTATGGACCACCCTGTATACTTCACTTTCAAAATACCTGTAACTTGAATCTTTTAGGACATGACAACACGTGTGAAACTCAGTATCTAAGCTTTCATTAAGTATTTATGCTGGTTTTATCATCCTGACCCATGAAGCTGAAAGCGGACACATTCCTATATACATGGTGACTCAGAAGTTTTGCCTCATGAATATCTATAAGGCAGGATTTTTGAATCACTATATATATATATATATATTAGGGTGGAGCGAAAAATACTTCTTTTCTAGTATGAAGTTCTAATAGTGATTAAAAGTTGCATTTAGTGGACGAAATATGCCTGCCAAAATATGAGTTCATTTGTTTAAAATTTTCAGCTGCCACCAGTGGGCTAAATTTAACACAATTTTGTGTAAAAAGGAAAAAAATGCTTCTATTTTATGTTTGTCAAACTATTATAAAATTTTATCTTACAATTATCTAATAGTTTGATTAAGATTCGTAAATGATATGAATTCGTTTTGTAAAAATGCCTTTTCATATGCTTAATATCTTCAGCTGCCATAAGAGAGCTAAAGTTAACACAATTTAGAGTAACTGAGTCATGTTGAGACTACACTGAATGTTGTGGGGGAGGGTTTGGGGAGGGTTTTGGTGTGAAGGAATTTCTTTCTGTGAGTCATTAGAACAGTGTGTTAACACTTGTCTTCTTAGGTAGTAGGCCTAGTCGCTCAGTTGATCGGAGAGTTTTTTAATATGATCGGAATATTATAAAACTTTATTTTAAAGTGATTTATATAGAGATAATATTGATTTTATTATAAAATGCTTGTTATAATGTATTATATAATTTTAGTTTATTTGTATAATATATTATATATTTATATAATATATTATATATATTTATAAAATATATTATATATATTAATTATATAATGTTTTGATGTTACAGGATATTTTGTGATTGTGAATTTTTCTTAAAAATATTATGGCATCAAATACTAAATATAAACATTTCACTAGAGAACATATGAAGTGTGCCATATTTGAAGTACCTTGTGAGATGAGTGATATGCAACTACCAACTTATAACTGCATTATGAAAGATTACCTGCTCACAAAACATTTAGTGAAGGAGCAGATGAATAACAAGGAGCCTTCATTTTCTGAAATAGCAGAGGCAGTTTCCAAAAAGGTAGAAAATACTTGGAAGAAGGCCTCTTTGCCAATAGTTTCACATACACGCGTTTTACAGATGATGCGAGTGTACCATGATAAATACAGGTCCTTATTAAAGCCATACAAGTCACGCAAGGATCAGCCTAAGTACAAAAATCAGCTTGAAGAATTTGAAAACTCTTCAAAATGCACTTTGTTTGACATCTGCACCTGCAAATGTAAGGAGTTTAGGAGATGCTCATGTGAAAAGAGTAAGAAAGTCCCTCCAAAAGAGCAGGATTTTTTAAATGACCAACGAACACGCAGAATAATGGTGATAGGAAGCATTGACACAGCACACACAAGACGATTACAAGCAAGAGAACATCGAAAGGAAATGGAAAAAGCACGTCTGGAATCCTCACAAACAACTAGTGCTGCTATAACCAATACGTCCAACTTACAAATCGAAACAGAGACAAGTGAACTTCAACAACTAGAAGAGATATCTGAAGATAATGAGGAAGATAAAACCTCGACTCAATATGTAATATCAGAACAACAGATGCGTGAGCCACTGCCTTCATTAGCAATTACTTGTGATAGATTTAAAATGTCGGACAGAGCTGGGGCTGCTATTGCTTCTGCAGTATTGGCAGATCTTAAAATTGTTACTCCCGAAGACAAAGGGAATATTATAGACAGAAGTAAGCTAAGACGTGAAAGACAAAAACAGAGAAAGGAACTACAACAGATAGGAGAGCCAAAAACCATGCGGGGATTATACTTTGATGGCAGAAAGGATAAAACAATGATTCAAGTCCAGGAGAGTGATGGCTCTAACCACCAAAGAACCAAACGCGAAGAGCATATCAGCATAATATCTGAACCACACTCTGTACTTTGCACATGTGACACCTTCCAGTGGCAAAGCTAAATACATTTTCACAGCGCTAGTGAATTGCTTGAAAGAAAGGAATGTTGATATAGGGAACATCGTTGCAGTTGGCTGTGATTCGACAGTGGTTAACACTGGTAGTATTGGAGGCACAATAAGATTACTGGAAGAAGCCTTTAATAAGCCATTGCAGTGGCTGATATGCCTTTTACACCTTAATGAACTTCCATTGCGCCATCTGTTTCATCACTTGGATGGTACCACTACTGGACCAAGAGCATTTTCAGGAGAAATTGGCCGAGCACTTTCAGACTGTAAAAAGCTTCCCATAGTTAACTTCAAACCCATTGAAATTCAAGAGGACATGTGTGAAGTTGATGTAGATGACATAAGTACTGACCAGAAATACCTTCTTGAAATTCACAAGGCTATATCAAGTGGAACATTCTCAAAGAGTCTTAGTCATAAGAGTCCAGGCAATATATCACATTCAAGGTGGCTCACCACAGCAAACAGGACTCTGCGGTTATATGCAAGCACAGAGAATCCTTCAGGCAATTTACAAGAATTAGCTACTTTCATTGTTAGGGTATACGCACCAATGTGGTTTCAGATAAAGCGTAAACCATTATGCCAATATGGTGCTAAACATATGTGGCATAGAGAGTACATGACTCAGTCATTCAGCGAAATGCATATTACGCAAATCAAGAAAACATTCTCATTGCAATGATAGCTGATGAAAGGGAGCATGTGCGTCAGTTGGGATTTAGGCGTATCATAAAAGCAAGGGCATGCATTCAAGAAACAGATGTTATCAGGTATTTTAAGGTGCCAGAAATAAATTTTTATGCCAAAGACTATACAGATCTCATTATGTGGCAAGATTTTCAGATAGCAGAACCACCGATAACCAAAGGAGTTTCTCTTGATGATATTGAATCATGCATCAAACATGGTACTACTCTTCATTCAGAATTATTTCAGTTTCCATGTCATACACAAGCCGTAGAGAAATGCGTCAAGCTCGTTACAGACGCTGCTGGATCAGTCTGCGGACCTACAAACAGAGACGGTTGGATTCGTGCTACATTAGAATCAAGGAAAAAACAGCCAAAATTTGACACAAAAGCAAATTACTAAATAGTCTTCAGCAAGAACCCTTTCTAGAGGGAGGTTGGTTGGGGAAAGGGTGGTAACTCCGCTAAGGCACGAAATAACGTTTCTTAACTGTCTCAAGCCAGTATAAAGGAGGAGAGACATCCTAATTTATTACTGTTCCCTTTTTCAAGTAAATACAGAATCATACTTAATTGTCATTTTTAAGTTAACTTCAGCCCTCTTGTGGCAGCTGAAGATATTAAGCATATGAAAAGGCATTTTTACAAAACGAATTCTTATCATTTAAGAATCTTAATCAAACTATTAGATAATTCTAAGATAAACTTTTATAATAGTTTGATAAACCTAAAATAGAAGCATTTTTTTTCCTTTTTACCCAAAATTGTGTTAATTTTGGCCCCCTGGTGGCAGCTGAAAATAATAAACAAATGAACTCACATTTTGGCAGGTATATATGGTCCACTAAATGCAACTTTTAATCACTATTAGAACTTCATACTAGAAGAAAAGTAGTTTTCGCTCCACCCTAATATATATATATATATGATCTTGTAGTGGATAGCATGTCCGACCGGCAATTGGATGATCCCGGGTTCGATTCCTGGGAGGTACCTCATTTTTCATTTGTTCGTTCTTTCTCCTCTTCTTGTGCGGACGCTCTTCTACACAAGCGTCGTTCTTTACATTAATTATACTGCGTGTTGTTTGCAGTTAAAATGTATATATGTATGGCATGAGAAGGTGCCCCCTCAGGGCATTCGATTCCGCTCGTATGTAGGAGAATTACGACTTCTGATTGATCGAGGACCTTGGTGTAGTGGATAGCATGTTCGATTCATGAGAGGTACCTCATTTTTCATTTGTTCGTTCTTTCTCTTCTTGTGCGGACGCTCTTCTACACAAGCGTCGTTCCTTACATTAATTATACTGCGTGTTGTTTGCAGTTAATATATATATATATATATATATATATATATATATATATATATATATATCAAGGTAGCATAGTTGATGGATTGACTGTTGATGTTTGGTTGATATCGTTGAAATGTATAGTTGATATTTGTGACAGTTCACACTATCGATGTACTGTTGATGCAACACTATGTTGATAAAATGAAGTGCAATCAGCATTTCCAAAATATATTTTCCCAAATGGTGATGATGTAATCTTTCTGTATTTATTGAATAATGAATTTACATCAGTACTCATTTCCAACCCCATTTCGATACTGAAATTATTATTTCATAATAAAAGACTGATTCATCGATATTTCTCCATCACTGCACCGATATAAATGTGCTACTTGTGTGTGTGTATATATATATATACACACACACACTATTTATTATGTATGCCAAAGCCCACCTATATGTAGTCAGTCCACGCTTCCATCGTAACACGTAAATAGCTTTATACAAACGATTTTGAACAGAAAATTTTAGGCCAGCGAAACCTTAACGATTACTTTAAAAGCTCACGAACCACTTTGACATTGAGTGCCCTGTTTTTGAATGCGAAGCTCAAAATTTTGATGGTTGTGGTATTATGTACATTTATGGCCTGATTGGCTTTTCCTTGATTTCACAAGAGTAAAAATGTTGTGCAATATATATATCGGGTGGTCCGAAAAAAATGACGCATTTTTTAAAAATTAATATCTCAGTAACCTCCTTCCTTATCATGACAATTTTTATATGCAAGATACTTTCAAACTTCTTTTTTTGAATGCAAGAAACGGAATTCTGATATCTTTTATAGTTTTCTCGCAATTAACAAAAGTAACAACATGGGTCAAAAAAACGAATATCATGAGAAAGGAAAAATTTAATCAGAAATTTAACTAATTAATTTACAGTAAATGATCGATTGGACCACCACTCTGTTGACACACTAATCTAAGTCTTTTCTTCCACACAAAAATAATACTTGTTACTTCATTAATGCCAATTTCTTGCCAAGATTCAAGTATTTTACTTTTTAATTCTGATTCGGTGAATTTTTCTCGTCGACCTCGGTAAACCTTCTCTTTTAGTAACTCCCAAATTGAGTAGTCCATAGGATTACAATCTGGGCTTTGTGGTGGCCACTCATTTTTCGTTATTAATTTTGGTGTATTGCTAATCAGAAACGACTGTGTGGCGTAGCTTGTATGCGACGGTGCTCCATCTTGTTGAAATATGAAATCATTTTCTTGATACAGGCGACGACAATCCGGCAACAATTTTGTTCTTAAAAGTTCAATGTAATTTGCAGAATTCACCTTTGTCTTTTCAGTTTCAATAAAATGAACATCTGTCTTGCCATTCCAAGAGACCCCTGCAGATATCATAACCTTTTTGGAGAATCTTGACGTTTCATGATACAATCTGTTTATTGAAATGTCACACTTTTTACCACGCCCGTAGACAACATCATTTTGACGGTTTCGCGGAATTTCTAGAGTGAAATTCATCGTGAAGACTATCTTTTTAATATCAACGACAGAGAAATTATCAAGTAACTTTCTGCACCTTGTTTTTTTTTATCCTTAACAGTATCACTTTTTCTAGAAGATACTATTCTTTTGAAGGCTTTTAGTTTTTGTGCTTTAATTATTCGGTGTACAGAAGTCTTTCCAATATTCAAATGTTTAGCAATTGTTCTTTGTGACAAATGACTTCCTGGTTTATCTTCTTGAGAGCAGATTTTAACGTTCATGTAATCCACATTTTCTGGAACCGAAGCTGTTTTAGGTCTACCGCTTCCTGGTTTTCTGGCAGTACTTCCCGATTCGCGAATCTTCTTTAAGAGTCTTTCCACTGCACGCCTTTTCCACTTTTTGCCGGGAAACTCTCGCAATAACCTTCCAGTCTTCCATCCTTTTTCACAGTAACAATTTTTAATGAGAATACGATCTTCCTCTGACAACATCATTAAGGGTACTGACGAATTGTTAAAAAATAAAAATATCCACAATTTGACTTGTTCATTCCTGTAGAGTTTTGTAATAACTTGCAAAAATATCGCATGATATCGTATAAAAATGATATCGTATAAAAAACGGATATTATATTGCGATTTTTGTTTTTTGACCCATGTTGTTACTTTTGTTAATTGCGAGAAAACTATAAAAGATATCAGAATTCCGTTTCTTGCATTCAAAAAAAGAAGTTTGAAAGTATCTTGCATATAAAAATTGTCATGATAAGGAAGGGGGTTACTGAGATATTAATTTTTTAAAAAATGCGTCATTTTTTTCGGACCACCCGATATATATATATATATATATATATATATATATATACACGCACGGAGATTACACTTAAAAAATCAGGAAATTTCGCAAAAGGGAGGAAACTTTAAGCTATTATGTGTTTACAGAAACAACTCCCATCCTTCCACAATAATTGAGTCAAGTTTCATCAACGTAAGATTGATTTTTTTTTGAAAGGGTGGCGTAACTAAAGAATCACCCTGTACATATAATCGATTGCACCTTGTTCGCTCCCGTGACATATGATGAGAAGTAACATACGCGAAATAACAATACGCGATTAACCTGGTTAATCCAATCATGCTAGGCCTGCGCTACATAACCATCCGAGTTTGTTACCATGCCAAAAAAAAAAATACATATATATGGGTATGCGTGGGTATTGAAATCATTGTAAACGTGGTTTAATTAACCATGAACGAAAGTTATTTGGTTGGTCTATAAACAAAGATTTTCCCATGTGAAAACATTTTTGTCGTCCCTTTCCACGTTACAGTAATTTGTGCGTCTGTATAATCATATCGACTGACCTAAACGAGCTACTATTTTTTTTTTAATTAAATTGCCTCTTCTTGAGAACCAACAACAAACGTGGTTACACGATCGAATCGAGGGGGATTCAGTACCATGGAGGGTACGTAGGGCTGGCTGGCTAGTTCCAACTCATTTGGACTGATTGGCTGAAGGGGCTGAATTAAGTTAAGAGAGATGATTATATACAGCGTGCTGTCGGTATAAATATTGTATATTCAAAACAATCGATCTTAGACTGGCATTTCAAACAACCATCACAATACTCGACGCTGAATGAATTGGCCTTGGCACCTGAATAATTCATTGCTTAAAGTCGTGTCTAAATAATTCATTAACGATTAGTACGTAAAAAGCATAGAAACGCGTATATATATATACATATATATATACACACGTGTGGTGGTTAGCGTCGCTGACTACGAATCCATCGGCCTCGGGTTCGAGACCCGGTGACGGCAGACGGCGCGCAACAAAACCCAGCTGTTCATCCTTCCACACAATAAAGAAAGTGGTTGGTAGATAAATGGGTACCCTGGTTGACCTAGTGGTTAAGACGCTGGTCTGCTGGTGGGGCGTGGTTCGGATTCCACGTTAAACTGTAGGTCTAAGATGGAGTGAAAAGCTTGACCTTCGTCACAATGAACAATTTGGGCGAAAAGCTAACCAAAGGTTATATAATATATATATATATATATATATATATATATATATATATATATATATATATTTTTTTTGACATCATTTCACGTTATTTTAACTTATTTAACATAAAAAATAACTTTTTTTATTGTTTCATAATTTCGCTAAAAACCACAACACGAAACAATATTATAATAATATAATTTTGTTTATTTAACGAGACGAACTCTCGAAAATCATTAACATTCGTGACAATTTAAGCAGCAAAGACTAAAGGAACTGTGAACAAATCTTACCTCTTGATACCTTCTTCAGAACTCTAAAATCTTCATTTCTGGGAATAGAAACTGGTTTTTGCATCCTTAAATTGGATCAGAATCCTAAGGGGTGACCTAGGAATGATTTCCGAGGAAAATAGTCTTAAATAACATCGTCAAACCTTAATGGTGTCCTTTCGAAGGATACACAATGAAAATATGACGAGTCTTTCAATCAACCTTGAAAAAATCGAGTTATGTTACGTTAATTTATCATTACTTTTATCGTTATTTTTATACCTACGATGAGCAAATATGAATGAACACTCAAAGTATAGGACCTACGATTAAATAAAAAATGTAATCTAGAATTTCCAAACACTTGAAAAACTACAGCTGGAATTTAGTTCTAAGCTATTTTCTATTTTAAAAAATATATATATACAGGGTGTTCCATAATTTATTTTAAATTAAATTTACAGAAGTAATACATTAGAATTAAAACAAATGTTCAAAGTGATGTCTTGTTTTGGAACCTTTTTGTTTTTTGGTGGCAGGTAGAATAACACGCACTGGTTAATATGGAAGCGAGTTACACTGGTGAGGAAAAGGCCTCCGGAGGCCTTTTCCTCACCATATTAATCATTGCGTTATTCTACCCAACCAAAACAAGACATCAATTTGAACATTTGTTTTAAGTCTGTAATACTTTCGTAAATTTAATTTAAAATAAATTATCCTATAAGACCGGACTTATGGGACACCCTGTATATATAGTGACATTTTAATTGATGTAATTAACATTAAGGGGCTTGGCTAGAGATTTAAAATTACAGATAATTGCGTTTCCTGGAATCCTTTCAATACCAACTTATTTTTAACGTGTCACCTTGCTTCTATTCTTAATGATGAGACAGCGCTGATGTTATTATTATTATTAAAAAAAAGCTTTTAAAAATGAAAATGAGTGATTGTCTTCACAAAAATTTTGGGATCACCTGAAGATCAGGGCCACCAGCCTTCTTTAGTTAGGCTTATAAGGTTAATTAACGAAAATATCACGACTTAACCTAACCAATCGTCAAGGGTGTACAGATGACCTAACGATGGTTAGGTTAAGTCGTGATATTTTCGATAGTTAACCTTATAAGGCTAACTAACGAAGGCTGGGGAGCCTGATCTTCAGGTGATCCAAAATTTCTTACAATGGTCCTGTTTAGTTCGTTTAACTTGGATCAATTAGCCTATACAACCAACTACAATTTTTCAAGTCATCGTCTGCTGGGACTGGCTACAAAATAGATGTACGATAAGATAACCTATCCTTACTGTCCTTGGCTCTGAAAGCCTATATGGGACAACAACGAGGTCCCTTCATTTTGTCGTCAGCGTTTGTTTAGAGAGTAAACTTATTTATCACGATATCAGGACCTACTACGGGTAACTTATTGATACTACGGGTAACAAATACTTTCAATAGCAAGTTTCAAGCGCGAAGGGAAATCTTACTAATGGAGTTACGTTCTCCAAATTTTAAATTTTGCGCGCATGCTCAAAGAATACGTTCTCAATGTTTTAAATATTTGGATTATATTATAGGCATTATTAAGAAATGTAATATTATCAATTCTCTTCCGTGTACGAGATCCGTGTAACGCGGGACTAACTTATTAGTATTAGATATTATGTATTTTAATATTAAAAATATTAAAATTATGATTAGGGAACGGTTTTAGCTTTTACACACACACACACACAGGGTTGACAAAAGTAAATAGACATCTTCGGTTTTTCCACAGTTTTTATATTCCATAATAATAAGTCAATAAATAATAGTAAATTTATTAACTGAATATATTTAGAATTGCGTTGCTTTCCTCTTTCCATTTATCATGTAAAGTTGACACGCACGTTCTGGCATTCCATTGCTGAGCTTTGCCATTTGTTTTTGAAAACAATCAGCGTGGTGTCTATTTACTTTTGTCAACCCTCTGGTACGTATAAATGACCAATCCACGTAATTTCAAGTAAATAAATATATGTAAGTAAAGCTTAGCAGACGATGCAAAAGTATCGAAATTTTCAAACTTGCGTTCCCGAGTTACTCTCTCTTTATGAAAAGTCCTTTTCAGTTATATAACAATAACGAAGGACCCTCATTACGTAAATCTCCCTCAACGAACCGAGCTGCGAATTAAAACATTTCTAACTGCGTCCTTTTATACCTACAAATCCCGTGAAAAGGCAACCGAGTACTAATTAAAAGGGATTTAATCCCGAGAAAATGAAATAAAATGCAAAATTAGACAACTCTTTCTCACAAACTGGAAAGGGTGACTGGCTCTCTCCCTGGCTGAAGAGATTCCGTTCAATAACTCTACTCTGGCTCTGAATGGCACTACGAATGGCCCTTTGGCACGATCAGGTATTAAGAAAATAGGTTGTAAAGCTTCGATTACGCTTTTCTATATGGGAAACTGGATCAGTGGCATAATGTGGAGTACGAGTTGGGATAATGAACGTATAATTACTATATACTGTACCCGATTAGGTCACTGGCGTTATTCATAAAACCTTTTACGTATATACAGAAACCATTTATTTATTATGTACAGTATCATAGTATTAAACCCCTCCATAACTATAATATCTTAAAAACTATATACTAAGGACTAAATTTTGTGTATATATATAAATACAATACCATATATACTGTATATATATAATAAAATAAATTTCAACTACTCACAATATCTCGCGTGTATATATACATACACACAAGTACTTATGCCATAGTTTAATTAAGAGCAAATCAACACTGACGTAAATTTGACTAAATTCGAAAAGTAGACCAAAAAAAGTGTAAAGACAGAGTTGCTAAACGATTGAAGAATATCCTTTGCAAGAAGCCACGCAAACGATAGAAGAAGAAGGATAATATATCGATTCCTTGGGTTTTTTTTTTTTTTCTTTCATTTTATCGCTAACGAAAATCGACCAACTCTGAATTATTAACATTTACACAAAATAAACACCCAACATTATTTTAGAGATACTGAAAACAATTTTTGAATTCTCGGCCTATTTTATATGTATATATATATATATATATATATGTGTGTGTGTGTGTGTGTGTGTACACGTTTAGCAACTCTGTCTTTACACTTTTTTTGGTCTACTTTTCGAATTTAGTCAAATTTACGTCAGTGTTGATTTGCTCTTAATTAAACTATGGCATAAGTACTTGTGTGTATGTATATATACACGCGAGATATTGTGAGTAGTTGAAATTTATTTTATTATATATATACAGTATATATGGTATTGTATTTATATATATACACAAAATTTAGTCCTTAGTATATAGTTTTTAAGATATTATAGTTATGGAGGGGTTTAATACTATGATACTGTACATAATAAATAAATGGTTTCTGTATATACGTAAAAGGTTTTATGAATAACGCCAGTGACCTAATCGGTTATAATTAAAGCGAAAATCTATCTGGTGGAGGCTGGAGCTCACACTGACGTAATCGATTACTAAGGAAAGAATATTTATCGAGATTCTTATATTTTCTACTTTGAATAATCAATAAATTTTTCTAAAATTATTAAAAACTTTTTACTTTGATTTTTGTTTTATATTTTTGCTTTAATTATAACCGATTGGGACTTAATACAAACAGGGAGGTCCATAAGTTATTGTTAGGTAAAGAAAAAAAATTGTAGAATTTTCATGTTTGTGAGGATGTGAAATAGTAATATTAATTCACAAAAGGGTTTAGCCAATCATTTTTTTTTAATATTATTTGTTGTATATATTAAATTAACTGTTAGTGTCAGGTCAGACTTAGTATTGTTTTAAACTGAGTTCAGTACTTTTATCAACTAATCATTCAATATAATTTTAAAAACTCGTGGACGTGTGTGTTGCCAAAGTTTCGTCAAAGTTGGGTGCTTTTCGGGCTACCATCATTCCCTCGATGCGACACTTAATCGACGAGTTAGTTTGGGTTAGATTAAGTAGTTTGGTTAATTTAGTTTTTTAGAATGTCGATGCAATGTTTCGTGGACGAAATGAGTATTGGTCCGAGTATTCAACACTGTTTAGGAGCATAATCCAGCAGCGAGTCTTACAACGCCATTGATGGTGTCATCTGGAAAGTGGGCGGAGCCTAATTTAACGGCCCCAAACTGAATTAAATAAAGAAAACGACCGTTGGTCAAAAAGTTAAAAGGGAAACTAATTTGAAAACATCAACAGCGGAGCCTTTAAACTGGAAATCAGAACCATTTTGGAAATTGAGGGAAGGGTTTACAAAAATAAATAGATGCAGGAAAATAAGCTATTATTCGAGCCATCTGACAGACCTTTAAAGGTCGTAAGCTTTCTTAATGTTATTTATTTATAATTTTAAATAATGGCAAACGCCATACAAAAGAATGATATGAACAAATAAGGAATTGCGCGAACTTGACTGAACCACGACGTAGCAGTTCTCAAATTAGAGTAGGTGTACCCTCAGGGTAATGCGAGAAGTTAATATGGGGTACGTGACACAATAGAAAACATTAAAAATAAAATAAACAATTTTTATTAACACGAAAATATAGTGTCACAACAAGAGAGGGTGTGGACCATCTAGCTACAAACTGCGAAAGACTGTTGCCGTACGATTACATACATGGATATAATGAGGTTCAGTGGTATAGAATTGAGAATAAGCATACAAAGGTTATCACAGACATGCCTATTTTGAGGGGAATAATGCTTACGAGGCCTACCAACCTACTTCAGAGATACTACATTGCTACAAAACTAATTACCACGTAATGGATTAAGCGCTTAATACATCTTAGCTTTTAAACCCACAATCAAATATATTAACAATATTTTATTTAGTTTACGAGAGGGATACGTGAATAGTAAGTCACTATCTAAAGGGGTACGGAGTACGCAGCCAAAATTAGTTTGAGATACATTGCACTACAGTGTCTTATATCTATATATCCTTACGGAATAACGTCTTAAAATGTTGTCACTTTCACAGAAGCCTCTGCAAAAAGGGAAAATCTGCTACATACCATATCCCTGAAACGGCATGTAGCAGACTTTCTCTTTTTGCCTTTCAATTGTTCAATTAGAGCCCATGTTTCATTTCTTCCACAAACTAACCAACCAGAGGAAGGAAAATAATTTTACCACTCAAAATTTCGTTTGAACTTATACTCGTACATCATTATTATAGTGTATCGACTCTACTTATTAAATATAGGTAAAAAAAACTTCAGACCAGCTCTAAAATTAATTTGGTTGTAAAAGATGAAAACAAAAATATCGCGTGAAGACCAGAAAAGGAGTCACAAGGTCTTAAAAGAAACTACCGGTTTACACCCGCCGGTAATGGGGAAGAAGGAACCCCATCTCTATAAATCACCCCCCCCCCTAAAAGATGGCTCGCGGATGACTTTACATTATTGTAACCTAACTGGGTTGTTCAAGGAAAAATTGGTTAATTGATTAACTCACAACAACCGTAGCTTATTGAAGTTCAATGTTTGCGTGTCGTTCAGAGCTAGGCCTATTACCCACTTTGACAACAGAATAAGCTATCGATACCTTTATTAATTGCGTTCGTTTTAATCTAATCTAAGTTAACTTATCTAACCTAACATTAACCAGCCTTATCTAACTTTATCCTTAACCTAATTGGGATGAAGGTGAGAATTCGGTGTATATGTTTCTGTATAATTATCAAAAATACCATATTCTCGGCCGGCAAAATGCAAGGATAAACGCCTCATCGTTTAGCAAAGGAAAATGCAACAAAATTCACACACACACACA